>CM053789.1:331219254-331751754 GCA_028749045.1 Cupressus sempervirens
GAGAATGCTTGGGTGCGACCTTGCATTTTGTAGTATGCCTTGTTAGTATGAGAGGATACTAGTGGCCACATAGGGATCACTAGGGGGTCGGGGTCTATTGAGAGACTACCAGGGTAACTCTAGCTTGATCCGTGCAATGAAACTTTCCTGCTTGTATAGTAGGTTTTGTACATGTCTTTGTTGTGCCTCTGGGATTAGATGTCGGTTTGTGATTGGAACCTTTGAGTTAGTATACTTTTAGGATTCCTGGACTTAGAGAGTATTTATGCTTTGTGATTTGATAACCTATTTGGGACTTGAGATTATCTCCTCAATGCGGTGGGAGTGGACCATTTAGGTTCCACACGATCAGGTGGTAGTGCTTCTTCACTCTTACCATTTGAGATACAATGGCTGATGCATTCTATTATGATGATGGACATGTATCCTTACTTTGATGATTAGCATATGATAGATGTTGTTATTTACTTATCTGATGTTTTAATATGCATGTTAGATTCCTTTTTGCATATGATATAATATATCTTAGGGGTGACATTCCTACTATGTTAATACCGATGATCTCTTCAGTGATTTAGAATGTTATGCACAGAGGGATGGCTAGGGCCCACGATGGTCTAATGATGCTATTTACGATTGGGAGGAACTATGCACTTAGATAATTATGTTTGATGATATATGGTTATCTGTTACGATGGATGTTTATATGTTTTATGATGATGTAGCATGTATGACATGTGGTTTCATTTACTTTATTGCATCATGGACTAGAATTAGGATGAAGATGTACTTTATTTTCACATATGTATATTCTTTTAAGCCTTTCATACCCTGTGGCATGTACAGTGGATGATTGAGCATTCTGAAATGTAATTTACTAAAGGGACATTTGGAACAAAGTATATTATTTTAAGAACATTGGATTTATCATTATTATTCCATGAGGATGTGATGTTAGATGGAAACATTAATAGTTATTAGATGTGATTCAATGTTAAGGGATCCTTGAAGAATGTAACTTGTTATGTATGCTTATGTTTAATTTCTATTGAATGATGTTATTGCTTTCACTACTATGTTGTGAATGGTTTTACTTTCATGTTTCAAAAAAAAAAAATGCTACCAAACTTGATGAAACTTTAAGTTAATTCTTTGGATCCCTTGGCAGGGTGTTATGTAAAGTAGGGGATCCCAATTTCTAATTGAAATGGGGGATGCATTGTGAAACCACAAAAAATAGCCCCAACAAAAGGAAAAAATGAACAACGCATTTCTTCATCATCAAACATTCCTATAATATGTGTCAAACACCAACTAAATCCCAAATATTCCAAGTGTATTTCAAGTCACTTTGCAGTCAAAACTTCAAAATCTCAAACCTCCAAGTTCAGTGTGTGCTCAGTGTTCATTTCCTTTGACATCTCAAGATGTAGTCTATCAAAAATTTCTGGCAACTTGGAAACAATCTTCCACCCCTTCTAGTCCATTCATCGGGAATCTTCACAAAAGTTTCTTATCAATCACTGGTCTAACTAGATGAGAGAATCAGTCCTTAGGGCTCTTAATGGGTTATCACTTTTCACTTGAATTCCTTGGTAACCTTTTGAATACTTTCTTCATGTAGCTCATAATGTTGCCATTTTGGTTCTTGGATGAAGCAATGGTTTTGATACTAGATAACTTATTCAAAGTGCATATCTTTATAGCTAGATTACCTTTCTCAAACTTTGTAGAATCTTTCATTCTTAACACTTTTTCTTTTTTTATTTTCTTTCTATATCTTGATCATCCTTAGACTACGTGGTCAAGACATTGGTGTCATTTCTTAGATTCAATCTTTTGTGCACATCCCTTGCATTCCTTTTTAAAGAAATTTTTAGAAACTCTCACACCAAACAATGATCTTAGAAATTCCTTTGAGAAGACCCTTATGTTTGAATCGATAGGATTTGGACTATCCCTTGCTACCATCAAGCTTGGATCAAAAACACCTAAGGTAGTTGATCTTTAAATTTGCAATGTGTTGAAAAATTATTGATTTGAAATTTTGAATTCAAGACTAAAAGTCCTCTATTACTACAAGTAACATCTATTCCTCAGTTGGTATAAGAAACAAAAACATTAAAATGTTTGGACAAAGAAATACCTCTTCCCAAAAGTCAAAAATACAAGGAGTGATTTATGAAATGCACCAAGAATGAGTCTTGATTGCACCTAAACCCTAGATTGACATGACTAAAAAGAAAAAAATGAAACCCAAACAAAAATACTTGACTCAAAAAAAACTGACACCAAACTAGAAAGACTAAAAAATACTAATAAAAACAAAACCTTATTTACATAAAACCTTCAATAATAAGAATGTGGGGTGGTTGTTAGTATATTTCTCATGATGTACAATACTAATGAACCACCCCATATAGTCCTAAAATTTTTTGACTTGTCTTTGTACTTAGAAAAATAAAATTTGGACAAATCTTGGTTCAAATTCTGGGCATAAATCACACAAAATCGAGAGTTATGGTAACTCTCCATGACCATGATTAATCCCAAAAAAAGTATTCATAACTTAAGCATAATATTGAAATTGAAAATCATCAAACTGAGATGGCTAATGGAAATATATCACATAATTTAGTGAGTCTCCCACCATAGGGGTACACTCACACATTGTAATCTCTCCTTCTGGTGGTCTTATCTCAGGGTACACAACTTTACATGCACTTGGGAACACTTTAGGTTCCTTCGGACTAAAAAATTCAATCTTCAGCCTTCCTTTGGAATTACAAGATTCATTAATATCATCAATCAAGATGTTTTTTGCCTCACATCACAAAGAAGCCTATTCAAAAACATACTTTTCCTCCATTTTAATCTACCAAGCTAAAAAGCAATTAGGACAAATTTCTTCTGAATGGAACTCAAATGGATGGATTCTACATGACTCAATCATTGCATGGTTTGATATATGTGTAGAATACCCAAAAATAGACATTTCCTCAATCAATCTTGAGACCAAATTAAGCACTCTATCCCCTCTTCTAATGACAAATATTTTTTTGAAGGAGGTACCTTATCATTATTCAATGAGGAATCAATATAACAATAGGAAGCATTGGTATCTTTTTATTGATGACTTCCTAATTCAAAAATCTTACCAACCTTGGGATCTTCTATATTTCCATCACTTTTTGCAACTTTATGGAGTTTTGGAACTTCAAAATTTTCTATGTCCTCAAAATTTGTTGGCATATCCACACTTATTCCAACATCAACACTTGGAATAATTTCTTCATTGAATGGGAACACAAACTCCTCTTGATCATCTTCATCATTTTGTTCTCTTGTAGATTTATTGTATGATTCAAACATCATTGCACTAAACTACAAAGGTTGTTACTCCATTATTTGGGGAGGCTAATATGGAACATCATTGTAACCAGATCTATTTTCAATTGAACTCATACCTATAATACCATTATTCTCATTGTTGATGTTACTATAAAGGCTAAAATTTTTGTTCTGATTTTGAGAATAATTATTTTGGGTAGCAAGTTGTCTTGGATGATTTCCTTGCTTTCTTGAGGAATTCAACTTTACTCTCACAAGTCCATTGGATAAAAGATACATCATCTCCTTCATGGCCTTAAACTCTCTAGCCATATTGTTTTCTACTTCAGCAGATGTAGCTACCTTCTGCTCAAAGAAAGTAGCTTTTTGGGACTCATACCTGGAATATGTAGTTTGTTGACATTGGAGCAGCTATAACCTACTTTGTGAATGTAACAACCTATTTGAAAACATTTTCAATGGTATCAATATCTCTAGGTGGGATCCTTAGAAAAGTAGAAGTTAATGAATCCATTGTTCCAAAATAGATTTGGATGACAGCCTCTTGTGATACAATGTATGGAAACTCCATTCTTTGATACATCCTATAGAATCGATGATTGAACTATTAAATAGTCTTATGGGATCCCTCTTAATTGAGATGAACTAATGATGTAGGATAGCTGGATCGATATAGATCTTGAATTTTTCTAGAAACTTGTTCTCAAAAAATTTCTAATCCCTTATTGATGCTGGTAGCAGATTGAGGTACCAATTGAACTCCATTTCCCCCAAAGTGTAAGGAAAAAGGTGACATACCACATCCATATGCCAAATTTGGTTTCAGTTATAGATTTCCTTGCAAATTTTAATATAATCTTCTACTATTAGTGATTCTCCATAGATGAACCATGGGAAAAACTTTTCAAGATTTTTGGGCAAGTCATGTAATGGACTAATTAGATTCAAAGGTGAACTTTGGGCATCGAAGAAAGACATGGTGCATAATGATGGGAATGTGTAATGTGAATGGGTGGAGTTCTTGGCATCTATTTCTCATTGTGATGCTTGTGAAAGTGATTGAATTCTAGGAACTTGTATTTATTCTGGAAAAGTGAACCTTTGAAGAAGCACACTTTCTCAAAATAGCACACCTACTAAAATTTCATAGACTTGGGTTTTTTTTCTTCAAAAATTATAGAGTTTTCAAACAATAACTTGGGTTTTTCAAGTCAAATGGTTTTCAGACCCTCCTTCTAGTGCCACTTCTATTGAGTTATCATTTTGCACGATGCTTAACGACATGAATCCTTTTGAACTTCTCTCTTGAAAAGTTGATTTGGGATCAACTCCAAGGTTTTGGGTGATCTTGAGACCTACTAGAATCTACTCAGTTGAAGATAAATGTGTTTGTTCATGAGGAGTCTTTTGCTTATTACTTTGGTGCACTAGTGCACCTAGGGAAGTGTGCTAGTGCACCACCGTTTTCCTTTGAAAAATGACTTCTCTAATTGAAACATTGATTTTTGACAACTAGGTTTCTGAGTCAGAACTTGGACTTGACAAAAAATCCTAGAAAGGACTCGGATCTTGGACTAGGGATCCAAAAATCCAAAAAATAAAGTAGGGAGTCCCCATTTTTTATCAAAATGGGGCATGCATTATGAAACCACAATAGTTCCCTTCTAGAAACTTCTCTTACAATCCTCTTCAAATTCACTCAAAATGGTTTATCTTGATTTTTGTGCCACCACCTCATCATACTTATCTTGCACACACTTCACACAATTCAAGAAATCAATTTTATTAGCTCAGATTCATCAAATCTTCGATCAAAATTATATTATTGGCACTCAAAAATAACATGCTATTTTCTCGACAATCATTATCTTTTGATGCTTAGTCAACAGTAGGCTTATCAACATTCATTAAGTCTTTATCAGTGCTCGACACACACTAAACTTCCTTCACTTGACACCTACTAGAATTATCTTTGATCGACACATACTAAATTTCCTTTATCAGCTTCAACTAAATTTCTACTCAGCTTGCACTAACTTGCTTGGCTTCCACTATTTACTCGATTAGGCTTGGAAATTTTTTTTTCTTTCTTACCCTTCTTCTCTTAGCTCAAGTATCCTTTCATTGTGGCCTTAAATAGATAAACAATATACTTTATCATCAAAGTCTTACTTGGTCTTAGTGCTACTTTTATGCACCATATAACTCAACTTTTCTCTAGGTACTCTTGTTATTCTTTCTTTTCAAATCATCTTCATCCATCAATCAAATGATAGCATTCAAACCAAATTGGAAATTGTCTCACCAACAAGTAGCAGGTTTGACATTATTGACAAAATAATGATGTTCCATAATATGTTTCATCAATCTTCCTCATTTCTATACTTCAAAAATCTTCTTAAGTAGTTATAACCAATATAATGATAAGAAATACATCAAAATACATCCAATATGATAGATCTACGATCAAATATCTACACTCTAACTCAGTAACCTCTACAATCCTCCAACTTCAACTCCTTTTCTTAAACCTAAAGTAGACTAGGTACTTATACTTTTCAAAATGTCTTACAGAAGATTGTAGATCTTTATATTAGAGAACATAGAGCCTATAATGGTTTTTTCACATTCTAATGTTCAATCCTTACATTAGATGCACAATACAAACTAAATGAACAAGTCATCTCCGACTAAGAACAAACATAGAAAAACTTGATCAAAAAAGGAATCAAGTATCAGAAGAACCACCAGCTCAACTTGACACATGAAGGGACTCGACGATCACAGGATATCAACCAACATAGGGACTTCATTTGATATTGAAGCTTGAAAATATTGGCACTTGACCATAACTATAACTCGACCACAACCACAACTCAATAAAAATTGTAAGAATAAACAAAGATAAGCATGATATCAAGATAACCTAGGATGCTCCTACATCATAAATTTATCTCTATTTTGAGTTTTAGTTTGTTTCTTAGATCATTATTCTCTATTTTTTAGTTTCAAAATTTTGAGTTCTTTTAATATTTTTGTTGATGGAATCATCATGTACTTGAATTTCATTTTGATGTATCTCCATTACTAGGTCTTCTCTAGTAATTATCTATAAAGCATCTTGGTATTTTGATTTAGCATCATGTTTCTTATTTCTAGTTCGCAGTATATCTAGTACTTTAATCATTATGATGGCTTTACATTCTTTTTCCCTTTTCATTAGATTGAGATTTTCCTTTAGTTCCTTGTTCTTTTCCAATAGTTCCTTTATTGTAGCATCTTCTTCCTTAGACTTTAAAGTTCCTTTTGATAGTCTATCCAAATCATCAAGATTCATTTTTGGTTTTTTAGCAAGTTCTTTTCTTTTTGTAAGAAATTCTCTTAACTTGTCTTTTAATTCAAAGATGTGTTCATTTTTATCTAGTAGGGCTTCCTCTAGTTTCTTTTGATAATTGTAGCTTGCCATTTGTCCCAAATCTACTCAATTTGTTAAACTTCCTTTCAATAACCAAAATCTCTTATACTAATTTTTGGTAAGCTATTGGTGAGGTGGTAAAGGGGTGGGGGTATATGCACCCTAAAATGATCACCTAGACTATGGGCTCCCATTATTCAATTTATCAAATTTCCTGAATCAATGGTTTGTAATATTTTATTAAATCAATTTCCTTGATCAAATTTGATTTTTTTAATTTTTAAGTTTGATCATTTAATCCTAAGTCTTATTTAATTAAAATAAAATCTCTCTTTTAATTAAATAAAATAAATCCTCATTTAATTAAAAGAAAACCTCTCTTTTAATAAATAATTCATCCACATTTAATTAGTTAAAGAAAAACCCCTCTTTTAATTTAATTAAATATTTCCTATTTAATTAAAAGAACTTGTTCCCTTTTAATTAAATGAAAATCCCACTTAAATATCTCTTTTTGATGAAAAAAGAAATAAAACAAATAAAAAATTAATTTAATCTTTTTTTTTATTTTCTAAGTGGGATCCCATTTAATTTTCCTCGCCTTTTCTCCCACATGAAAAAGGAAATAAAATAAATAAAAAATCAAATAAATATGTTTTTTGTTTTCTCCACACTTAATGTGGAAGTTGTCTTTTTCCTCTTTCCACTTTCTTCTCCAATGCTCCTCTTTTCTCATTGGTGGAATTTTGTCTCACATGAATCGAACTCTATTATCCCATATTGGTTGTGAGAAGCCTCTCATCTCCATATTTTCCTTTATAAGGGAGAGCCCTCTCCTCATTTTGGACATCCATTATTATGCTACAAGTTTGGAGAGCAATTTTTGAAGGAGTTTGAATACTAAAGCTTTTTGTGGAGAACTTCTATCTTCTTTTCTTCTTCTCTCATGCATCCATCATCATGATCCATCCTTTCATTTTCATATTAGCTTAGATCTTGCATTGATAGATTAGATCTTGCTTTCATAGATTAGATCTTGCATTGTTTTGTATTGTTATCATATAGATTAGTTTTCATCTCCATTTGCATGTATATTTTGATCCTTGAATCTCTCATTTCATGGTGTACTTGCATTGGCACAAACTAGGTCAAATTGAGGGCCTCAATTACAAACCCTTGCACTCCATGAATAGAGAGTTATGAGCCACCATTCAAGACGTCATTCTTGAGAAATCTTGGATATAACGACTCATAGAAGTGTCCTCACATTTTAGGCATACAAGGGGGTGTTGAATTAGTACCAACCAAAATGTTTTTGGTTAAACCCTTTTCAACACACAAACTAGAAATTTGTCAGAACGCTTCAACTGATGATTCTTCAATGTAACTGATAATAATCTTAATAGTTAAAAAAACCATACAATGTGTAGTAATGTAAAGTAACCAAACAAATCATAATATCATAAAATCATAACACAATAACTTTGGTATTGTAGAAAACCCTTGGTCAGAGGAAAGAATTGAGATGGGGATGATACCCACAACTTATCACTACAACAATAAGGTACCCTTTTAGGAGCCTACAATAATTTTATCTTTTGAATAATTACACTCTATTGAAGTTTTATAATAATCTATTAGTAGTATCAACACTCCTATTAAAGACTAGTATTTTAACGTATTTAATTCTACAAATCTAGTGTTCGCCCTATTTAAGGATTTATAGTAAGTTCAAAACAAGAACTTCTAAGTCTGATTAAAGACTACCTTGCTAATGGATATTACAATCTTGTTAATAAACTTTCTAGGTATAAGCAACAAGAAATTGACCTGTATTTTTCCTTTCCTTCTACTTGATAGGTCCAGTTTAGTCTTCATAGTGATAAGTTTGCTTTAGTCTTTATAGTATATCCTCTTTCCAATAATATACTGCACTATTCATTCTTCTGATAGTCACTTTCTCAAGTTAAGTATTGCCTTCTTTTCTTCTACTTCTTGGTCACTTTTTCACTTCTCATTAGTACTCTCTTTCTTTCTCCATCATTTTTATAAGATCTTTTTACCCCACTCCATGACTTAATTAGGGTTTTGAAACCTTTCTATAAACCATTTCTGACTTTTCTACTTGGCTTTGTTAATAAGTCTTATTTTAGTTGACAAGGTAAGCAATTTAGGATTTTAGTAAAACTTTAGATATCTGATAGAGCTCCCTAAGTTGATAGTGCAACCTTAGACACTTTCCTTTAACCTTTTAATTGTACTTTTCTTCTTTAATCTATTGACCTTCTTAAACCTATTTTCCAATAATGAAAAGCTCCAAAATCATCATGACAAGGGTCTTGATTTTTGTCAAGCTAACATAGATGCACTAAATTTTTCAAAAATTTTCACAATAATTTGTTCTACTTCTTCAAAGCTTGTATCTCTTTTGAGCACCCTAGTCTAATTGGTAGAATATTTTTCATAGACTCAATGTGGTCAAAACCTTGTTTTTATCCTCTATGAGCTTTCCCAACACTATCTATTATATTTGGTAATCTTGGAGAGTTATTCTTTGAGCATAGACATGTGGAGGAGGAATAACCACTTGTGCCACAAGATTACCCCATATATCCCTCATCACAAAAGCTAGTCTGTAAGGATCCTATTGGGGAGACACTACCATTTTTAGGGCTTGGGAAAAGGTTATTGCTCCTTCAATGGGATATGTAATGTATGTCCTCCTTTGAGCCTCTATCACCCTTGTCAACTATTTTGGTGTGGTGCTCGATGGAGATATAAATTGACAAGGTGGTGGGGTTGCCACCAATGCTAATCATTGTCCCTTGTCTATACTCCTTTTTGGGGTCTTCTCCACCCTTTATTATTATACCACTTGCATGGCCACTACTTGCCTTGGAGGAAATAAAGGTTGTGACACCACTGGTGGGACCTATTTAAGTAGTAGAGACTTCTCTTTTTGAGATTCATATGCTCCTTGAAGGTGTGCCTCTCTAGTGGCCTTTGCTATCTGTCCATTATCTTAGGTTTTGTCTTCTATAAAAGGAGGAGGTGATAAAAGTGTGTCTAGTTTTCTAGGAAGAGGCAAAGGGATGTCAATTGGCATAGGTATAGGAGTGGAGGAATATATCCCAATCCATCATCTTTCCTCTTAGCATGTGGTGTATCCTTTATCTCTCCTTCTTCCAGGTATGTTTCTATCATCATAAAGTCAAAATTGAAGAAGTTGAAATCATCTAGACCATCTCTATTGGCAGTTTCCATAAAACCCTTTATCTCTTGACTAGTGGTTTCATGTATCTAGAAAGGTTGTTTTTGTGTGGATGAATGGGTCTATATTCATATCCTTCTCCTTTCCTATTCTTTAGTTTCCCTCACTAAAAAGTTCTCCTATTTAGAGGAATGTAGTATGTCAAATCCTCTTCCCTTTTTTTTGGATCTTTCAATATGGTCTCAGGGATAGAAGGTGGTAAAAAACTCTTCTTCTTCTTTGTCTTCAACCTTCCCCTTTTTACACTAGTAATCACTTCCTTAGTCCTCTTCTTATTTGGAACTAATGAGGAGGATTCTAATTAGGCTTTAGGATCTTCCTATTATGGCTCTTCTTCCACAAATCTCACCTTCCTCTTCTTTCTTTTGATCTTGTCCTCCCTATGAAAATAGACCCCCTCCTAATCATGCTTATACATTGTTTTAGGTTTTATAGAGACTTATCTTTCTAGGTGGGAGTGGTGACCTTGGTACCTTTTCCTTTCTTTGGTTATGATGACACTTTGAGGGAAGGTACATTAGGTAGTAGATCCAATAGAAATGGTCTATACATCCAATCTCTAGTCATCTTGATTATATACCAGACTGGGTGTTGGATATCACCATTTTCTTCCCTATCAACCTCAACATTCATTATTAGTCATTTGTACAATTTATCTTTATTATAAGTGAGATATAGGTGTATATGAGCAATGCTAGTATGCTAATAGAAACCAAATTTAAATAAAGCTTCTACAAACTAAACAAAATTCATAAACTTCAAGATAGACTAAGATGAACTCTCAATTGAGAATATGAGCCATTAATGGGCTCTCTCAATGAGAAGCTCTCTTGTTGAGTAGCTTTGTCTAAATAGATAGGATGTATGCTCAAGCTTTATGCTTCAAAAGGGCTTCAAATGGAGTTGGAATTTGGGTGTGAGTGTATGGTTTTGATGTAAAATGGCTTCTTAAAATGGAATTATGGCTTTACTTCATGGATTGTGTTGTTTTTCAAAGGGGAAAGATCCAATTTATAGGCAAGAGGCTTGAGGGTTTGAGGACTAAGATGCAAGGATGGGGAAAAGCTCATGGAGGGCTCAGATTGCATGAGAGGAGAGCACATGGATTGTGCTTCCTTACAGCCAATCAGGGAGTGACACATGTCACAAGGTGAGAGGATGGAGGAAAGGGGAAGGATGAGTCAACAAAGGAGGCTCAAGGGATAAAATCTTCATAAAGACCCTCATAATGGCTTGTAAGAGCAATAAAAGGGCATGGAAGAGTCATTTATGGCATAGTGAGCTTCATAAAGTTTTATGGTTGAGATATTTTGAGGGAGATGAGAGCGATTTCGACTTGGGCTTGATTAGGAGGGTTTTAAGCTTGCTTAGGCTTGTGCAAATGATTAGAGGATGGATTAGGATGGTTTAGGATTAGCCTAGGGATAGGCAAGTGGATGGCATTTAATGAGGGTGGGTGAAGGAGGAGATATTTGTTAACTTTGGCTTGGGTTAGTAAGTCTTAACCCATTTTTAGGGAATGTGACAAGGTTAGGAGGGGATTAGTATTAGGTTTAAAGACATCTTCTAGAAGAGTCTAGACTTTGGATGAGGATAAAGACTTTCTAGAATAGTCTAGAACTTCGTAGGATGAGGATGAAGACTTTCTAGAAGAGTCTAGAACTTCTTAGGATGAGGATAAATTAGATTTTTAGGAAATAAATAAAGTTTTATTTATTTCAAGGGTTTGGGTTGAGGAGATATTTATTAAAACTTTTTTAATAAACATGAGGATTAATATTTAATCTTAATTAAATATTTTGAGTTGGGATTAGGGGTAGGAAATGATGGGATTAGCCTTTAATGAAAATTAAAGGAGGATTAGAAGATTTTGGAAGAGGTTAGTGGTCTTAAGGAAACTGGCCAAGTTTTGGGCAAAAAATAATTTTTTTATTTATTTTGGGTTTTTTGGTCAATTTATTAATTAAATAATTAATAAATAAGGAAATAATGTTTAAATAAGATTTAAACATTTTTGGGAGGGATTCCTTAATTAAATATTTTTAATTAAGATAAAGGGATTTAATGGCATAAAAATAAATAAATTAATTAAATAATTAATTAATTAATAAATGATGATGTCATCAAGAAATTTTCAGAAAATTAAAATGCTTTATTTTCTAAAGGTTTTTAGGTGTCTACAATAGGATGTTGGGAGTATCCTTATTCCCTTCATTGTTTGATATGTGTAGCCCAAAAAATTTCTCTACCAATGCCATATCCATTATGCAATATTCCCTTTTCTAGACTTTGTAATCATCTATACTGTTCAACAAATGCACTTCGATGGATGCATCAGATATGAACTCCCTCCATACAACATGATTAAAAATTACTATATTGTCTAAGTATGGATAGGCCTCTAGGTACTCCTTAAGAGGATACTTAGCCTATTCTACATATGTAATGGGTAGCTCTGATACCACTGTAATGGGCACCCTAGAAATGCCCAAAAAATGAACCAACTGCTAGAATAGATTTTTTTTGCAAACTAAAGATTGAACCAATGCTGAAATTATATTAATTCTCAAAATGATAAAATCAATTACAAAGAAATGTATTCCAAAGGCCAAGCCCCAAGGGAATGATGTCTAGAATGTTACAAGAGAGGATGAACATCCTCTATTGCCAAGGAGGATATGTGACTCACACATCAGAGCTTCCCCCTTTCAATAATTAATTAATTAATTTCAAGTGCGAGAAGCTTCCCCCTACCAATAATTAATCCACTCCCTAGAAACTCTGCCCTTATAATATAATAACTAATTGTGCTTCTAGAATATGAAATTACTAGAGGCTTCCCCCTTTCCAATAATTAATACACCCTCTAGAAGCTTCTCCCTTGTAATACAATAATTTTTTTATTAATTAGATATAAAGTCACCTTTTAATTTTTAATTTATTTAATGACTTTATAAGAAATTAATTTAACTACTAAAGTGGGGACATTACAGTCTGCCCTCCTTGAAATTGCTTGTCCTCAAGCAATCCAACAACACAATGAACTCCAACCTCCACCTGGATCCCAATTGAATTAGTATGTGACATCCCCGTGGAAATCAAGCCAACTACAAACCAACATCATCATGACCAACCATATGTCCTGTAGCCTAGCACCCAAAACTTGTGTTGATGATGTAGAAGTCAGAATGTCACTAAAAGGCGGCTCCATAGAAGATCTATGAAATCTCTTCTTCTCAACTACTGCAACAGAAAATTGAATCTTTGTAGATGGTGAAAACTGAGCCCAAATCCACTTAGGTGAACGATCAACATCAACTTCAAACATTAGATTTTCATAAGACAATGTTGCACCCATATTGAACATAGTACTATCCTAGAAGTGAACATCAACACTTTGTTGATTGATAGTATAATATGACTCCATTACTATATCACTCACCTCATTAGCAATAGCAAGTTTGTTGGCATTAAGTTATTATTGCCATTAGTGACAACACTTATCTATATTAGTATAGCTACTGAGCTCAACGCACAGTTTCCTACACTCACCGAGCTTCACAGTTTACACCAAGCATCTACAGTGTATACTGAGCATTCAGTGGTTACCTTGTAGGTTCATCACTTACTGAGCATTCATGAAGATATCGAGTGAATGTGCAATCCAGTAGTGTCTACCGAGTTTACAGTGTTCACCAAGCTTCACAGCATTTATCGAGTGATGGAAGTATAGTGTTTATTGAGTAATGGAATTACAATGTTTACCACTTAACTGAAGTATAGTGTTTAGCGAGTGAAATCAAGGTAAACAAAGGATCCAATTTTTACCGAGTGACACTATATCTACGGAGTCTCCAATGGTTACCAAGTTCCAAGCTACGTTGTGTGGTTAGTATGAATCGAGCCTCTACTTATACCGAGTGCATGATGATGCCAAGTAATGCAGTGGATGTCGAGTATCAAAAGGTCACCAAGTTAGCTTGAAGAACTTGAGTTTTCTACTATTTGGCTAACTCAGTAATATTTTGTTCACTTGTGTTTTAGCTAACCTTGCAATTGTAATTATTGGAATGGTATATATGTAATGTAATATATCATTTGCAAGACATGAGATGAGTATGTGAAGCAATGGATATGTAATGCTTTAGTAAATCAAAAATAGAGCAGAGTATTCAACAAGGTCTACAAAGAGCAGTAAAAGATTCTTTAGTCACAAGAGGTGATCTATACTTCAAGGATCTAATTTACAATCAATTTGTAAGTAGATCCACTATTTCATCCTAACAAGTGAATCAATTTTTGTAAATCCTCTAACAGGGTAGACTTAATAGTCTTTGTATAAATTACCTAACAGAGTGCATACTTCAGTGTATGTTTGTAAATCATCTAACAAGGTGGACCTAGCAGTCCTTTGTGATCCTAACAAGGAAGATCACTAGAAGTGGTCAATGTAAGCCTTAACGGGCGAACTTCATACTACAGTAACAAAGTTTTGTGGGTATCACCCCCACCTCAGTTTTACTTTCTATTTGGAAGGTTTCTGGGTCACCAAATTACTGTGTTCATTTGTTATGAATATTTGATCTCTCATACATGTAGTAGATTAGATGAATGAATGGTGAATAGTATATATAAAGTGCTCAATTGCTTTAAAGTTTTTGAAGTTACTGATTCACCCCTCCCCTCTCAGTAACCTATCATATCTTGAATATTTCCAACAAAGTTTAGTATCATTAGAGCACACATCTACAACCACATGCATACTACTAAACTCCTTGTTGGATGGTTCAACTAACATAGACGTAGCTGCTAGTATGACAATATCCTTGTATTCTCCTAATTCCACTATTGTTGCATCACCATTCCCTGACAAAGCTTCATATGTGGACTCCTGACTCTCACCAACATCATAGCTAGGTGGCTCTATACATGTCTCAATTCCACCTAAGGAAGCAACCACCTCCTACACTGGAGCAACATATAAATCATCAATATTGATGCCCATATGTGTAGCCATAAGCTGCAACATCATATCCATTTTCCTGTTATGCTGTTGCTGCATATGCTGCCCCTCCTCTAATGTACCTAGTAACCATTTGAGCATTTTTTCAAACATTTTCCCCTCTATCTAATTGTTCCAAATTCCCTATAAAACCTCCATAGGATGGTAGGACTTATAGCTTTGATACTACTATAATGGACAACTCTGATACCACTATAATGGGCCCTTGTAATGAGCTCTAGTGTTGCAAAAATTATAAAGCCCTTGTTGCATGCTCAAACATAGATGTTGAAGATCTCCATAGGATGGTAGGCCTTATAGCTCTAATACCACTATAATGGATACCCTAGAAATGGCTCTGATACCACTGTAATAACCCCAACTGGTTATAACTTCTTGCCAAACATTTCGCAAGCAAGCTCTGATACCATTGTAATGGGCTCTAGTATTGTGGAAATTATAAAGCCCTTGTCTCATGCTCAAACATAGATTCTGAAGATCTCCATAGGATGGTAGGACTTATAGCTTTGATACCACTATAATGGGCACCCTGAAAATTCCCAAGAACTAACCAATTTCTAAAAATGATTTAAATGTCTTTGCATAAGTTTCAATCCACACAACATGAGCAAGAAGGAATTTATGCAAATTGAAGACTGAATTGCTGCTAAAATAATATTAGTTCTCAAAATAATAAAATCAAATACATAAAAATAAATTCCAAAAGCCAAACTCTAAGGGAATGATGTCTAGAATGTCACAAGAGAGGATATACATCCTCTAATGCCAAGAGCAAATCTATAACTCACACCTCCAAGCTTTTATCAAATGCAATTCACAATAATCCCATGCTCAACAATGACTCTCCCACCTCTATTTATACTTTTCCTACACCCTTCTATAAGGAAATAAAATATTAATTAATTGCAAGTACTAGAAGCTTCCCTCTTCCAATAATTAGTGCACTCTCTAAAAACTCCTCGCTTGCAATACAATAATTAATTGTGCTTCTAGAAAATTAAATTACTAGAGGCTTCCCCCTTTCCAATAATTAATACACACTCTAGAAGCTTCTCCCTTGTAATATAGTAATTAATTTAAATTAATTAAATATAAAGTCACCTTTTAATTATTAATAACTTTATAAGAAGTTAATTTAATTGCTAAAGTGGGGACATTACAGTAATTTAACTGCTAAAGTGGGGACATTACATTCTGCCTTCCTTGAAATTGCTTGTCGTCATACAATTCAGCAACACAATGAACTCCAACCTCCACATGGATCCCAAATGAAGTAGTATGTGACATCCTTGTGGACATTAAACCAACTACAAATCAACATCATCAAGACCAACTAGATGTTCTATAGCCTAGCACCTAGAACTTTTGCTGATGATGTAGAAGTCAGAATTTCACCAAAAGGCAACTCTATAGAAGATCTATGAAATCTCTTCTTCCTTGTATCCACCCACATTATATATATTGGACTAGAATACTGATCATCACCAACATGCATTGAAAAATATGTAGCTACAGGTGAACTATATGTACTCATGCCAACTATATTAGCAATAGGTGTAGTTGCATCAAAATATATGGACATTGGAACAACACTAACTGCTGCAATAGAAAATTAAACCAAATTCGTAGTTGATGAAAACTCATAATCAACATGTGTGACATCATTAGAAAACACATCAACAACTACATGCATACTACTAAACTCCTCATTGGATGGTTAAACTAACACAGAAGTGGCTACTAATATGACCGTATCCTCGCATTCTCCTAATCCCAATATTGCTACATCACCATCCCTTAACAAAGCTTCATATGTTGACTCCTGACTCTCACCAACATCATAGCTAGGTGGCTCTATACATGTCTTGATCCCACCTAAGGAAGAAACTACCTCCTGCACTAGAGCAACATATAAATCTTCAATATTGGCGCCCATCTGTCCAGCCATTAGCTACAACATCACATCCATTCACCTATTCTGCTCCTATTGTATACGCTGCCCCTCCTCTAATGTACCCAATAACCTTTTGAACATCACATCCTGATCTGGACAAATATAGATTTTGTCAAACAATTTTTCCTTTATCCATTTATCCCAAATACCCTATAAGACCTCCACAAGATGGTAGGACTTCTAGCTCTAATACCACTATAATGGATACCCTAGAAATGGCTCTGATACCATTGTAATGGGCACCCTAGAAATGCCCAAAAACTAAACCAACTACTGAAATAGCTTTTAATGTCTTTGCATAGATGTAAAACCACATAACATGAACAAGAAGGAATTTATGCAAATTAATGATTGAACCACAAATAAAAAAAATTAGTTCTCAAACTAATAAAATCAAATACATAGCACTAAATTACAAAGGCCAAACCCCAAGAAAATGATGTCTAGAGTGTCACAAGAGAGGATATATGTCCTCTAATGCCAAGAAAAAATCTATAACTGACACCTCCAAGCTCTTCTCAAATGCAATTCACAATACTCCCATGTTCAACAATGACTCTTCCACCTCTATTTATGCTTTTCCTACACCCTTCTATAAGGAAATCAAATATTAATTAATTGCAAGTGCTAGAAGCTTCCCCCTTCCAATAATTAATGCACTCTCTAGAAAATCCTCCCTTTTAATACAATAATTAATTGTGCATCTAGAAAATTAAATTACAAGAGGCTTATCCCTTTCCAACAATTAATACACACTCTAGAAGCTTCTCCCTTGCAATACAATAATTAATTAAATTAATTAAATATAAAGTCACCTTTTAATTTTTAATTTATTTAATGACTTTATAAGAAATTAATTTAGCTGCTAAAGTGGGGACATTACAGTCCGCCCTCCTTGAAATTACTTGTCCTCAAGTAATCCAACAGCACAATGAACTCCAACCTCCACTTGGATCCCAATGGAAGTAGTATGTGACATCCCTGTGGATATTAAACCAACTGCAAACTAGCATCATCAGGACCAACCATATGTTTTTTAGCCTAGCACTCAAAACTTGTGTTGATGATGTAGAAGTCAGAATGTCATTAGAAGGTGGCTCCATAGAAGATCTATAATATCTCTTCTTCCCAACTACTGCAACACAAAATTGAATCTTTGTAGATGGTGAAAACTGAGCCCAAGTCCACTCAGGTGAATGATCAACATCAACTTCAAACATCAGATTATCATAAGACAACGTTGCATCCATGTTGAACATAGTACTATTCCAGAAGTGAACATCAACACTTTGTTGATCGATAGTATAATATGACTCTATCACTATATCACTCACCTCATTAGCAATAACAAGTGTGCTATCATCAGAGCACACATCTACAACCACATGCATATTGCTAAAATCCTCATTGGATGGTTCAATAGAAGTAGCTGCTGATATGACAATATCCTTGCATTCTTCTAATTCCACTATTGCTGCATCACCATCCCTTGAAAAAGCTTCATATGTGGACTCCTGACTCTCACCAACATCATAGCTAGGTGACTCTATACACGTCTTGATCCCACCTGAGGAAGCAACCACCTCCTGCACTAGAGCAACATATAAATCATCAATATTGATGCCCATATGTGTAGCCATAAGCTACAACATCATATCCATTCGCTTATTATGCTCCTATTGCATACACTGCCCCTCCTCCAATTTACCTAGTAACTATTTGAGCATTTTGTCAAACATTTACCCCTCTATCTGGTTGTTCCAAATTCCCTATAAGACCTCCATAGGATGGTAGGAATTATAGCTCTGATACCACTATAATGGGCAGCTCTGATACCATTGTAATGGCCCCTTATAGTGAGCTCTAGTATTGTAAAAATTATAAAGCCCTTGTTGGATGCTCAAACATAGATGCTAAAGATCTCCATAGGATGGTAGGACTTATATCTCTGATACCATTGTAATGGGCAGCTCTGATACCATCGTAATGGGCATCTTGGAAATGCCCAAAAATTGAACCAACTGTTGGAATAGATTTTTTGCAAACTAAAGATTGAACCAATGCTGAAATTATACTAATTCTCAAAATGATAAAATCAAGTACAAAGCAATGTATTCCAAAGGCCAAACCCCAAGGGAATGATGTCTAGAATATTACAAGAGAGGTTGAACGTCCTCTATTGCCAAGGAAGATATGTGACTCACACATCCAAGGTCTT
Organism: Cupressus sempervirens; assembly: GCA_028749045.1. Classification (NCBI taxonomy): domain Eukaryota; kingdom Viridiplantae; phylum Streptophyta; class Pinopsida; order Cupressales; family Cupressaceae; genus Cupressus; species Cupressus sempervirens. Next base: position 331,238,487 of record CM053789.1, read on the forward strand.
ATCAAATGTCATCCACAAAAATCCCATGCTCAACAATGAGACTCTCACCCCTGTTTATCCTTTTCCTTCACCCTTCTAAAAGGAACTAAAACATTAATTAATTACAAGTTCTAGAAGCTTCCCCCTTCCAATAATTAATACACTCTCTAGAAACTCCTCCCTTGCAATACAATAATTAATTGTGCGTCTAGAAAATTAAATTAATAGAGGCTTCCCCCTTTCCAATTATTAATACACACTCTAGAAGCTTCTCCCTTGTAATACAATAAATAATTTAATTAATTAAATATAAAGTCATCTTTTAATTTATAATTTATTTAATGACTTTATAAGAAAATAATTTAACTACTAAAGTGGGGACATTACAACATAATAGGATGTGATACTCTCTTTTCTTTGACATCATAAGGTCCAATGAAAAAGGGTTATATCCATGTCTTTCTATGCTTTGTGTAGATCCTAACATAAGCCAAAATGAGCTATCTTGCAATCTCTAATAAGATCAATCTATCCAAAGGATATCATGGTAGTTTCTTTTGTTGTAGCTTTTGTAAGGAAACTCAAGTGCGGAAACAACTTCCTACACTAATCCCTTAAGGAAAGTATTGTGAAAATTCCTAATAAATTCTTACAATTTCAGATTTGATACTATGTAAACAATAGTATTGTAGCCAACCATGAATATAGTAAATAGATAGAGAAAGAAAAAATACATAAACACAAAGATACGCCGGTGGGGAAAAACCTTTCGATAAAACAACCCCACCCCTCCAAAACTTGCACAATGTATTATCTTCAAGATAAAGGTTACAACACACTTGCAATGCCAGTGCTTTTAGGACATGGAAGACTGATTCAATAGTAACATATCATACCAACAATACACTTTCACTCTCTCTTATTTGCAACCCTAAAAAATTCTTATATAATGCACTTTCCAATTTTTAGGGCAACTTCCAAAGAACAACTATAATAGGGTTTTACCATTCTCTGAAAAACTAGGAACCCAATTTTTTTTCCCGGGGTGATACCTTAAACCCCACATGCTAGATGGAGACTTGAGTGTATAATACTCAATGATCAATTACCACATGTCTTCATGTCTTCAACCATCATCAAAACTTCCAAAGATAGCTCTTATGAATCATAGGAATCTATCATAACTGTTTCATCCATGATCTCCTTACACACAATTCAAGATGCCAACACATGCAAGTGGAGTGCCACATCAACATGCCAACTAGACATGTACGCTCACACTTAATTACATTATTTGTAAACAAAACATTTGAAAAATAAATAATAAGAATACAAATTATCCAAGGTTGAGACACCTTATTCCTAACAGCTATGTGTTAACCACCAAGATGTATGTGAAAGTATGAAATTGTATAAAGTACCCCCTAAGTGAGGCTACCTTTTTCATCACTTTTATGTTAGATAACCTCTTCACATAATCACCTTCTATGAACTGGATCACTAAATGAAGGTATCATTTACAATCTTTATTCCTTGCTATTTTCTTGCAACTCCTTTTGCGCCAATTAAGGGTATAGAATATGAGGCTAGGAATTAACATATGCTATGCTTTCCCTATTGGAAAGCCCTGGGTATTCAACCTTCATGGTAAGAAAATACACTATGTACGATGTCATCTAGATTTATGGATCACTCTTGACCAAAGTTAGCTGTTCACCAAGGACTTACTCATGATATTGCTCCAATCAATCTTGTTAGCCCTTGTTACGATTTTCTTGATGAAATGCACCATCGATGTCTCTAGGTGGCTACCTGTAGGAAGACCCATTACTCTACGAAAAATTATGCAATATCCAATGTTAGTGATCATATAGTTCCTATTCATATTGACTTTGTCAAGATTGTTATACAAGTTATGAGTAATCCAATACTTCTCTTGTACTATAGAATTATCTTCTTCCAAATGGTCCATGTATCACCTGTTTGCACTTTGATAGGAGATACCATAATATTCATTCAAGATAGGTAAGTGAAATAACTTCTCTATGTTGTCCAACCTTATATCTTGGATACTTTCTCTAGTTATGCTCTTCACTACCTTCTTGTAAAGTACATAATGCTGTGCCAAGACCATGATAAATTTTAATGATAGTACTGAGGTAGGGTGTTAGGATTCATGAATGAGTCTATTCTATATAAGTGCTAAGATTAGCTTTGATCTCTCATGAGGTTTGTTGCATAGTACTAGGAACTTGTTCTAATTGACATATCCCAACTCTATGTCCCAAATCTCAGAATGTAGTTTGATGAACCTAGATTTCTTTAGTACCCCACTCAACTTGAAGGTTTTCAACTTTAGGGAGATATTATATTTTGTCTTTGAAGATGAGATGGAAGCCATGGTTACCTATATTAAAGAACATTATCAATATCTCTATTAGGAGTATAAGCACCTAATGATTCAAACAAACCTCAAAAAACTTGAAATGTGGACACAAATGATAAAAATGGCCCAAGAAACATGAAAAGTGGGGAGTTACGCACATTACACAACCTTTGTAATATGTGTTAAGATAAGCATGACAAGTACTAAAGGGAGGGAGGCACTCATTGTGCACATGCACAGGTGTGCAACCTATAGAATGTGCATTGATTGGAAGCTAGAGATGAAATGTAAAATGCAATGATGAAAGACATGCACAGTGAGTGTGATCACTCGCCATGGGTGATCAAAATTGTGAGGGTTGTGGAGGTCATAGAGGTTGAGAGTTATGATGGTGCATAACTCAGGGTATGGTAGATAAAAAAAAGCCCTTCTTGGCCCTACCCCTTCTATTTATAGGCAACCCAAGGCCCACTAATGAGAGTGGACCTACACACCTACATAGGTGGGTAAGTGTGTATCTCTTGTTAGATTATGGTGTCTGATTAGGAAAGTACTGCACATACTTCATAAATAGTGGGGTTTGGGGCATCGCCTTGAATTTTTTTTTTTGGCTGTGACTGACATGGTAGCTGACATATTATGGCCGACATATGGCCGACATGTTATAACCCTAAAGCAGTTTAATACTTGTATAAAAGGGTTTAGGGTTGGGTTTTTTTTCATTATGTTGTGATGTGAAATTGGTTCTTGCGGTGGTATTGAGCTGTAAGGGATTACGAATTGTAATCAAGTTGTAATCACTGGATTGTAATAAGATCAGACTTGCTATTTGGTGGAAGTAGCCCAGGGATTCGGTGAACCACGTTAAATCTTGGTGCCTTGTGTTCATTTATGTGTGATCTATTATTTTCTGTTATTGGTTATATTTGCATGTAGTTTTTATTTCTGTTTGTGGTTTATCCTAACAAGTGGTACAGAGCGAGGTTGTCTTTCAGTTATCCTTTGTAGGAAAGTCTCACGGTTAAGTGGGAGTCTCACGGTTGAGTGGGAGCGATGGAAGATGAGGGTAAGCTGAGGGTTGATAGGTTTAATGGGCAAAAATTTCAGTTATGGAAGATGCAAATGGAAGATTATCTATATCAGAAGGATTTATGGAAGCCGTTGGAAGGCAAAGCCAAGAATCAGGGAACTATGTCAAAGGCTGAATGGGATCTTTTGGACAGAAAGGCACTCAAAAGCATTCGGTTATGCTTGGAACCATTGGTGGCATTTAATATTACAAAAGCAAAGACGACAGAAGATTTGATGAAAACCCTAGCGATACTGTATGAAAAGCCCTCCGCTTCAAACAAGGTATTTCTCATGAAGTGTTTATTTAATATGAAAATGGTAGAAGGTGGATCTATTGTAGATCATTTAAATGAGTTTAATACTACTACTAATCAATTATCTTCTGTGGGTATCAATTTTGATAAAGAAATTAGGGCTCTCTTGATTTTGTGTTCTTTGCCTGAAAGATGGAATGGCTTGGTAATGGCGGTGAGTAATTCTGTTCCTAGATCTAGTACCCTAAAATATGATGATGTGATCGGTGTTGTTTTGAGTGAAGAAACTTGTAGGAAATCCTCAAGTGGATCTACATCAGGAAGTGCCTTGAATGCACAAAGTAGGGGCAAAACGGTTGAAAGAGGAAGTAAATTTGAAAATTGTAGGAAATTAAGAGGAAAGTCAAAGGGGAGGAGGTCTCAATCGAGAGGACCAAATGATTGTTGGTACTGTGGGAAACCAGGGCACAAAAAGAAAGATTGCTAGAATCGAAAGAAAAATGAAGGAGATAAATCAGATGGAGACAAGGAGGCAAATGTGGCAAGTAACAAATTCGAAGAGGATGCATTGCTTCTGTCTTTAGAGAGTGTTGATGATTCATGGGTTTTAGATTCTGGTGCTTCATTTCATGCTACACCTCATAGAGGTTATTTCATTGATTATGTCCAAGGGGATTTTGGGCTTGTTTATTTGGGGGATAATGAACCCTGTCAGATTTTTGGAAAGGGAAAAATTAAGATTAAGTTGCAGAATGGGAATCATTGGCTACTACATGAGGTAAGACATGTTCCAAGGCTAAGTAGAAATTTAATTTCAGTCGGGCAACTTGGTGATGACGGTTGTGTAGTTATTTTTAATGATAAAAATTGGAAGGTTTCAAAAGGTTCCCTTGTAGTAGCAAAAGGTGTGAAAGTAGGCACCTTATATCTTTGTACAGGTCATATTTTTCCTACTACTTTGATTGTTTAAGAGAAAAATGAATGTTCAGGAACAATTGCTGCAGTTGAGCAGGGAGAACAAATAGCTATTGTAGATTCTAATACAGCGCTGTGGCACAACAGACTTGGGCACATGAGTGCGAAAGGTATGAAAGTACTTCATTCAAAGAAAGTTTTACCAGGTTTGAAATGTGTTAATATGGATTTATGTGAAAGTTGTGTGTATGGAAAAAAAAAGAGAGTGAGTTTTGTAAAGACTGGGAAGGAAAATAAAAAGGAGAAACTAGAGCTTGTGCATACAGATGTATGGGGACCAGCTCAGGTATCTTCACTTGGTGGTTCTGATTATTATGTTACATTTATTGATGATGCAACTAGAAAAGTATGGGTTTATTTCCTTAGATAGGAATTTGATGTATTTCAAACTTTTAAGAAATGGAAATGCTTGGTTGAAAATGAGACTGGTAAGAAATTAAAATGTCTCAGATTTGATAATGGTGGTGAGTATTGCAGTCATGAATTTGAAGATTATTGCTCCACTAATGGTATTCATAGACATAAAATTATTCCAAGGACTCCACAGGAAAATGGAGTGGCTGAACGCATGAACAGGACTATAATGGAGCGTGCAAGGAGCATGAGGTTGCATGCTGGGTTGCCCTTACACATGTGGGCGGAGGCTATCAATACTGCAGTATATTTGATTAATAGAGGTCCCTCTACTCCTTTGGGCTGTGGTATTCCAGAGGAAGCATGGATTGGTAAGAATGTGAGTTATTCTTTTCTCAAGACCTTCGGTTGTGAAGCTTTTGCTCATATAGACTCTGAAAATAGAACCAAGCTAGAAGCTAAATCAAAGAAATGTGTCTTTGTTGGATATGGCATTAATGAATTTGGTTATAGGCTTTGGGATTTTGAAAATCTTAAAATTGTTAGAAGTCGGGATGTCATATTCAATGAGAAAGTGTTGTACAAAGATCTATTGCAGCAACATGAGAAGAAAGAAGATGATTATGTAGTGCTGGATGATACTCCAAAAGCTGATCTTCCAGCCATTCCTCATGATGTGCAACAACTGCAACAACAATGATGGGGACATAACCCAAGCACAAAATGGACACAATAGAAAAGGGGAAATTATATTAACTGAGAAAATAAGCTAGTACAAATAGTACAGATAAAATAAACTTCAAAACATTCCCTAAGGGCTTACAATAGCATAAATCTGGAGATAATTTCTCCTTTCAGTACCTCCTCTCAAACTCCACTCCGAACTGCCTTTTACAATGCTAGGAATCTCCTTAAATAGACCCCGGAGGGTTAAGGACTAGGAATACATTCTAGAAAGTGCTAGTAGGCATCCGCCGACCAAATAGAAGGCTCCTGAAGTTGCGTTAGAAGTCGGCGCAAATCTAGAAGAATCCAAAAATGGTAATCAAACTTTTGGGAGGTATAACTTTTGAACCGTAGCTCCGATTGACGAACTGTTTACATTTCTAGAAATCTCTCAAAGCGTTCTATAGCCCTATGGACCAGCTTTTCTCATCCCCCATTTTTTGGCCCTTTTCAAGGTCATTTAATGCCCCTAACTTGACTTTGAAGCATTCTTAGGAGGTCTCCAAAACTCAAAAAACTGCAATAACTTTCAAACCGTGGGGCCTTTTGACCTGATTCTTTTTCTGGAATGTTCTAAATCACAATTACATTCATCTAGCCAATTCACACCTTCTAGTTTACCAAAATCATGGCCCAATTACATGCTCCTATTTTTTTAGGATTTTCTAGCACACTAATAGTGGAACTATGAGAGTTGGAACCTTTATTTGACCCAAATGGGTGTCCAAAAATGAAAACACATGAAACGGAAACTAATTCTAAGTATATTTTTTTGGGTGACACAAGATTTCCCTTATACCTCTGGATGCTCTTGTATCAAAAAAATACCACATACACCAGTGAATGTTAGACGGTCAACGAGGCAAATTAGACCTCCACAAAGATTTTCTTTGTCTTTGTATTCTATTTTACTTACTGATGCTGGTGAACCTAAAAGTTATGATGAAGTTGTGTAGGTGGATACTAAGATTCAGTGGGAGTCTGCAATGAAAGATGAAATGGACTCTTCGCTACAGAATAAGACATGGGATCTATGCAAGTTGCCTGCAGGTGAAAAGGCTTTACAGAATAAGTGGGTTTATAGGTTGAAAGAAGACAAAGGAGGTAAGAAAAGATTTAAGGCCAGGTTAGTTGTAAAAGGATTTGCATAGAAAAAGGGAATTGATTTTGATGAGATATTTTCTCCTGTTGTTAAAATGACTTCTATTCATACTATTTTAAGTCTTGTGGCTATTAAAGATTTGCATTTAGAGCAGATGGATGTTAAAACAACCTTTCTTCATGGTGATTTGGATGAAGAAATATATATGGCCCAGCCACGAGGATTTGAGGTCAAAGGTAAGGAGAACTTAGTGTGCAAATTGAAGAAAAGTTTATATGGCTTGAAGCAAGCACCTCGGAAATGGTATCTAAAATTTGACAGGTTTATGTATGAGCATGGCTATAACAGGTGTCATTTAGATTATTGTGTTTATTTTAAGAGGTTGGATGATGATAGCTACATTATTTTATGTTTAAATGTTGATGATATGCTTGTAGTTGGGTCTAACATGGATCATAGTAAGGGGCTAAAATGCTAGTTAGCACATGCATTTGCTATGAAGGATTTGGGGGCAGCAAAACAAATCCTTGGTATGAAGATTTGCAGAGATAGGAAGAATAGAACATTGACGCTATCTCAAGCTGATTATGTTGAGAAGGTGTTGCAATGTTTCTCTATGGAGAATGCTAAAGTTGTCAACACACCTTTACCTGGTCATTTGAAATTGACTAAGGAGATGTGTCCCAAGACACAGGAAGAGGAGGATAAGATGTCCAAGGTACCCTATGCTTCAGCTGTAGGAAGCTTGATGTATGCTATGGTATGCATTAGGCCAGATATTGCACATGTAGTGGGAGTCGTTAGCAGGTATATGAGTCATCCAAGATTTGAGCATTGGAATTTTGTCAAGTGGATTCTCAGATATTTGAGAGGAACATCCAATAAGTGTTTACACTTTGGGGGCTCTACTACTGATTTATAGGGCTATGTTGACTCAAATTTGGCTAGGGATATTGATACCAGGTGGAGTACTACAGGTTATGTCTTTACTGTTGGTGGGGCAGCTGTGAGTTGGGTTTCTAGGTTACAAAAGATTAATGCTCTATCCACTACAGAGGTAGAGTATGTTGCTGCTATAGAGGCAGCCAAGGAGATGATATGGCTTTAGTTCTTCTTGGAAGAATTGGGATATCCTCAGAAGGATAATTATTTGTTCACCGATAGTCAGAGTACCATTCATCTTGCAAAGAATTTAGCTCTGCATTCTAAAACTAAACACATACAGTTGTGGTACCATTTCATTTAGTTAGTTTTGGAGGATGTATAGTTAAAGCTGGAGAAGATACATACCAATGACAATCCAGCAGATATGTTGACAAAGGTTGTAACATGGGAGAAGTTGAACTCCTCTTCAGCTTTGGTTGGTCTTTTAGACTGAACATGAATAAAAGAATAGCAGAGTCCAGGGTGGTTTGATCCAGTGGGAGCCCCACGTGGTAGTGGTATTGGTACAGGATCAGTCTCCAAGTGGGAGATTATTGTTGTTTAGTGTGGAGCTTGATCAGTCCCCAAGTGGGCTCAGATTGTTAGATTATAGTGACTGATCAGGAAAGTACTGTACAACTTCATAAATAGTGGGGTTCGGGGCATCGCCTCAAAATTTTTTTTTGGGCCGTGGCCAACATGGTAGTCGACATATTATGGCCGACATATGGCCGACATGTTATAACCCTAAAGCAGTTTAATACTTGCATAAAAGGGTTTAAGGTTGGGTTTTTTTTATTATGTTGTGATGCGAAATTGGTTCTTGCGGTGGTATTGAGCTGTAAGGGATTACAGATTGTAATCAGGTTGTAATCACTAGATTTTAATAAGATCGGACTTGCTGTTTGGTGGACGTAGCCCATGGATTGGGTGAACCACGTTAAATCTTGGTGCCTTGTGTTCATTTATGTGTGATCTATTATTTTCTGTTATTGGTTATATTTGCATGTAGTTTTTATTTCTGCCCGTGGTTTATCCTAACATCTCTTAAATATGCATAGGTGTTTGTTGAATTGAGGGGCTTGCACATGCTGTGCATGTACGCAAGTACACACCTACTCAAAAAAGGAAACTTGGTGGGAAAACTAGAAAATAAGACAACCTATGTTGTCATTCTTAGTTTTATGATATCTTAACTATCAAGACTCTTAGGGGGAGGCCCCTTTTCTAAAGGTTAGGTTTCTTGGCTCATGGAGTGGAAAAAGTATAGGGGTCCCCATTTTCAAAGTAAAAAATGGGGCGTCTGTTGTAGAACAACAATAGGATAGAAGATGAATTTTGGTGCGAAATTGTAGATACAAATGGTAGCATCATTGAAATTTGGATGAGTGGACTTATTTGCAGCTCTAATTATGTAGATAATATTTTTTTGTGCCTTCATTTTCTCTTTCTTTTGAATTATAAACTTTTTGTTTCAATATGGATGAAAATGATCAACAAAAAGATGATATATGAGATGGGGTTTAAAAGAGTATTTAGAGTGTGATCCACAAATGGAATCTTTTCTTTTTTATGGAATTAAAGAGATAGCTGAAAATCTTATAGATGAGAAAGAAATAAACCAATAATATTATCACAAAACTTAGCTTGAATATTTATCCTTCAATTTTATTAATCAACAAAATGGAGAAATTCTCAAAGGAAATAAAGATACTTCAACACCTCTGAAAATACTCTTCACAAAAAAGACTTTGAGAAGATTCTTAAATGTATGTGTCAATAATGATTTGTTTATTGAATGCAAAAAAGAGGCTAATGAAATCCTTCTTAAACCATTTTTCCCATGATGATGACGTTGGGTGTGATAGAAGGAAAGAAGTTTTTGTTGTGAAATTTGATCCTGTGTTTAAAGAAAGTAATATTTAAATTTTGTAGCCACTATTTACATACAAAGAAATTAATTTCCAATGTTGTTCAAATGAAGAAAGTTTTGCTTTGGAGAATTTGATGTCATATTTTAATAAATTTTGTAAAGACATTGATGATAATGGGCCAAGTAGTCTTACGCGAGCCATGTGCAAGGATGAAATTTACTCAAATTTTTTTGATGAAGAATGGTTGTATGGACATGAATGTATTTATATAAGAATATTGTACGAAACTCCAACCTAAAACTCGAAAGTGAAGCAATCACCACAGCTATAATTCTTGGTTGTACTTCATGGCCAAAATCCATTGCTGAGAAGTGGCTCATATTTTTCCAATCCGTCAATCATTTTGTGTGGATTTATGAAGCTTTCTTTGTAAAGGGGTTTTCCCTATAAATAGTTGTAAATAATTTTTTTTGTATTTAATTTTTAGAGTGTGTATCCAGTTGCCTATTTGCACTCTAAAAGAATATCCTTGCATTCTGCCTCTTTTTGACTTTATACACAATGAACTAGGTGCTGGTCTATTTTTTGAGTTCTAAAATTCTTTTCATCCTATTAAGTCATTGTCCCCCCTATAGAGCCTATGTTAGCCCAATGTCACATGTCCCAATTTTAAAATTAGTTTATTTCCCCTATGAAATCATTCTCAAATAGTTCGATGCTTAAAACAACTTCAAACCACAAAATTGCCAAGAATAAATCTTGTTGATTGGGCATTATGAGGTCACTCATATGATATGTTGCACGAATAGCTCGAAATGAGAAACTCTAAGCTTTCTTGGACCGGAATATCATGGTGAAGGAGCAAAAAATTTTCTTTGGAACTTTGGGAGATCAAAAGTATTTGAAATAAGCAAAAGATTATGGACCCCAACTAAGCTTTAGACAAAACACATCATTGACCAAAATTTTAAAAATTAAAAACATCATGAATTTTTCTGAAAATTTTAGCATTTGATCTTCATGATTTGCATAGTTTATGATGGAAAACAACAAAATTTTTGAAAAAAATCACTATATTTTGATGAATCTAGAAAAATATTTAGTTATACCATTCTTTTTGTCTTTAGTGTGTTTTGTGTGGAGATAGCCAGTGCCAAACATTATCAGACCCCATAAGGAGTTTTAAAATTATCAAAGCGTCCAACAAGTGGTTCCAAGATTCTTGTAATCTTGGCTAATCTCCCACAAAAAAGCACAAAAGACAAAACAAAGTCAAACTGTTTTTTTTTTCAGATTCACCAAAACACTGATTTTTTTTCAAATTTTTGTTGTTTTAGGCTACATAATATGTAGATCATTATGATCGAACACTGAAATTTTCAAAAAATCCATGATATTTTCAATTTTTTGAAAATTGATCAACTGTACATTTTTTGTGGGAGGATAATCGCGTCCTAATCTCTATCCCACAAATAGTACACATTGTCGAACATGTGACTTGGGTTGAAAGTTTTTTCTTTCCTGCGATTAGATGGCACAATATGATATCAGATGACTGGAAAGAGTTAAAAGTTCTGAAGTGTCTAAACATGGTCCGAGCCCCGAGATCGTGTGTTTGCAGGATTCGTAGTGAATAATGATTGGTCATAAACATGGTTGTTGTTCACAAAGACTGGAGGAACATGTGAAAGTGATGAATATTGACACTTAAATGTTTGACAATGACTCCCTTCAAAATATTATGGCTAACACATATCGAAATGTGGACAGTGCCTTGCGAAGGTGGTGAATTTTGAAAAGACTTGTACTTGATAATGGACGTTTGTCTTATAATGCAATCAAGGGCTTCATAGGGATGTCAAGTGAATGTTTTGTGGAACTCCAAACATGACTGGTTAAGGTACCCATGGACTCGGTGACCCAAGTTAAGAGGATTTGATAAATTTTGAAGCCCCTTTGACACTGGCTTATCAGGCCTTATCAAAATCTTCAAAGATTTGATAAACCCAAAATTTTCATAGTACAGATTCTCAATTTTACTCAGAAGATTATTCATAAGAAACGCAAAATAGGTTCAATATCTGATTTTGGTCAGAAGATTGAGCATAGAATCAATTTACAAAGTTTTTCCTTAGAGCAACCACCCGACAATGGTGAATCTGATGGTTTTCATAAAGCAATTTAATAAAAGAATTAATCACAATGCAAAGTTGGGGCATCCGGATTCTAAAAGGAAATCATCAAGAAATTTATGTCTATAAGAAATTTATCCAACATCTAAATCCATGTTTGAATTCATGTACAATAACAAATTACTTTTTGATGGAAAAGAAGAGTTAGGGAAGAATGTCTTGGATCTACTCTCATTTAGCAAGGTCACAAAATTCAAGAGGGAAGAATGTCTTGGATCTACTCTCATTTAGCAAGGTCACAAAATTCAAGAGGGAAGAATGTCTTGGATCTACTCTCATTTAGCAAGGTCACAAAATTCAAGAATCGAGAGAGAGAACAATGATCTTTATATAACAAGCATGAAACCCTTATCTATATGCAATCCCATATTATTTTTGAATAAGGTTTAAAGTATTAAAGTTCCAAATGGAGAGCATCATGGTTAACTTTTATTCTTTACTTTCATGGGTCGAGATAACCAGTGCCAAGTGTTTTAATTTAAAGGATAAGGGACTGTCTTAATATGATAATAACACCTGAGAGATTTAAAGAAATAATAATTCTATACCAAAAACATATTGGAATTATTAGTTATTAGTCTTACTATGACTACATTTTGGCAAAAGTATCTTTACAATGTATATTATGTTCAAGTGAAAAGTGGGTTAAATTTTTTAATTATCAAGAATCAGTTATATTGAAACCAAAATGTCAAGGACATGGTATTTTACAGATTTTTCAAGGTAAAAAGGGGATGAAATTCTTCCCTAGAGGAGGGACTAGAAGACGAGAATTTTTTCTAATTTTTTAGAAGGGGAGGGCTTTTCATTTAAACATGGTCTTAGGTATAGAAGGGAAGTGTGGGTGAAATGATAATTTTGACATTGGAGGAATAGATGAGATGTTTTTTAATCTTTGAATTTTTTAATATTTTCTTTAGATTATAGTGATATGTGTATCATTGCAATTATTTTTAGTGTCATTTTGGTTGAGCCAAGGTCATATATGTATTTAATTTTGAAAATTCTAATTAAGTCATTTTATTGAGAAGAAGCAACACCCTTATTTCTTTGGCTATCAGCTGTGAGTTTTAGGTAGGTGAACTTTATCTCTTTTTTCCTTCACTCATCTTGTTCTGTATATAAATCCTTCTCATCTACTTTCATAACTATGAGTAGGTGTTAGCACCTTTATTTCTTTTTGGCTAAAAGCAATAATGTCATTATGGTTGAAGGTCATTGTTGTCAGGCCTAAAATGGTAAGACATTATGCTAATTGAATAAGATGCCAAATCATTTGAAGGATGTAGTATTGGTTGATTAATGAAGAAGTAAGTGAAATGGAAGAAAGTATTGGTGAAATGTGTGATTTACAATAGACACTTGATGAGTTAGACTTTGGCAAGATAATGGTGATTTTATTATGCTATATGATTTGAAGAACATGTTGAGATGGTCTACAACAAAGTACTTTGATTGGAAAGGAAGGAAAGAAGTTGCAAAGTAAGAGAAGAAGTAATAAGCTATGCTAAACTAGATAGAGTAGTCAGTAAATGAAGGAGTTTACAATAGACACTTGATGAGTTAGACTTTGACAAGATAGCAATGATTTTATTATGCTATATGATTTGAAGAACATGTTGAGATGGTCTACGATGAAGTATTTTGATTGGAAAGGAAGGAAATAAGTTGCAAAGTAAGAAAAAGAAGAAGTAATAAGCTACGCTAAACTAGATAGAGTAGTCAGTAAATGAAGGAGTTAGTAGTTATTGAGAAAATACAGTATTAACTGAGTGAAGAATGAACATTGTTAATCAAGCCTAATATTCATCGAGCAAGTATAGCATGAACTAAGCAAAGAAAGTTGAATAGTTTCTAGAAGATTCAATTCAAGGCCAAAATAATTTGATGAAGATATGCATTGTTTGAGAAGTTCCTAAGCTAAAAACAAAGGTTGTTAAGCAATATACAGATAGAAAAATCATAGATGATCTAATGGAGGAGATTTGATCAAGCTCAAAGTAAATCGCAGTACCTAAGTGTCTAGATTCGATATATCTAAGTTGGAGGAAGATTGCATGATTGTGATTAAGTGAAAAACAAAGGATGATCTAATGAAGTGACAATAACATGTCTATTTAAGATATATAAAAAAATTGCACAATTATTGATCAAACTTATTTGTGAAGATGAAAATAATAGAGGAACTGAGCAATAGCTGGATTGATAGATTGAGAAAGAGAAGTATAAAGTTGACGAGTTAGAGTGGATTAGCTAGAATAAGAAAAATGGATATCTAAAATAACAAAGATGGTTTCATTATGTTTTAGATTAATTCACTATTACTCTCTTATAATTGTAATAGAAAAATCTCTTAACCAAGTAGACTTGACAAATATTATTTGTAAATCCTTTTATGGTGACATTGTTTTGAGTGTTTGTAAGTCCTTTAGAGCAAGCCACTCAAAACTAAGGAGTAATAAGGTCTCTATGACCTTTGGTCAAAATGTGTGGATGAATTTGTTGAATTTTATTTGATGTTTATTATTTTATGTTGCGACTTGGTGCATGAAGGAATAAATCAATATAAGTTAATTGTAATTACTCTGATACTCAGTTGAAGATAAATTTACTGGTAATGCTAAGATTAGTTGTGATTGACAAGTTGAATGTGTTTACAACCCTAGTTTATTGAAGGTTTGATTGATAATTTTTTGAATTGGTAAAAAGGAGCCATTGATAACTGATTCACCCCTCTCAATTATCTAATAATTGGTACTCGAGCTAAGTGCTTGAAGAAGGAAGTTTAAAGGGAATTGAGCTAAATATCCAAAGATGTATAATAGGGAAGTATCTAAGCTAAATCTACAAAATTCTTCTTCATGAAAAATTAGGGTGAGGTTGTACCTTTCAAGAATTGGAGATTATGAATTGTTCTTTTAGGATAATTAGTGCACTCCACTAGCACTTGGACTAATGATAGTTAAGAAGATGAAGGAAAAACAAGAACATAACTCATTTATGATAGAGATTGCTACTTCTCTTTCTGATGATGAATTTGATGATGCCAGTGATTGTGTTACTGCTAAAGTGATGTGGGATAATCTTATACTTGTCTATGGAGGAGATTAAAATGTGGAAAGAGCTAAATCTACAAATTTAAGAAGAATATTTGATAAAATATGGACGAAAGAAGGTGAGAACGTTGTGCAATACAACAAAAGAATCAAGAAAATTGTTAGTGCAATCAAAGTTGTTGGAGGAATCATTAGTGATGAATATGTTGGAAGTAAAATGTTGAGAACCATGTTTCCTATTTATGCTATTAGAATATTAACTATTCAAGAACTAAGATCTATTCCTAGTAATGTCCTTACTCTTGATGCTTTGGTCAGTAGATTAAATTATTTTGAGTTGAGTAACTTTGATAACAATGTGCCTATGTTTAAAAATGATTTCAAGTCCTCACTAACTATTGGAAGTTCAAAGAAGGATAAAAGATCTCACCATAGAAAATATGATAGTGATGGTGAACCAGATGAAAATGAGCAAGATGTCGTTGAAGCATTTTGTCTAGGAAGCTATTAAGAGAAAAGGAAATTCAAAGGTAAACTACCCCTAATATATTTTAGATGTAATAAAGTTGGTCCTATTGCATCTAAATGTCCTAGCAAGAGTAGGAATGATAAGAGTGACAAAAGGGAGAACAAATACTAAAGAAAAAAAAAATTATAAGAGTAAGGGAAATAAGTCATGTTACATTTCTAAGGAATAACACACTAAGTCAAAATATGATAATCAAAATGAAGGTGAGGAAGTTGTGTATGTTTTTGTAAAAGAGTATTCAAAAGAGGAAAAGTGTAATGAATAAAAAGCCCTTATATCTAATGTTAGGAAGAATGATACTTAGATTATTGACAATGGGTGTTTACATCATATGCCTAGTGATATTGAAAAGTTTCTGATGTAGGAGCATATTGGGTTTAAGAGAAATCTTGCATCACCCAAAAATATTTCCTTTTTGTTTGTTGAATAAGGGTTGTCTTAATGAAGATTTGTTGTTTTAGAGACTTGCTACTTAGTAAGTCAATCCTACAAGCTTAGAATGTCGTAATTTTAGAGGTGGATATTCATCTAGGATATATCAGCCTACCAGTTGAAGCTCAATACCATGTCATGAATATTCATGAATTTATTTCAAATTTTTGGTGTGCAATTTGGTATAAAAACATCAAGCTCACCGTTGAAGGCCTAAACATGCCTAAATGAGGCTTGACAACTCAATGGATGGGTGCTTACACAAATTTGGGTCTATAGATTAGGAGCTGAGGATTTGGAAAAGTAGTTATAATAGCCAAAATTGAAGAAATAGCATGAAATTTATAGCCTTCTGAATTTGGGCCAACCAAAACCTCCAAAATAAATGTCATAATGTATTTGGCTAACAGTATCTGCATTGTTAGGGTCTACCAGCCCTAGCTATTAAGTTTGAGTGTCTAGAACCTTCTCGAGCAACAAAAAATTACTTATTTAAGAAATGCGTGACCATTGTCTAAGACAACTATGGGTGATAGTTCAAAGATTTATCTTTCAAATTACTATAATGAAGGTGCCCATGTGGGTTATCATATTATAATTATGAATTCTTTAATTTTGCATTTGTAGCAATAATAAGAAGCCCATAATTTGTTCTCGCAAATTGCTATTATTTCTTTGTTTTTTTTATGGGTTTATGGTATTAAGTGGAGCACCCTTTATCAAGTAGTATCAGAGTTAGAGTTCCTAAGTGTGTGGATAGATTATCGACTATGAGGAAGTTTACACTAGGACCATGGTTTGGGCTGAGTGTGTAGACAAATCATCAATTGTGAGATAGTTTGCACTAGGGTTTCAATGGAAGCATGAAGATACCTCCACAAACGGAGTGTGGTCAAAGAGTTGTAGGTGCTATGCTTGAGAATTTTAGAGCCCTCTAGAGGAAAATGAAATCATTGCAAGAACAAATGTGTAGAGGAATGAATCTTTCCATAGGAAGTGACAAAAGTGAGGATGAAAGGGAAGAAGGAAATGTTGATCAAGTAGTAGAAGATGAAGTTTTGAACCCAAAGGAGGAAAAAAATTTCAAGGCCATTTCTAAGATTGGAAAAGACCTAAGTTTGATGTTCTCACATTTTTGGGAAATCTTAACCCAAAGGAATTGATCGATTGGATCAATAAATTGGAAAAGTACTTTGAATATGAAGATATTGAAGATCTGGATAGGGTCAAGCTTACAAATGCCAAACTAAAGGGTCATACAAAGATTTGATGGTAGGAGATCCAATTGGAGTGACATAGAAGAGGGAAAGAAAAAATCACCAAATGGGATCAATTGATAGTCAAAATGAAGTGACAATTTATTCTTGTTGATTACATGAGCTTGATTTACTGAAGAATATGCAAGAGTTGAAGCAAGTGGGAAGATATATTCAAGAGTATGTTGACGAGTTCTACTACATTTTCATAAGAATTGACCACACAAAATATGAAAAGGAGAAAATTTCCTATTATCTTAATGGGTTAAAACCAAGCATTTAGGAGGAGTTGAGCCTAGCTCAAATGACCATTATTGAGGAGATGTACTAGTTTTCCCTAAGAGTAGAGGAGATGCTAAGGATAAAGTTTGATTAAAAAAAAATAGTGGTAGAGGTCATAGTAGAAGATTTGGTGTATGATCTTATGGAGGCCAAAATGATGATCAAAAGAATAAGGATGGAGCTAGAAGTAACAGTTAGAAATAAGGGGGAAACAATTCTAATAATTTCAAAGATCAGAACAATAAGGTCAGAGAGGAAGATGAAGTGGGTAAGGATCTAGAAGAGGGGGTTTTCATGGAAAATGTTTTCACTATGAAGAAGAAGGGCATAAAGGATTTAAATGTTCCCATTGCCAAGGAAGGATAGATTGAAGAACAAAAGGCCATGCCAAAGTCACACATTTTCACAAAGATGTTGAATTGAATATTTCACTAGTGTTTAAAATTTCATTTATAATAGAGTATTATGAGGGAGGTGATGGGGATGAAGTTGCATAAGCGTAGTGGAGTATTTTAGCAGCTAGCTCGGCTACAAAGGAGGTTAAGGAGACACTAGATAGTCATGTTGGCAACAATACAAGGAACACAACTTATAAAGAATACTTGGTGAAAGGGAAAGGGAGGCCGGTAGAAGATTCATCATGGCTAGCAAGGGAGAAGGTTAACCATCTTGGTTTTCCTCTAAATATCTAAGACATGATAGGGTCACTTCTCAAATTACCTAGGGTATTTGATGTAGGAGCATCTTGGGTGTAAGAGAAATCTTGCCTCACCCAAAAACATTTCCTTTTTGATAATTGAATAAGGGTTGTCTTAGTAGTCATTTTTTTTTTGTGTCTAGAGGATTTCTACTTAGTAAGTCAATCATACGAGCTTGAAATGTCCTAATTTTAGAGGTGAATATTCATCTTGGATATATCAACCTACCAGTTGAATCTTAGTGCCATATCATGAGTATGCATGGGATTATTTCATTATTTTGGTGTATAATTTTGTTATAAAAATTTAAGCTTCATGTTGAAGGCGCAAATGTGCTTGGATGAGGCCCAAAAACTTGATGGATGGGCACTTGTGTTAATCTAAGTCTATACATTAGGAGCTAAGGTAACTAAAAAGTGGTTATAATAGCTTATTAGAGCAATGACTTGAAAGTTATGGCCTTATGAAGTTGGGCTAGCCAAAACTTCCAAAATAAATGTCAAAAATGTATTTGGACAATTGTATATGTATTGTTAGGGTCCGTTGGCCCTAGGTATTAAGTTTGAATGTCTAGAACCTTTTAGGACAACATAAAGTTTTCTATTTAAGAAATGCCCGAACATTGTCTAGGACAACTTTGCATGATAGTTCATAGCTTTGTCTTGCAGATTATTGTATTGAAGGTGTCCATGTGGATTATCATATTATAATTCTAAATTTTGCAATTCTGCATTTGTGGATCTTCTATATTCTCTTTGTTGTGATGTGGAGCCTAATTAGACTTAGCCCATAATTTTTTCTCACAAATTGTTATTATTTCTTTGTTTCTATTATGCATTTATGGTATTAAGAGGAGAGCCCTTCATCATTTTGACAAGATAGAAGAATATAATGGGATATTTTTTAAACCTAGAAATTATGTTTCATTCCCCATGGAAGGAAAAGGTTCACTAATTTTGAATGAAAAGATTAGATGTGATGATGCTCTTTGGGTTGAAGGTCTAAAATAAAATTTGCCAAGTGTTGCACAACTGAATAACATAGGTCACTAACTAGAATTCAAAAATAGAAAACTAATATCTTTGATACTAATGGAAAACTAATTGGAGATAATGAACAAATAAGAGTTACTCTATTCTACCTAGATTCTATTATAAATACATGTTTGTTTTCTAGAATTGAAGATATTTGGTTGTGTCATGAGAGGTTGTATCATGTGAATTTTGATAACTTGATCAAAGTGAGTAGGAGAAAGAAGATAAATAAGTTAAAAGTTACTCTAAGTTGGACATAGTATTTAGTAAATAAAGGAGTTAGTGATTTTTGAGAAAGCACAATATTAATCTAGTGAAGAATGAATAGTTTTAACCAAGCCTAGTATTCAACGAGCACGTGTAGTATTAATTGTGAAAGGAAAGGTGAATACTTTCTAGAAGATTCAATTCAAGCATGACACTGGATGAAGATATGGATTTCTCTAGAATTTTCTAAGGTAAAGACAAAGTCTATTAAGTGATCTATGACTAGAAAATTATAAATAATCTAATAGAGGAGGTTTTTTGATGCTCAAAGTTCAAGGTTAAACCATTTTACCCAAGTGTCTAGATTTAATGTATCAATACTAGAGGAATATAAGATGATTATAATGAAGAATAAAAGTGATAGAGGATCTAATAAAGAGGAAAAACATGGCTATTTAAGAGATGATGTAGAGGTTTGTAGTTGTTGATCGAAGTTATTTGTGAAGGTGAAGATAATAGAGGATAATTAGCAAGAAATGGATTGATAGATTGAGAAGGATAAGTTCAAAGTTGATGAGTTAGAGTGGATCAACAAGATTGAGTGAAATGGAGATATGAAAAAATAAAGGTATTTTTATTATTTTTGAGATCAATTCACTGTTACTCTAATAATTATAGCAGAAAAATTTCTTAACCGTGTGGACTCAAAAAGTCTTATTTGTCAACCCTTTTATGGTGACATTCTTTTGTATGTTTGTAAGTCCTTTAGAACATGCCACACAAAAATAAGAAGTGATAAGGCCTAGATGATATTTGGTACAAATCCCATAATAGAGTCACATAAAAATGTGCATGTAACCTTTACTAGGGTTGGTTGCTCATAAGTTCCCTTTACAAGAGTAAAAGATTTGGGTTGCTAGTCCCAGGTGGGTTTTCCCTTTATAATATTTCTATAATAAAAATACTCATGTAAAAATGTGTGGATGAATGTGTTTCATTTTATTTGATGCTACAACTTAGTACATGAAGGAATAAAATTGTATAAGTTAACAGTAATTACTTTGATACTTGGTTAAAGCTAAATAATTACTATTAATGTTAAGATTGGTCATGATTGATAAGTTGAATGCGTTTACTAAATTAGTTTACTAAAATTTAGAATTTTTAAGGTTATGAATTGGTGTAAAGGACATGTAGATAACTGATTTACCCCCCTACCCTCAATTATCTTACACTCTAAATATATAACATTATGGTACTAGGTTTGTGCCTAGGTGGATAGTTACTGCATGATCCACACACTAGATTGTGGATGATAGTTAGATGCCTTTCTTCATGTAGTTATGTAATACCCCTAAATTGGCACATTGATATTTTGAACCAATTTTAGTTTATCAAGCTTATTTAAGTCCTATTACACTAGGCATTTTTGATTCTTATCCTCTTTACTTGACTTAAGTGTCAAATGTAGAAAATTATTAATCTATATTAATCATATGCTTTATTTAATTCCTAAGTATAGATAGAAATTAGCTAAATATATCTCCTAATTTAATTAATTTAATTACAAGTCATAAGTACTTTAATTAAATTAAATCCACTATCTTTAGCAAATACACATCAAAAGAAATTAAAATACTTTGGTTTAATTAAATATATGTCATGATTATTGAAACTAATTATTTAATTAATTAAAATATCTAATTATGACCACATGTTTGAATTAATAAATATTGTTTCCTAATTCATCTCATAGAAAAAGGGAATTAATAATATTGATTAAATCAAATGTGTTAATAATTATTGAAATTGATTATTTAATTAATTAGAAAATCTAATTATGACCACATATTTGAATGGATCAAGGTTATCTCCTATTTCCTCTTGTTCAACTCTACCAAAAATGGAGGATTGAATCTCAATCTTGATCTAGACTGCACACTTAGATCAATCTTGACTATTGATCATATTCTAGGATTCTATAAAAGAAACCCTCAATCTCTCATTTTGGGGGATGCACATGAATAGTATTGAAGTGTTGTTGAATCATTTTCTTGAAGCTTTCTTTTATCCAAATTTACTTTTCTTTCTCATATGCTCATCATTTAGATCAAAATGCATTCATTTAGTGCTTACTTTTTATTGTTCTTTGATTAATTTCAATCTCATTTATATTAATATAATATCTTTGCATTCAAAAAACATAAAAAAAAAGATTAGATTACATTTTTATTCTTCAAAAATCTTTTGTACTAGTTTGCTTTAGTTACTGATCTCTCAATCTTGAGATTGAATATTAAAACCCTATCTAGTTAGGAGACAATAGATCGCCTTGTGTAGGCATATTGAATAGATAGTACCATGTTCATTTTAGGATGTTTCTTACATGTAAATATCATGGTGAAGTGTGTGTGGATTTAGAGGCCCATAATTAAGACTCACATTTTTGGTGCCCATCACAAGGCTTGAAAAATCAATTTTATGGCCTAAATTTTAAATTATTTTTTGACATTCTGACATTTTTGTCTATACAATTCAATGAATTCTCATGTGATAAGATCATTCCTTGTGTGAAGAAACTGAATCTTCACATTCATCTCTATACTTTATCACACAATAAAGTGTATTCTCACAAGAAGAAAGTAATTTCTTGTGTGGCACATAGTGTATCCTCACGCAAAATCTTATAGAGTCTCACATGAGATTCAACACTAGTAATGAGAAAATTGTAATTTTTATTTCTATTTTTTAATAATGTCTTTGATCTAGCACTTGTTTCTGAAGCATCTATTTTTGATTTTTGATTTTTGAAGTAGTTTTATAGTGGTTTATAGATTGATGGTTGAAGATACCTTGTAATGAACATACAAACAATGCTAATGGTTTAAATGTAGGACACTTTGTCAAAGATATGCTTGTCAAAGAAAATATTCAAACCCACTCAAAAAAATGTTTTTGTTTTAATTCTTTCATACACACATAGTTTAATAGGGCTTTCAAACTTTGTAGGGCTCTAGACAAAGGAATAGTGGAGCATGCTCTTTGCTATTTGGAAGTGATGCCCAAGAGTAAATCAAAAACCTAGATGACTTTGGAAGATAGTACTTGAGGGAGGCAAGAAAGGTACCAATTCTCCTAAGAAAATCTTTTTATGAAGATATGATGCTCTTTTACTTTTAGGAAAATCAACATCTTGGAAAAAAGACAAGGTGGGATTGATAAGCTAGCTTGATGATTAACATGTTGTCCATGTTTGAGTAAAGTGATGAGGTAGAGGAGTATTCTCTTTTCCCTTTGGAAGACTAAGAAACTTGGACCCTTGAATTGGAGCTAAGTATAAGTCAAATTTTAGAGGGTCTATTAGAGTGATCCAACCTCTGGGAATGACCCAAATGAGCACACACCTAACACTGGTGATTCCAACTCACTCTAACAAAGAAGCTTTGTAGAGAAAAAGACTCCAAATCCATGTTAATTTATTCTTCTTGGTTTTGATCCCACCTATCAAGAAGAGGCTCTGTCTGTTACACTGGGCAACACCACCCCCAGTATTTCTAGTCAAGTGTGTGCACTTTTTGATGTTGGTGTAGACTACTAGCCTCAACTTTTTTCAAAAAGCCACCAAGGATTAATGTGAATAGAAGCCAAGTAAAAACATAGTAGTCAACTACCACTCAATTTACCTCCAAAAGGGGGCATACTATTTGTGCAAGGAGGGGGAAGAATCACTCATGTAGATTCTCACCATAGGCATGTACCTAGAGGCTTGAAGGTGGTATACACCCTTAACCCCTACCACAAGGGTTCTCATTGAGAATATATTTTATTGAGTCCTTGGAATACACTGAAAGTACAAGCACCCTCTAATGGGGTGACATGTGATGTGACAACTAATCTTTTTATACCCCAAGCTCTCTTAGGGTTTTCTTAGGTCATCTACTTGACATGGTAGGGTTTCTACTCACCATATACTCCTTAGGATTCTATCCAAGAGATCCTAAACCTTTCAATTAGTGTACATCAACTAGGTAGAACAAAATTTCTTGCTAACTCACTACCATCACAAGTAACCCCAAATGTTCTTTTAACCTCTCAAATGGATGAATATCCATCTAGGAAGGTATTTGGACTTCCTTCAATGTCCCTAACCACAATCAAATTTTCAACCCTAATTGAGTTCCACCAATCAACCCAAAATACTTCCAAATTCTTGCAATAGGGCTACAAGCAATTAGCCCTACAACTAAGTAAAAATCCAAATGTCTTGCAAAAACCCTTAAAAAGGGGTAGCAAAAACCACCATTCTAGGCACCCTTTTTAGAAACATTAAGGATTCTAGAGGTCTAGGGTTCTCAATCTATTCGTATAGTACATAAACAAATATAGCCTTATAATAAGGGTATTGAGGGTTTGGTAGATAGTCTAATACAAAGAAGGTCTTGCCTTCCTTAGGGATTTTCTCAATGCTTCCCACTAGGATTGGGGTTACACCACAATACCCTCTATCATATTCCAAGCTTTGGCTAAATTATTACAAATATTCAACCTCTCCAAATTCACTTGATCTACATTGTGATCCCTAACCAAGTTACTAGGACGTTCCTAGGACATCACTTCAAAATAAGATCTTCAAAATTCTAGGTCCATATCTTCACTATACACAATGTACATGGAGTCATATTCCAAATCCTAAAAGGCCGCATAGAACCTATAGTGGGAAATGGCCCTATGACCTCATTGTTGCAAACAATCTAATTCAAAAAAATAGGCTAGTGGAAACAAAAATAATTTAATCAAGCACCAAAAAATATATGAAAAAATAAATAAAGTCTATACAAAATCTCAAAACAACCTACTTTAACACTTCCAATCTAAAAAGATCCAACTATAATCCATATACAATCCAAAAGAACTTAAAAACATAAAACTACCACTAAAACTTGTTGCATAGTCCATACAATCCAAATGATAAACTTAAACCCCCTTGAATAGGTTGAGAATGAGATTACCATTAGAGCTCCTAACTATTTTAGAAAATTATCTCTTCATCTTGACAAATTTGCACAAAATGCAAGAAAAGTTGTTAATGTTGTCATTGACAACAATTGAGCAACTTTTGCATCTTGTTGAATTAGACCCTAAAACCTGATCCAAAGGCCATAAAACTTTGCATAATACAAAAATAGGACTTAAAACACCTAAATATGAACTTAAAGCCTCTATTCAACTATTCTACCCTTCTAGGCCCCAAAACACCTAGTTTGGGCTAGAGTGCAACTAGAAGCAACTTTGACCTATTGTGGCTTGTCAAACCTAAGACCCACACTTTTAGGACTACATGAGTCCCTTTATTCATCTAGTAGTGTGGCTAGCACCACTACAAGAAAAATTTCCAAAGGTATCCCTAGGTCTTCCTTATCCCACCTAGGTTCCCTTGTGCCATACTCCCCCATAGAGAAAAATCTATGTCATTCATGTGGACAAGAGATCTATGTTGATGCCTATCTTTTTGAAGTCTTCTAGAAAAATCCATGTGGCTTTTGAGCCTAGTTTGTGTCTCAACTTGATAAGGTGCTCCATATACACCTTGTTCTAGTGGCTTTCTTTACTCTTGAGTTCAACACCTTGTCAACTTCTAACTTGTTGGTGGTAGGGACTATTGTAGTTTCCAAGTCATCCTGAAGTTTTAGACTATTGTGAGCATCAATAGGGCCATGGAAATTTGAACTAAACTAAATCCTACACATTTAATAGTAGAAATATACCTAAATCTGATGGTAGATCCTCTTTGTATGCATTCACTCCATATTTTTACATGATCTTGCAAGGTCCTACTCTTTTCATCTGCAACTTAGTAGGTACATTTTTCTACAATCTTTTCTTATTCAAGTGTACCATAATATAATCTCTAATGGAGAATTGGATATCTTTTCTCCTTTCATCTACTTTGTCTTTCAGTTTATGTGTATTGGCTTGGATGGTCTTCCTCACCTTCTCTTGTATTTCCTTCATTATTTGGAAAAAATCATCAACATACACACTCCTATATTCCATGCCTCCAAGATCCCTCAACTCACACATACCTCTAGGATACATGCCATAGAAAATTCCAAATGGGCTTCTCCCTGTGGTCTTATGCTTTCTATCATTATATGCATATTCTATTTTGGAGATAACCATATCCCATGTTTTCCCTAACTCCTTAGTTAGGCACCTTAAGAGGTTACCCAACACCCTGTTAAACACTTTAGTATGACCATATGTTTGGGGATGGAAGGTTGATTCAAATGACAAGTTTGTGCCAAGTCTGTTCCAGAAGGTTTTCCAAAAATGACTCATTAATTTGACATCCCTGTCTGACACTACACTCAATGAAAGGCCATGAATCATCACAACCTCTTTGAAGACAAAATGTGCAATGTGGCTTGCATCATTAGTAGTTTTTCATGGAATAAAGTTTCCCATCTTACTAAACCTGTCAACTACTACATATACACTATCATATCCCTATTTTGTCTTGGGTAGACCTACTATGAAATCCATGATCACACACTACCATAGCCTAATTGTGACCTATAAGGGATAATAGAGACCTACATTCTCATACCTCCTTTAGCTTCATAAATACCATACATTGTTCCACATACTTGGTTACATCTCTAACCAATTTAGGCAAATAGTAGAATCTTTGGACCAAGTCTAGAGTCTTGCTTACACCAAAGTTTCCACTTAGAATACCATTATGCTTATCATGTATTAGGTTCTATCTTATGGATACCATTGGTACACAAAATTGGTTACCCTTACAATCTATTTTTTAAGGTAAATTCAAATTTTTTTCGATGAAAGTGATTCTCAAAATCAGAACATACACAACAATTGAGCAACTTTTGCATCTTGTTGAATTAGACCCTCAAAATTGCTCTAAAGGCCATAAAACCTTTCATAATGTTCAAATAGGACTTAAAACACATAAAAATTACCTCAAACCCTCTATTTGACCATTCTACCCTTCTAGGCCCAAAAACACTTAGTTTGGCCTAGTGTGCAACTAGAAGCAATTTAAACCTGTTTGAGCTTGTCAAACCTAACACCCACACTCTTAGGACTACATGAATCCCTTTATTCACCTAGTAGTGTGGATAGAACCATTACAAGCTAAAATCCCAAAGGTATCCTTAGATCTTCCTTAGCCCACTTAGGTGCCCCTTCACCAATATGGTTATGTGAGGTGCACACATGTGCATAAGTTGTGAGACAAAGATTTTTATACCTCTACCATTTTTGATTATAGGGATTAAAGAGTGTCCTTTTTGAGTCTAAAAATTATCCAAATCATCCAAAAAAAAAAGGTCAAGACTCCTTTGTCCCACTAATTTGCATTACCTTGGTTAGATTGTTTATGACTACTGTTTGCATCCCTTGTTTGAAAACAACAACTATCTATTTGCAAACCATCATGATGTCCAAAGCCTAAAAATGATTTCCATATTTGATTGAAGACTTAGTAAAATTTTTTAATAATTTATTTAGAAACTTCCGAAATCATTAGAATCTCTTCAAGTATAGTCCAAACTTGTCTTTTTGGTCATATTCTCACTTGCAATTTTTCTAAATTTTGCATGAGAAAACACATTTAGGATTGTTAGTTAGCATTTCCTCACATGGTTATCTAAACTTCGTCACATAGGAGGCTAAGAATATTCATGCGATAACTTACCAAAATACTAAAACTTGATTAAAAATTTGTCAAACACTTATCAGAATTATAGTCTGTCACTTTCTTGTGTAGTTTTGTACGAATCTTCATGCAAGCAAATACCTTGCAAATTTCTATTCTAAAGTCTCACACAGTTCTCTATACTTCATTGCACGGATCTTCCTAAATCCTCACATGAAATTTGGTCATTAAAATTTCAAAATTGGTTTGTTAGAGGTGTTTCCTTTCTTGGTTATCTACGGTTACTCACCTTAGAGTCATTTCCTTTGTGTGAATTTGTCTAGAATTGTCCAAAAGAAGTGAGCTATTCTGAGTTCCCTCGTCAAAACTTGATCCAAATCTAATATATGTCTAAATATATTTAGTCATTCCTCTATTTTCAATAGTGAAAAACTTAGATATATTTCTTAGTTGATCATGTGATTCACACATGAACTAGTCTCCTTACTTGGTTGTCCTATTTTCTCTCTTGTATTTGTCTTTTCTTATATCAAGATAGCTAACACTCTTAGATGTTCTGGCCATTTCTTTGACTATTCATACCTTGATATACAACATTCTTACTTACTTTGAGACAATGTTCTAGTGTGATTCTTGTTCAAACTTTGTCTTAAGTCATTATCTAAAACTGCTACATCTAGGAGTGGAAACATGTTTCCTCCCCATAGACCAAGATGAGGTATAGATAGAGGTAGAAATCATAGAAGAGGTCACTCCAAAATTTACATAGAATATGAATTCAGTGAAGGGTCATCATGATCTCTTTCACTTGTTGGTCTACTTAGTACTCAAAAATATTTTTCCATAAACTTACAACAAATGAGGAATCCATTATATCAAGAACATCTAAAGATTGAGAAGATACCTACGTCTTTCAAAAAAAAAAAACTAAATTTTTGTTTCAAACATCTAGACAACTGAAACATATTAAAACCTTATACACTCCTAGAATGACTGATCAAGATAAAGAAATAGGAGAAAATAGTAGGAGACAATACTAACAAGATTCCTAAAGAAATGAAAGGATGAAAGGTCCTTAAACCTACATGAATGAGTATGAGGATACTGAAGAGACCCCTAAAAGACATAGAGAAATGCCATACAAATAAAATCTTTTAGAATATAACGGAAATATTTCTCCATGATAAGAAAGAGAAATATTTCCTCAAACTTGCTCAAGAAGGAGAAAAGCTAACTCAACATTTCAATGTTGAAACAATTGTCTTACAAGAAGAAGAAATTGAAACATCTAAGTTACAAAAAAAACTTCATAACATGCAAGAGTAATTGGCCCAAATGATGAGGGACAAAGCTAAGCTAGTTAAATAATACAAGTTAGACACTATTTGATTATTTCCTTTCAAAAAGGATTTTTATATGCCTCCTTTTCCTTGAGGAGTTGAGTTACCCAAATATGATAAATAAGTTAGAACATCTAATCCCCAAGATCACTTGAGGGAGTTTGGTGCTTTTCTATGGAGTTCATGCATAATAAAATGTATCTTATGTGTTTCTTCCCACAAAGTCTAGGTGGTCAAGCCATGGAATGGTTTTCAATATTACCTATTATTATTAAAATATTCGATAAGATTGCTAATCTATTTATTCAACACTATTCACACAATAGACAGTTCATCTAGTCAACATACGGGATTTGTGTAACCTTAAACAAAATATTGGAGAACCTTTCCAAACATTTCTCCAAAGATGGTGACAATTGTATACCAAACACTCACAAAAAATTCTTGAAATAGAAAAACTTGATATCTTCATGGATAATCTTTTACCTAATTTTGGGTATAGAATAGAACTTCAAGGTCCACACACCTTTGAAGATATGATTACACAAGCTATCCAAATAGAGGAGTTCATGGTAAAAAAGGGCTAAATAACCCTTCAAAAAGATATCAAGCAAGGATCTACCTTTAGAAAAGATAAATCCAAGTATGTGAACAAGAATCGAGTAGTAGTACATGATGGATTAGTTGAAAATATCACTCACAAGCCCTCTGAGATGACTTTTAATATCACTAGAAAATATCAACACATCTAAAACTACTGACACATCTACTCCAGAGAACAACACTTTTGGAAATAAAATAAAGAACTCATCTTGGGTTACTTGACCCAAGCATGAATACACAACACTTAGTGAACCTCTCGATGTGGTTTAGAAAACCTTGCTTCAAAATCATATCATTTCTCCACTAGATAATTCTCGTCCTTATGATCCATAGCCATAATCTACGTGGTGGAATGAGAATGAATTTTGTGAATATAATAAAAAAAAATGTCACAAAAAAAAAAATTGCATTAATCTGCGTCATAAAGTTCAAGACATAATTGATGATGTGAAATAGTTGTGGGTGGACATAACAAGAATTGAGATCACAAATCTTTTAAGGAACCATTTCCACATTATGACAAGGGAGAACATTCTAAGTAGAAAACCAATAATAAGGTCAATTGTACATACACTAATGATGATAACATGATCAACATGGTTGAACCTTTGGACTTTGAACATAGTGATGTTATTACAATTAAAGGAAAACATGACAATACAAAACCTAGGACTCCATTTGTCTTAAGAGGTGCTCCATCTCTTACATCTAATCAAGAAAAGTCACAATATTGTGTAGATGTTGTTACACATTTTTGTGCCAAGATAGTACTCATAGGCCTTGTGAATTCTAGTCTCAAAGTAGATCAACATAAAGACAAACCTATTGCTGGTCCATGTAGGAAAAATATTAAAATTGTAACATCCTCCACAATTTCCAACTATAGTATCCTTGTCCAATTGAAATGAACAAATGCTCAAATAAAAATATTTGAATTACTTAAAATCTCACTTTCTCATAGGAAGATTATTGACAAAGCCCTCAATGAGGCAAGTGTACCTCAAGATCTTGATCTTGATAGGTTTCAATCTATGGTGGGTCACTTGACCTCACCTTATTATTTGTCCTTTTCTAAAGAGGACTATAATTCATTGAGTCATCCTCATAATCAACTATTTCATATTGAAGTTATGATACATCAAATATATGTTCATCGCGTGCTCATAGACAATGGAGCTGGTCTAAATATATATTCTACTACTTTTCTCAACCAATTGAGTTATTCTAAAGATTTTATTGATCCTCATCACAAAATAACCATCAAGGCATATGATGAAGTTGAACGTAAATCCCTAGGTCTTTTTGTGTTTCCTCTTCAAGTTGGTCTAGTAGAAAGGGATGTTACTTGTCAAGTCCTTGACATTCCATTAGTATACAACATCTTGTTAGGAAGACCATGGATTCATGAAATGCAAGTAGTGCCTTCAACATACCACCAATGTGTCAAGTTTCTATTCCAAGGAGCTGAAGTTACTATACCTACTAATACTAGTTACACCTGTAACATGCTCAAATCTATTGATAGCTTTGTCCCTACTCATATAGATTCCATAGATATTCATGTCAACAAGATAAAAGAAATGGAGAAGACACTCAAGTTAATAGAAAATGAAATGGGTGGATATCACATTGAACCAATTTTGTCTTTGACATCTCTTACTGAATCTCCTCATCTTATGAGAGACCATCTAAAGTGAAGTGACCTTTTGTGATATCATCTCAGACTAAATTCAACCATAACTCTAGAGGAAGAAGATGGAAAGAAATATATAGTTGCGTGGTTACATAAAGAAGAAGTCCCAGTTGATCTCACAGACCAGTCTTGTGAGATAACTCTAGTATGGAATAGGTCTCAAACTAATCAAACATCTTGGATACAAAGGAAATGGTCCTATTAGATGTAACAAAAATCATCTAATTGATCCAATCAAAGAAACATTTAGGAGGCCTCATGACACAAGAGGTCTAGGTTTTAAGAAGGTTCCCTTTCTTCTAGGGATCAATAAATTCATACCATAATCTAAAAGTTCATCTAAACATGAGTCATAAATTAAATCAAATAATCAAGTGGATAGCTTTAATGATGAGGATACTTTTTCTTATCCAATTCCTTTAGATCTTGCTAAGTTCTTCGCAAAACTAGATGACTTCATATCACATGTTAGTATTGTTGATACTAACAATGATTCTTCTAAAAACACTACTAATACTCCTCATAGTCAATAGGAACAAGGTGAGTCTAGTCATGGTATAGTTTTTGAATGACTTTGTGAAAATCAAGATGACAATGAAAGTGGAGAATGGGTTCTCATAACTATTGGAGAATTCTACAATCTGACTTCATGTAGTACAAATTCTTGAGAGTAAAAATTTGATTCTCTCATAGAGGAAACTTTAGAAAAATATGTGAATCAAGTTCATACTTATGAAAATTAGCTTGAAATAGGTGAACAATCTAGGGTTTGGTCGAATGAGTCTCAACCTACTAGTGTTGATGAGTCTTCAATTCATGCCATTATAACTAAAAGAAATTCAAATATACCTTTTGACGAAATGGTTTTAGGTCTCAAAGTACTTGTCCAAGCATTTGATGACTATATTGTGAACACCATTGAACCCAAAACTTCACTTATATTGAGTTAATAAACCAAAGTTTTACTACTAAATCTAGTGAAGTCCCTATATTCCAGAATGACTATGCTCTTGCCGGCTATTTACATACTATTGAACTAGTCATGTTTTCCACTAGTGAACAAGGTATCAATATGACTAAAGCTAGTATCAAATATCTTATCTACACAATTAAAAGAAAAATAAATAGGCATTCTAATGGTGAAAATCACATTGTGGTAGTATCAGAACCCAAAATAATAAAAACAAAAGATGTATCCAAAGGCAAAAACATCTCTAAGGCACCCATAGATGAGATATTTGATGCACTTCCAATTCATTTTTATGAGAGATCATCAGTGATCATATAGAAAACACAACCAATCAACTTGGGAACTTTAGTACATCTTCATATAATACATCTTGCACAATTTCTATTGATAGAGGAAAAAAAGGAATTTGTTGCCTTCTTCCAAGAAAAAAAGATTAATTTTGCATGCACTTACTCAGATATGCTAGGCTTAGATCCTGACCTCATAATGCATCATCTATCTATTGTGTTGGAATTCTTTAGAATAATGAAGGCGGGGGGGGGGGGGGGGGGGGGGGGGGGGGTGGGGTTGAATCAGTTATTCAAGGTCTAGATGTACAAATAAAACTTTTCTCAAATTAGTGAACCCATAAAACATTCATATTCATGCATGAATCCATATCAATATGTAATTACTTAAAACTTGTAGGTTACTGTCTAATAAATTTGCAAAAATGTAAAGTATAAAACAAAACAAATTCATCAACACACTTGACACAATGATTTAATGTGGAAACCCAATTTGGGAAAAACCACCAGTGACATGCCACTCCTTTTCACTCTTTTGAAGTGATTCCCTATGAAAGGCCGACCCTATTAAAGGTTACAATACACATTGTTAAATGTGACCCAGTTAAGGGATTTCAATCACCCTATTAAAAATGAGCCTTGTTAGAGGACTTTAGGCCATTCACTTGGAATGCCACCCTATTAAAGGATTTACTAATGACTATTAGGTTAACCTTAATCCAAAAGATTTACCCTAGACTAATACAATTGTTAGAGAGTAACAGTAAAGCTTGATCTGATAGAAATTACAAATTCTCTTGTAAATTATAGATCTCTATTCAGTCCTCCATTCTACTTGGCCTTTACACTTTGTAGCTCTAATAGCTTGTTCACCCTTGAAGCATATATCTCCTTAAGCCTTCTTATTTAGCATGCCATTGCAGATTCTTCTCTTGGGTCACTTGATGAATCAAAATCATTAATTCCTTGGGTTCTCGCATATGAAAACCTTGCTTCATGACCAGACATTCCTATAAATAGGAAATTAAGATACTTTTCCATTTTCAATCATCCATTGGTTTGGATAGATTAGGTAGGATACAATGTATCTAACCCATATCTTGTATCTCTTCTAGAAACTTCTAGAATCCATTTGAATTTACCTAAAAAATGGTTACATCAAATTCTGTGCTACTAGCTCATCAACCTTATCTTCCTCATAGTTCACAAGTTTTAAGAAAATAAACTTGTCATCTTATATTAGGCAAATCTTGGATCTTTAACATAATGTAGTAGCTCATCATTATCAATCTTCTGATGCTCAACACGTATTATGTTTCATGACATCAACTATGAAATCACTCAGCATCAACTAAAGTTTACTGATGCTTGGCATTAACTAAACTTTACTCAACATCAACTATCTCACTTGACATCCACTAGAATTTTCTTATACTCATCTCCAATTAACTTTCTGCTCAACTTGTACTAACTTTGCTTGGTACCTACTATACACCAGTCAAGCTTGGTAGACAAACTTTGTTTAACTTGTTCTTCTAAACTTTCTTAGAGTAACCAACATTTGTAACCTTAAGTAGATCATCAATACATCATGTCATTACCGTCTTAACTAATCCTTGTACTTCATTACATAATTATAACTCAACCTTTCCTCTAGGTGCTTTTGTTACTTCTTATTGATATAAACCTCCTTATCAATCAACTAAGTGATAGTACTTGAATCTTGTAAGAAATTGTCTTACTAGCAAATATTAGGTTTAACATCAGTGACAAAACAATGATTGAAACACATAATCTTCTTCAACAATCTCCCTCTTAACAATCTTTCTAATCAATGATCTTTTCAATTAGATTTCAACAATCTCCCTCTTTTGCATTGATGGCAAACCAAACTGATCAACCAAGTCAATCAAATGATGAACATCTTGTTCAACCGGACTAACTAGGTTAAAACAATAAGACAATACCAAAAAAAAAACTTGCATTGAAATTTCTCCCTCTATCAGCAACTTCCATCTTTTGATTAGGTTACAAAAACTCTTTCTTATAACTCCCTCTAAGTTCATTCTTAGTTCCTTCTAATATCTTCTTCTTTCCTTTATACTGAATTGATCAGTAGAGTATCTCCCTCTGATGATGATCTTTCTGGCTCTCTAATTAATGTCCCCCTCTTTGTTTTGACTCGATTCTTGATATCTTTTTTTGATATGCTTTCTCCTTCTCTGATCACTTTCTCCCTATCTAATCAATGAATTTTTTTAGAGATTTCTCCCTCTTATCTCTTGCACTTGATCAACAAAACTGTTCTTCTAATGATGACCGATTTAATTTACTTTCTCCCTCTTTGAAAACAATGCCAAAGACATATTCCAAAAACTTAGCATTTTTAATATATGCAGATATATGCTTTTGTAGGTTCTTCAATTTCTCCCTCTGTCACCTTGCTTGTGACTAATTTGTAGTTTCAGTTCTGTGATCACTTTAGGCAGCTCCTAAAGTAAGACCTTCTATACCAAATTGTAATATTTGATAATCAACTTGTTTGATGTAGGACAATCCTCTTGTTTCTTAGATAGCCTTTGATAGGGGTATCACCCCTAATTTACCTCTTAGATACTCACAAGCATCCTTAGGTAATGCTTTTGTGAAGATATTAGCAATTTGCTCCTTTGTATTAACATATTCCATCTTCACCTCTTTATCTTGAACCAAATCTCTTATGTAATGATACTTAATTGCAATGTACTTAGTCATTGTGTGCATTAATAAACTCTTTGATATATTGATAGCACTTGTATTATCATAATAAAGTATCACTGGTTCCTTGATCTCTTCCTTTATTCCTTTAAGTAGCTATTTGATCCATATAATATTTGTACAATGTATAGAAACAACAACATATTTTGCTTCAAAAATAGATTAGGAAGTACAACTCTATTTCTTACTAACCCATGTAACTAGCCTTTTGCCTAAGAAGAATGCTCCTCCATCGGTGCTCTTTCTATCATCAATGTTTCTAGCTCTGTTAGCATCAGTGTAGGCTATCAATTTAAACCTTTCATTCTTCTTGTAGTATAGACCAAACTCTTCTGTTCCTTTCAAATATCTCACTATTCTTTTTACAACCATTAAATGATTCTCCCTGAGATTTGTGGAGAATCTTGCAACTATCTCTATAGAAAATGCAATATCAGGTCTGCTATGTACTACATAGTGCAATTTTCCAATCATAGATCTGTATAATGTTTGATTCACCTCAACTAAATTATCATTCTTTGATAGCTTGTGTCCTATCACCATAGGTGTACTCACTATTTTAGAATCCTCTAATCCTAAAGTTTTTAATATCTCTTTGATGTACTTTGACTGAGTGATATATATACCATACTTCATCTGATATACTTGTAACCTCACAAAAAATTTGATCTCTCCAAACATAGAAATTTCAAATTCTTTCTTAATCTGATTTGCAAAGTCCTCACATAAAGCATCTTGTCCTCCAAATATGATATCATCAACAAATATTTTAGATAACAAAATACCTTTTCCTTTTTCTGTCTTCACGTACAAATTGTTGTTATCATTGGTCCTTTCAAATCCAATCCTCACAAGATAATTATGAAGTTTTTCATACCATGCTCTTGGTGCTTGTTTCAACCCATATAAGGCTATGTCCAATCTACATACCATGTTCTTATTGTCAGCATAAGCAAATCCTTTAGGCTATTCAATATAAACTTCTTCTTCTAGTATGCCATTCAAAAATTTAGATTTAACATCCATCTAATAAACTTTGAAACCTTTGTATGCAACATAAGCAAGTAGAGTTCTCACTCCTTCTAATCTTGCAATAGGGGAAAATGTCTCTCCATAGTCAATTCCTTCTTCCTATGCATATCCTTTGAAAAATAATCTTGTTGTGTTCCTTGTGACTTCACCATTCTCATCTAGCTTGTTTCTAAATACCCACTTGGTACCAATCACATTTTTGTCTTTTGGTCTAGAAACTAGACTCCATGTTCTGTTCCTCTCAATTTGTTCAATCTCTTCTTCCATGGCCTTATACCAGTCATCATCTTCTAATGCATCTTTTACTATCTTAGGTTTCTTCATGCTTAATAAACATGGTTCACTTCTCAATTTATTTCTTGTCATTGGCTTAGCATCTTTGTTTCCAATGATTTGATTAGTAGAATGATATCTTTTGACAGGTTTAGACAATCTTGGCTTAGATCTTGTTTCTTCATTTTGTTTCTTAGCTTTAGAATCACTGTGTACATTTTTGTTAGGTATCTCAACATCTCTTTCATGTTCATTGACCTTAGAATTAGAATGTATATCCACTTCATTTTGCAACTTGACATCTAAATCTAGCTCAGTTCCTAAATGCAACTCGACATTCACAGGGTGTGACTTGACAGTCACTAAAACTTTCTATTGATTTCCAACTTGATTTGTAACATTTTCTTTAGTAGGAATACCTTCATAAAAGTATACAAATGATTTGTATTCTTTTGGTTCTTTCATAGGTTCAGCCCCATGTACCTCTGTAAATTCATCAAAATTCAGATTTGCACTTTCTACAATTTTGTTAGTCTTAGTATTTAAACACTTGTAAGCTTTACTTCTTGTGGAGTAACCAAGGAATATTCCTTCTTCACTTTTTGCATCAAGCTTTCCATTCCTAACATATTTAAGAATGTAACATTTACTTCCAAATACCTTAAAATATTTTACATTGGGTGGATATCCATACCATAGTTCAAAAGGTGTTGAATGAGTGCCTTTCTTGATTTGCACATAGTTCAAGGTATATATAGAAATACTTATAGCTTCTCTCCAATATTTTAGAGAAACATTTTTTTTCCATCATGAGTGTTCTAGCATAGTCCATTATAGATTTGTTTCTCCTTTCAAAAATTCCATTTTGTGGAGGGGTCTTGGGAGTAGATGTCTGTGTTTTGAATCCGCTTTCATTACAAAACATTTCAAACTCATTAGATGTGAATTCTCCTCCTCTATTTGACCTTAAAATTTTTTGACTTTTAAACCCGTTTCCTTCTCAACTCTTGCTAAGTACCACTTAAACATTTTAAAAGAATCATATTTCTATTTTAGAAACATGACTATCATCATTCTAGAGTAATCACCAAAAAATAGCATTACATACTTGTCTCCTTTGTAGCTTTGCAATTCAATTGGTCCACACAGGTCAGTATGAAAAATCTCTAGTATTTTTTTAGAGGTATAAGCTTTACTCTTAAAGCTTGACCTTATCATTTTTCCTAGTTGACCTTGTTTGCATACTACATTATCAAGTTTTTTTTAACGTAGGAAAACCTCTAACTTTATTCATGTTACTAATACTAACCAAGTTATCAAAATTAACATGACATAACCTCTTGTGCCATAGCAATACATCATCAAGTCTTACAACAAGACAAGTAGCATCCTCTATATCTAGATAGAATATATTACTTCTAGTTTGATCACCTTTTCCAATTAGCTTTCCATCAGTATCATATATCTTAGCAATCTTATTTTCAAACTCAACTTTGCATCCCAAACTATTTAGTTGTGACACACCTAATAAGTTATAATTTAATCCTTCAACATAGTAAGCATTGCCACATGAAATCTTGTTTGCGAGTTTGATAGAGTCTTTTCCTTTTATCAGACATGGTGCACCATTACCAAATCTTACACTATTTCCATCATAACAAGTTAACGTAATGAAATTACTTTTGTCTCCAGTCATGTGATGTGAGCATCCACTGTTAATGATCCATCTATCATTTTTTTTCACACAAGTCACAAGTGTAGTTGCCTTATCTTTGTCAGATTTTTCCTTCATTACAACATACACCACTTCAACATCATGTTCATCAAAATCATCCTTGTTTCCTTTTTTAGCAATGTAGCATGACTTCTTGCCTTTGTCTTTGTAATCTTTGCTATCATCTTCTTTTCTATTTTGTACTTGTTGCCATCTTTGTAGTTCTTCTTCTATATACATCTTGCTGCAATATGACCAACCTCATTGCAATTGAAACAAATAATGGGTAACTTACCTTTGAACTTGCCTTTACCTCTGTAAAATCTTCTTGCCAATAGTGTTTTCAATTGTTCAACATCTTCTTCATTTGTATCACTATCACTAGATACATATTTTATCTTTCTCCTTCTTCTTCTACTTCATCTCATCAATATCCTTCAATAACAACTTAGCTTTGAAAGTAGATTCAAGAATTTCTAGTTTGTAATTGTTAAAGTTAGATAGCTCAAAAGCAGTGAGTCTACCTGTGAAACCTTCAAGGGTTAGATTATTTCCTAGAATACATCTCAATTCTTGGATTGTAGAAACTCTAATAGCATAAACATGCAGTAGTCTTCTCAAGACTTTACTTAACACAATATCATCATCAATATGATTAGTAGCACCTTTTATTGCACCAACTTCTTTTATCCTAGGAACATATTGAGCAATATTTTAACCTTCTTCCATTCTCATGTTAGAAAACTTACCTCAACAACTCTTAAACTTGGCTCTTTGAACATTTTTGTCTCCTCCATAGATAGTGTATAGGGAATCCCACATTTTATTTGCAGTGTCACATCCTTTGATATCATCAAATTTGACATAGTGTAAGGTAGAGGCAATCTCCAACATCGCCTGATTATGTTCTTTCTTTCTTTTTTCATATTTTTAGCAGTTAGGACTCCTTCTGGATCAATGTGTTATACTATAATGGTAGATTTTGCATGATCTCCAAGTCCTCCAAGGTGTAGCTTCATCAAAATTTTTCATGTAGGAAAGTTATCTCTTTTAAGCTTGGGTACATCTCTTTTTGACATCTTGATCTTTGTTCTTCTAGTACCTTCAAACTAGTCCTCTTAAGCATATTACTTTGATACCAATTGTTGGAATTCTTTAGAATAATTGAAAGGGGGGGTGAATATATTATCCAAGGTCTATATGTACAAATAAAACTTTTCTCAGCTTAGTGAACTCATGAAACATTCATATTCATGCATGCATCCATATGAATATGTAATTGCTTAAAACATGAAGGTTACTATCTAATCAATTTGCAGAAATGTAAAGTATGAAACAAAATAGATTCATCAACACACTTAACACAATGATTTAACATAGAAATCTAATTTGGGAAAAACAATTAGTAACATGCTACTCATTTTCACTCTTCTAAAGTGATGCCTTGTGAAAGGCCAACCCTATTAAAGGTTATAATACACACTATTAAATGTGTCCTAGTTTAGGGATTTCAATTGCCTTGTTAGAAATGAGCCTATTTAGAGGACTTTAGGCCATTCAATTGAAATTACACCCTATTCAAGGATTTACTAATGACTATTAGGTCAACCTTAATCCAAAGGATTTACCCTAGGTTGATACAATTGTCAGAGAGTAAGAGTAGAGCTTTGATCTGATACAACTTATAACTTCTCTTGTAGATTATAGATCTCTATTTAGTCCTCCATTCTACTTGAACTTTACACTTTGTATCTCTAATAGCTTGTTCACCATTCAAGCATATATCTCCTTAAGTCTTCTTTCTTCGCATGCTATTGCAGATTCTTCTCTTGGGTCACTTGATGAAGCAAAATGCTTAATTCCTTCTTCTCTATAGGTTCTCACATATGAATATATTGCTTCATGACTAGACATTCCTATAAATAAGAAATTAAGATACTTTTCTATTTTCCATCATACATTTTAGGGTTTGGATAGATTAGGTAAGATACAATGTATCTACCCCATATCTTGTATCTCTTCTAGAAAATTCTCCTAGAATCCATTCGAATTTATGTAAAAAATAGTTTATATCAAATTTTGTGCCATCAACTCATCAACCTTATCTTCCTCTTGGTTCTCAAGTTTCAAGAAAACAAACTTGTCAGCTTATATTAGGCAAATCTTCAATCTTTAACATAATGCAATAGCTCAACATTATCAATCTTCTGATGCTCAGAACATACAACATTGTTGAGCATCAACTATGAAATCACTCGAAATTGACTAAATTTACTAATGCTTGGCATCAAATAAAATTTACTTAGCATTAGTTGTCTTGCTCAACATCCACTAGAGTTTGATTTTACTCAGGTCCAACTAAATTTCTACTCAGCTTCTACTAACTTTTCTCGACACCTATTATCCACTCGGTCAAGCTTGGTATAATTTTTTTGCTTAACTTGTTCTTCTAAAATTTTTTAGTGTAGCCAACATTTGTAACTTTAAGTAGATAATCAATACATCATGTTATCACTATCTTAACTTATCCTTGTACTTCATTACATAATAATAACTCGACCTTTCCTTTAGGTTCTTTTGTCACATCTTATTGATCAAAACCTCCTCATCAATCAACTAAGTGATAGTACTTGAATCTTGCAAGCAATTGTCTTACCAACAAATAGAAGGTTTGACATCAATAACAAAACAATGATTGAAACACATAATCTTCTTCAACAATCTCCCTCTTAACAATCTTTGTAATCAATGATCTTTTCAATCAAATTTCATCATATTGTACCAAGAGTAAAACTTGTCAAACAAAAGCTCAGGAAGATGCATCTTCATGTGGCATTACTTGTTAAGGATGAACTAGAAAAGATTTTAAAAATGAGTTTCATCTGTGCTATTGATTATGCTGAATGGATCTCAAACATTATTCCATTTTCCAAACATGATAAGTCTATCCGAGTTTGCACAAATTTTCATGATCTAAACATAACATGTCTAGAGGATGATTTTCCACTACCCATATTAATATTATAGAGGATATGACAAAGGGATATGAAATGTACTCACTCATGGACAAATTTTTTGGTTATAATCAAATTAAAGCTGCACCAAAAAATTAGGAGAAAAGTGCTTTCACTTGTGCATGGGGTACTTTCTGCTAGAATGTTATGCCATTTGGTCTAAAAAATGTTGGTTCCACATGATGAGCCTCTAAAAGGCCATTATTTTGAGAACATTTTTTTTTTTTTTTAGAGAATTATGTTGCAAGAAATATTTGATGACTCTATGGTTTAAGCAAAAGAACTTATGTTTCTATGAATTTATTATCTATATGTTAAGACATGAAGATTGAAGTATAGATTGTTTAGTTATGCTATGTTTTGTTGAATCTATGGAATTCTTTGGTTTAATAAAGGAATATTACATGCTGATAAACATTTCCTCATCCATGCCATGTTTGGGTAGGTTCCTTCCTATAGCCATAGGATTTGTAAAGAATGATAGTTTGAACATTATACATTTTCTAACATTGATAATGAAATAAATATATATGTATGTGGAAGTTATTACATTCAATGTTTTGTAGGTACCTATTGTGCATATTCAAGTTAGCATTTCAAAGCTATGTCAAAGCTAACTAGATTGATGAATCACCACAAAAAGTAGATTAGTGTGTGATTTTTGTTATGGCAATGAAAAAATATAGCTTCCTCAACCTAATATATTCTTGGAGGAGTTAAAATGTAGTTAATGATATTTCTGTTGTAAACTTTGTGATCCGTAATTGATCCTTGTTGATGGAGTAATCATAGAAGTAGGAAGTTGTTGTAGCTTTCCTTTAAATAATGCCTGTTATTGCTTTGAAAGGAGGTTTTTGGCTTGGCTGGAAGGAAGATAGAATATATTGTTCTGTTCAACAGTGTTTAATCTTGTTTTCAGATGTAATCTCTTACTATGAATGAATAGAATACAATGTTTAAGTTTCCACCTTCAGTCTTGATCATCTTTCTATTTACTCATCCAAGGGGGTCTACTTGGTGAATGAACTACTTGTTAGAATAGATTTTATTTCCTTGTTTGTTTCTTTGCAAAGTAGACTTCTACTATTCCTATATCCATTGATAAAAAAATCATTGAATTATTCCTACAACATAGGTGCATAAATAGATTTACTATTTGTAGCATTACCCTAAGCTTTAAGACAAAATGTCATTTTAGTTCCTAGCTTAGCTTCCTTCAACATTCTTTTTCTATTTTAGTTGTAATGACCTAAAGAGGAATCAAGGCATATACTTTGCAACCACCCTCTCAAGCTTACGCTCTTGGATTGACAAAATAAAATGACGTCAATATGTTATCCTTAAGAAAATAGATGATTCTGTCTAATCATAGAGTCAATGTAGAAGGATGTCGAATCCTTCATTATTGAGGTATTTAGCTAACCGACCATCACATATCAAAGATCACTTACAACAATCTTCCATGACATGATGCATAAAATGATGGAAGACTATGTGGATGATAACTTGGTCAAAAGTATACAATGCAATATTTATCTTCAAGATTTGGGACCAATCCTAGATTGTGTGGAGACATTTAGTCTCAGGTTAAATCTTAATAAATGTGCATTTAGTGTCACATCAGGGAAGTTGCTTAGCTATATTGTATCTACAAAAGGAATTGAGGTGGACCTAGAAAAGGTTTAAGTAGTAATGGAAATACCTCCACCTCATAAAATTAGTCAAATGAGGGGCTTATAAGGAAGACTTCAATCCATTCATAGATTCATCTCATAGTTGGTAGATAGGTCACAACCTTTTACTAAGATTTTTCATAAAGGTGTAAAATATGAATGGAACAAAGACTATGATTAGAGTTTAACATAGATAAAAAAGTACCTAGCTAGTCCACTAGTCTTAATGCATCCTATTTATGGGAAACCTCTTATTTCTTATATCTCTACAATAGAGTCATCTCTCAGTATTTTTCTAGCTCAAGAAGACAATGAAAACAAGGAATGAGCTATCTACTATCTTAGTCACACATTAATTTCTTATGAAATTAACTATAGCATTATTGAAAAAGCTTTCTTAGCAGTTTTTTTTGCTTCAAAAAATTTGAGACACTACATGCTTGCTCACACTATACAAACAATTGCACCAATTGATCCATTAAAGTATTTACTTAGCAAAGAAAATCTGATAGGAAGATTAGCTAAATGGGTCATGATATTGAGTGAGTTTGTTATTACATATGTCAAACGAAAGGCTATCAAAGGATGGGCAATTACTAATTAATTACTAGAATCACCAATGCAAAGTCTTCTACCACTAAATATTGATTCCCTATTGAATCTATTTTAATGCTAATACATCAAATATGGGTGATGTTCTTTGATGGTTCTTTTATACAACAAGGATTTGGTGCTAGGATCCGATTCATAACAACCACACAAATATTCATTTCCTAAGGTGTACAAGATTCTATTTCCTTGTACAAATAATATTGTAGAATATGAAGCCTTAATCAATGACATGAAGATTGCAATTGAATGGAGAGTAGATGAATTGAATATCTTTGGTGATTCACAACTAATAATCAATTAGGTCAATGATGTTTATCAGACAAAGGATGAGAAGTTGATACCTTACAAAAGAATGATTGATGATTTAAAAAAACATTTTTCACATGTCTCTTTTCAACATATTCCTTGAGTAGATAATAAGGCAACCAATACAATGGCTTCTCTTGCTTCCACGCTATAGATGCCTGGAAATGATTTTTGATGCAAATTCCTAGTGGAGATGTTACCTTGCTATGCTTATAATTCACCTAAATCCTAGATGATTAGTTCTATAATAGGACACAATTAATTCCTCTACCATTATATTTATTCTTACCTATGTGACCAAATAGTTCCAAACAATCTAACTTGGAACGAAAAATATCAGCTAATTTGTAATCCATCATGGTGTGTCATCATTGCAAACAACTTGTTTAGGAGAGGTTTTGATGATAAACTCCTTAGGTGTTTAGAACCTGATGAGTCACAACTCACATTAAGCAATGTATATTAAGGAATTTTTAGATCTCACTCTAATGGCTTGACACTAACTCATAAATTTATTAGAGTTTCTTACTATTGGCCAAATATGGAGGAAGAGGCAATTAAGTATGTCAAGTCCTACAAAAAATTCAAACTCCATAGAAATATGATTTATGCTCTAGCCAAGGAGCTAATTCCATTTATCACACTTTGGCCATTTCAACAACGAGCCTTTGATCTAGTAGGTCATATTCATTTGTCTTCTTCAAATGGACACAAGTTCATTATCACAACTACAGACTACTTTAAAAAATTGGTGGAATCAGTCTCTCTTTTTGAGGATAATGGAAAAATTATAGCTCTGTTCATTCTTAACTACATCATATGCAGGTATGGTGTACCATCTTCCATAATTACTAACAGTGGGAGTCAATTTAAAACCAAGGATCTCAAAGAGTTGTGCTCAAAGTTTGAAATCAAAAAGCATTAGCCATCTATTTATTACCCTAGGGTAATGGACAAGTAGATGCATCTAATAAGGCTATTCTTAAGATCTTACATTGTACCATCAACAAATATGAAAGGGGCTAACACCTTTAGATCAATCCAACTTTATGGGCTTATAGAACAAGCATCAGAACTCTAACAAGAACAACACCTTTACTTTGGTATAAAGAGTGGATGTTGTGCTTCCTATTGAGGTCAAGAATCCTACTTTGATAATCTCTCTAAAAGGCCTCATTAGTGATGATGATTACATATCTTGGCTTCAAGAGTTAGAATTCCTAGATGAATGTCGATAAGTGGTGTATGATCATTACCGAGCTTATCAAAAGTGAATGTC
Organism: Cupressus sempervirens; assembly: GCA_028749045.1. NCBI lineage: Eukaryota > Viridiplantae > Streptophyta > Pinopsida > Cupressales > Cupressaceae > Cupressus > Cupressus sempervirens. The sequence goes on from CM053789.1 coordinate 331,283,052, forward strand.
TAAAAGCTACAACAAGAAAGCCAAACCATGTGACTTCCAAGTAGGTGACCTCATTTTGAGGCAAAATTCTAAGAATCAACAACAATGGATACAAAAAGGAAAGTTTTAACCTAACTAGCTTGGTCCATACATAGTTACTGCAATGTTTGGATTTGGTGCTTATCAACTTTAAATAACTAAGGGGGAATCAGTCAAAGAGCTTATCAACACCTTTCATCTGAAGCAATTCTACACCTGACATTCTTTCAAAGCTCTTTGTACATACTTAAATGTTGTAAAATAATCAATTATCTTAGTGAAAACCTTGTAATAGGCACCTTGGTAATACCAATCTTTTTGAAAAAAGTAAAAAATTCAAAATAAATTTAAAAGAAAAGAAAAGTACCGTTAATGAAAACTTGGAAAGCATGCATCATGGTAGAAAAAATAGAATCTCTACCAAGAAGGTGAAAAATTGGTAAATGAGCACCTCTTGTTTCAAATTGTTACATCTTGCGGCATATATTCTAGCTCTTGTACAATTGCTATCCTACTTTGGTTTCCTACTTTTTCTCATGCATCTAGGTATTGAATCTACTCATAGTCTTAGAACCAATGCCCTATGGTCTCATAGAATATTTCTCTTGTGTTAGTTACTAGTTTTTCTAACTATGTTTATCTACTGTCCCTTACTTTACTATTGAGATTCCTCTCAAAGAAGTCACTAGTTGTCTTAATTGCATCTATCTACTATCAATTAAAGTTCCTATTGAGGTTCTTCTCAAGGAATATTTCTCTCTAATGTCAGTGACCAATTATCCTAACTAAATCTATCTACTATTGTCCTCCTACTAAAGAGATTTCTTGCACATATGTTCTTAACATTGACACTTGACATCAATCCTATAACATTGCTATAGAAATGGAAACATTGACACTGTTTGAGTTATGTTAAGATTTTCTTTGTTTATTTTGCTTTTTATTTTTCATTTCCATTTGAGAAACTTGAGGATGTCTCTTTTGACTAAAGAAGTGAGGAATCGGGGCATGATATCTTCTTTGCTTTCTGCTTGATGGTTTAGTTCTAATGATTTGAAGCATACATATAAAAGGGTTGTCCACTATAAGAGCATCTATCTTGTATTGGATGACCATGTGTACCTCAACTCATTTTATATGGATACTTCAGTAAGGTTGGTTTTTCTCCTTGATTGTTTGAGTGAATTATCTATGCTACAATATAACACTAATACTTGTCCTGTTAAGTGTACATATGGGTCACAACATGTATACTTAGTGCATTTTTGTGTTAGGTTATGAATGCAAGGCTCATTGCGAAAAAAATCTCTACTGAATACTTAGAATAAGAAGGATCTCTCATTTTTCTAGTACATTTTCATGAAAGAAACATTCTAATCATCCTAGCGCTTATGCTTTGATGCTTATTTTTGCTTGTTACATTAATAGGAACAAATGTTTTGATCATTCTGGCTTCTTGTGCTTTAATGCTTACATTTAATCCTGTCAAAACTCAAACACATGTAATATTCATATTCTCATGATTGCAATGTCAATGTGAATTATATGACATTTGTGGGTCTAACTAAACATGTAGTGATGATAATTTTATGAGTTTAGTAATTATACCTAGGCATACATCTAGCATAGGCTTTGTTTTTATACTTCACTTGCATAAGAGTACATTTCAATTACTACTTCACTTGTATCTTTCGATATGATAGGTCATTGGTTTCTTCAAAGTATCATGTTTCTTCAAGACTAAACATGTATTCAAATCCTTGGTTAGTCCTTTTGAATTTCATAAAACACCTTTCATTAATAACAACCTTGAAACTTGCATGAGCTGTTAGTTCATTCAAATTTTGCATTTAATTTATATGTTTTCATATTCATCGTATCTACATCACATTCAAACATTTCATTAATTTTCTTTCATCACAATCATATACCTAAGAGTCAAAATGTACATCGATACAAAAATGTGTGCTACTCAAAGTGCTGTCAATCTCAAAATAATAGAAAATGATGCTAAAACATCCAAAATACATCCTCAAGGGGTAAGATAGAAGAGATAAAGCTAACTATGTCCTTCTCATTCATCCCCAAGTGGAGGAGGAGGAGGAGGAACATCTGTTCTTGTTGGCAGATGTAAACCCTTTGATGCTCTACATACTCAAAAAATCTAGGCATCTACTCTACAACATTAGACACTACTACAATATATCCAACATAGTAGTAGGCTTCCCTAGAACCCTATAATTAAGCCTCATCTCACTACTACTCAAACCACTCCCAAAGCTCACAAATATCTCAATCTCACTTTGTTAATCACATATCTCAAACTACATGCTGAATCTATAGCTCACCTAGTTGTCTCTATGCCATCCTCACTCTATCTTTGGGTCTCCTTAGAGAATCTTGGGTCTATTATGGAGCCTTTATGCTATGTGGCTTTAGAGTAGGCTAGTCTTGCATCTACTCATTACCCACATCCTACTCTGACTATTGTGCATGCTGATCCTCTACATGCCACCTTTGCACATCACCTCTAATAGCACCCAAGGTACCCATCTCTCCTCGCTATCTCCTATATTCTATGCCACTCCCACAAGAACTTAGATCCACTCTCATCTATCATAGAGGGATACAAACCTATGATGTACACTATTAAGGTCACTATTACTGTGGCTTTTGTATTGCATGCATTGGATGTACTAGCACTACTATCCCTATTGGATCTATAAACAAAGGAAATGAATCAATCACATAATACTTTCTTTACTCAAGTTTCATCCCTCCATCTACAACTATGGACATATAATCCCACTACATCATCATAATGGTTCATACATCCATCATAGATCTCCCATGGTCTAGCCTAACTGACCACCCCTTCTTCTTCTCCTCAGTGAAGTAGACATAGGTGCAATACTCCCATGAGATATCCTATGGTCAACCATACTGCTACCACACAAATGTCAATGGAAATCTCTCAATGACCTAGATCAAGTGACCAATTAGTGGCCAAGAGGAAAACATATATCTAAGCTCCACTTGGACATCATCCCATGCCCTTGTCTCTCCCCATGGTCACCATATATATATACAAAAATTCATCACTCATCAGCATACCAAAATGGTATCTCCTCCACTTGCTGATAAGTTGCATTGCAATAAAGTGTAGAAATAATTAATTTTATCACTATATCTCCTTCAAACCTCCCCTGCTTAGCAATTAAACTTGATTGACATATACTATGGTGATATCATACTTGACTTCAAGCTACTCAATTTGTAATCACTGCAAGGTACCCCATAATCCAATCCCTCATCACTATAGCTATAGTGATATAATCTAAAAAATGGTAATATCTCCATGAATTCAAACAAGATCACAACCTTGATTGGTCAATGGATAGTGACACATGATGAGAAATCCCTAGAAGTGGAATTCTGCAATAAGTTCCTTTGTTTTTAGTAATAAAGAGCCATTTCCTGTCAAAACACTAAGAGAGATAGTAAGTGATTCCTTATTTTGATCATAAAAATCTAGAACATACAAAATATTAGTAGTGAAAGAAAGAAAAAAGGTGAACACATATTTGCTAAATATTGAGTTCCACTAATGGCTCTAATTGGGTACATGTACCCACTATGGGTACAATGAGAATTCAATTATCTGTAGGACAAGTAGACCAAATATTTAGAATAGACAACAAAATAACAAAGGAAAAGAAAAGTTTAGAAGTACACTTGATCTCAATTTTGGAAGAAGAAACTCTTTAAATATTGACCATAAGTAGATAACTCCTAATCATATCCATCAATATCTTGTAAGTAATAAGAATCTTCTCCATTCTTACCAGTGATAACATATGGTCCAAGACATAAAGCTTCAAATTTACCATATTTTCCTTTGTTTGGCATTATTCATTCCACTTCAAAATCAAACCCCCTTCCTGAAACTCTTTACATTCTTCTCTTTTGTCATGCAACTTTTTAACTTTCAACTATTTCCTCATATTTGGTTCATGAGCTACTCTCCTATTTTCTTCAAGTTCAGCCAATGCATTGAGTTTGCCACTTAAAGGATCCAATTCTTCATTACCTTCTTGATTTAAGAAATTATAAATAGGTAATAAGTTATGTAATGATATTCTTTCTTTCCATACATTGTTTCAAAAGGAGAAAAACCAGTAAATTTCTTAATTTTCTTATGAGTAGATTTTCTTGCTGGAATAGCTTCAATCCATTTTGAAAAGTAATTAGTGGAAACCAGAATCCATTTGTGTCCTCCACTTGATTTTTGTGTTTTCTCACCTATGAAATAAATTCCCCACATTTGAAATGGTTCTTCAAATTGCATAAGTCTCATGGGTAGTAAACCATAAAATTTCAATTTATCAAAAAACTTTTGACATTCCTTGCATCTTTTGAAATATTCATAACTATCTTTAAAAACTGTAGGCCGAAAGTAACCAACCCTTAAAATTTTATGTACAATAGTCTTAGCAGAAAAATGGTCTCCACATATCCCTCTATGCAATTTTGATAATATGTCTTTGGACAGATATGGATCAACACAAAAGAGTAATATAGCATCTCTATCTTTTCCAATAGAGATTACCTTCAATAAGAACATATTTTTCAAACTACAACTTTATAGTTCTCTTATGATTCTTAGTCTTTCCCTCTTTGAAACTCATAATTTTTAAGAATAAAACAACTAATTTAGTAATTTTTATATCTATATTAAACTTATGTATCTAGTTAATCCATATGTATCTTTTACTAGTAACCTCTAATTTCTTAAAAATATCCTTAACAACAACATTTGGAACATAAACTACTATTTGAGCATTTACTAAGTATGGCCTAAAATATTTCACAACTTTTACTAAGGCATAATCTTATTTCTCAGTTATGTCATAGTTTGACTTAGATGCTTGTAAGAATTTTCTAAAAAATGCAATGGGATGTTCATGTCGATCTTCATTTTTCTACAAGAACACAACTGCTATGGTATGAAATGATGCAAAAGTGAATAACTAGTAAGGCCTAGAAAAATCAAGGGATCTCAGCACTGGAGCTTCTTTAATGGATTTCTTTACATCTCCAAATGCTTTCAAAGTCTTATCATTCCAAGAAATCTTTGCTTTACTCTTCATCATCTTTGAAATAGGTTTGACCAATTCTGAAAAATTTGAGACAAATGTCCTAAAAAAATTTATCTGCCCAAAGAATGATTGAATTTCTTGTATCTTATCTATGGTAGCAACTCTCTCTAGAGAAATCCTTACCCCTTCCTTAGAAACAATATGACAAAGCAATTTGCCTTCTATAACAACAAAATGACACTTTTTAGGATTTAGAGATACTCCATATTCTAAGGCTCTTTTGAAAATATTTTTTAGATTTTTACAATGATCCTCTTCTTTTTTAGAGAAGGTTGTGAGATCATCCTAGTAAATTTCCATGATAAAGTGAATCAATCCATCAAAATCCATATCCATAGCTCTTTAAAAAGTGGCTCTAACATTTGTTAACCCAAAGGGCATTCTTGCATACACATGTGCTCCCTATGGTCTAGTAAATTTTGTTCTGTATTGTTCTTCCTCTTTCACTTTCACCCGATTATAACCTAAGAATCCATTCTTGCAACAATGCTTCAATATTAGGGAAGGCATAATTATCTTTGAGGGATGAAATATTCAGATTCCTAAAATCCACACATAATCTGATATCCCCATTCTTGTTTCTTACTAGAACTAGATTAGAAAACCATGTTGAGTGTCTAATAGGTTTAATTATTCTAGCATCTCTCATCTTAATAAGCTCTTCTTTCATCTTGGGTGGTAGAGTAGGATTTATAGGTCTTTGTCTTTGCGTAAAAGGCTTAGCATCAGGTTTTAGTGGGACCTCGTATTGAAAAATATCTTCTCTATAAGCTTTGAGATCATCATATGACCATGCAAACACATGTTTATACTTTCTTAGCAAGTTGACAATATCTTGTCTGATCTTGGGAGTCAATTTATTTGCTATAGATACTTCCTTAGGAGAGCATTTAGTCCAAAATTAATTCTTTCAACATCCTTTTCATCATTAATAGTAATCTTATATTTTTCCTTAGCATCTTTATTATAAAACACTCTTTCTAGTGCTACAAATCCTTTAGGAATTTTTTTGGTCTTCAATTGAATAACTCCTTTACCAAACATCATCTCTTTCCCATCAACTTCTTCTACAAGGTTAGTCTAGTTTATAATTTTTTTTCATACCTTCCTTCACATGAAAGGAAATTGATGGTATCTTTGTCATCTTGAAAAACTTTCCAATTGTTCACATTGTTAGGGACTACTGGTCTGTACTTTACCTCTATTTGTGGTATATATGTGTAAGGATTACTACCTTTCTTGACTACCAAATTAGCCAAAAAAATTTCCAAAAAATTGTTAGACCTATCTACCCAAGTTATATTAAATGCAACAAAATGTTCAATAGTATCCCATACTTCATTTTATCCATTTTTGTAGCAAACTTATTTATGACTTGAGACACAATTAGATCATAATCACCAAAAATATTCAAGATTTTGATACCATGCTTATTAGCTATCTTTAGTCCTAACAATAAGGCTTCATATTTAGGTATATTGTTAGTGCATTCAAAAGATAACAAATAAAGACTTGAAAGTTTTTTCTTCTAGGGAAACAAATACTATACCTACACTCTTTCCTTTTCTAGAACATAAGCCTTTCAAAATTCAACCCCCCATATCTCTTCATGATTTATAGAAATACTTTCCTGAATGGGATCAATGTTTTTATAAAGCCTCCTTAGTGGTACTTATTTGAAATTTGTCTATATATGTATTGCAAAAGAAAGTCATTGGTTCTAGATTGACATCTTCCACCAAATATGTTGCCCTGGGTTCTCCATATTTTCTTACATTCTTGCCATTCACTGGGATACTTGTATAAGAAAGATCTATTTGAATATTACTCCTACTAAGTTAGACCATTGTCTGTATGAAAGCATACCATACATAGCAAGAACTTCTACTATTGTAATATTAGTTTTGTAAACTTTCTCAGGACATGAAGAAAATCTAAAATTAGTATCTTTTATAACTCCCACAATAGAGATAAATCTATTATTCATGAAATAATATTTTCCATAGGGAATGTCAACATCTAAATTTAATCTCTTTAGCACATCAATAGGCACAATATTCATAGTTTCTCTTGAGTTCATCATGCAATTCTTTACTAATTCATCATTTAGGAACAAAGTTAAATAAAATGGATTGACTTGAGTAGGACCTTTATTAACAACAATCCCTACATATATTTTAGGTATCTTTTGGGCCTCTTCTTTTTCCTCTTTATGTCTCTCTACTTCAGATATCAATTTTAAATCTTCTTTCTTATAATGTGGGAATTTCATAATTTCCATTAGGAGTACAATTTTATTTACCTGAGATAAAACATGAGATATAAAAGAGTTATGGTCATGAATGTTCTTATGAGTAGGTTATTTGTCATTTGTTTCTTTTGAAATTTTTAGTTGTTCATCTTGCTTGTTAGTGTTCTGATCCCTACTTTTATTTTTTTAACTCCCACCTTGGGAAAAATCCTTTCTCCTTTCCTTTGTCCTTCATTTACTTCTCAATTCCTTAGCTTGAAATTTCTCTTGACTTATTCTATGGCTACAATTGTTGAAGCATCTTTTTCTTCTTTTGATGACTTTCTAATTCTTGGAAGATCCCCATGATCTAAAAACAACTCTTGACCAAATTGATATATTCTATAAGTTATTGTACATTCATCTTATGATGATTTCTCACCCCAATATGGTCCAGTAGATATTGCATTGGATCTAGGTTTTTCTTCATTGCCTTAATTTTGCTCATCACAAATATTTTGAGCAATGACACATTATTCTTCCATATGAGGTGACAAGAAAACATCACACCAAGGCCTATTATTGAAAAAATGATTAGTCCTCCTAGGAGGATCAGGAGTCTCTTTGGTGTCTACTAGTTTACCAATTTTCCAATTGGTGTTATAAGGCATGTCTTGTGATCTATATCTCTAGTTCTTGATAAAGAATGGTTCTTCTTCAGAGGGAAATTAGTTTTCCCACTTCCCATTTTCATTTTTTTCATCATATTTAGGATCTTGTAAATCTTATATTTTTCCCTTTTTTTTAGTAGCCTTAGGATAGAAAAATTTAGGATCATCGCTCTTCAATCCCTTACTTGTAGCCTTTATGATATTCTCTAAGGACAGAGCAATTTTCAAAGCTTGTTGTAAAGTAGTAGGTTTCTCCTTCTTGATTTCATAATTTATTCTATGATTAAGGGAATCTTTATAAAATTCCATTAGAAACATATCAAGTGGCTTGATATCTCTTGGTACCTTGTTTAACACTTTATTCAATCTTCTATTCAATTCAAGTATAGTTTCATTCTGATTCTTCTTTATAATGGTTAATTCATATGAAGCAAAAGAAGGATGATTATGATCACAAAAATGTTCTATATGCTAACCCCCACATTCTTGCCAACTTTCTAGAGATCCATTAGGCAAACTCATGTCCTATTCTACTGTATCCTTAGTTAAAGACTAGACTATTGAGATATGATTGAAATGATTATTATTGAGAGAGATTATTGAAAGGAGATTGTTGAAGAAGACTATGTGTTTCAATCATTGTTCTATCACTAATGTCAAACCTGCTATCTACTGGTAAGACAACTGCTTATAAGGTTCAAGTACTATTACTTAGTTGATTTATGAAGAGGATTTCATCAATAAGATGTAAAAAAAGAACCTAGAGGAAAGGTTGAGTTATGATTATGTAATTAAGTACAAGGATCAATTAAGACAATGATGACATGATGTATTAATAATCTACTTAAGGTTACAAATGTTGGCTGCACTTAAAAAGTTTAGAATAACAAGTTACACAAAGTTTGTCTTCCAAGCTTGATCAAGTGGATCATAGGTGCCCAACAAAGGTAATGCAAGATGAGCAAAAAGTCAATTGGAGCTGAGTGAAAGAAACTTCTAGTGGATGCCAAGCAAGTTAGTTGATGCCAAGTAAAGTTTAGTTGATGCTAAACATTAGTAAATATTAGTTGATGTTGAGTGATTTTACATTTGATGCCGAGCAACACAATATATGTCGAGCATCAAAAGGTTGATAATGCCAAGCTGCTGCATTATGTTAAAGATTAAAGATTCACCAAATCTAAACCAACAAGTTTATTTTCTTGAAACTTGTGAACTAGAAGGAAGATAAGGTTAGTGAGTTGGTGGCACAAAAATTAATGTAAACTATTTTTGAGGTGAATTGAAATGGATTATAGGAGAAGTTTAGAAGACATAAAAGATATGGGGTAGATACATTGTATCCTACCTAATCCATTCCAATCCTAAATTGGATGATATAAAATGAATGAGAAAATATCCTAATTTCCTATTTATAGGAATGTCTAGTCATGAAGCAAAGTAGTCATGCATGAGAACCCAAGGAAAAGAAGGAATTAAGGGGTTTTGCTTCATCAAGTACCTCAAGAGGAGAATCTGCAATGGCATATTACACACAAAGGCTTAAGGAGATGAATTCTTGAAGGGTGAACAAGCTATTAGATCTGCAAAGTATGAAGGCCAAGAAGAATTGAGGACTGAATAAAGATCTATAATCTACAAGAGAAGTTGTAAGTTTTATCAGATCAAAGTTCTACCATTATTCTCTAACAATTGTATCAGTCTAGGGTAAATCCTTTGGATTAAGGTTGACCTAATAGTCATTTGTAAATCCTTTAACTTGGTGGCATTCCAAGTGAATGGTTTAAACTCCTCTAACTAGGCTCACTTCTAACAAGGTGATTAAAATCCTTTAACTAGGTCACATTTAATAATGTGTATTGTAAACTTTAATAGGGTTGGCTTTTCACAGGGCATCACTTCAGAAGAGTGAAAAAGGAGTAGCATGTTATTGGTGGCTTTTTCCAAATTGGGTTTCCACATAAATCATTGTGTCAAGTGTGTTGATAAATCTAGTATGTTTCATGATTTACATTTCTACAAGTTGATTTGACAGTAACTTACAAATTTTAAGTGATTGCATAATCTTAATGGATGCATTCATGGGTATGAACATTTTATGGGTTCACTAAACTATGAAAAGTTTTATTTATATGTCTAGACCTTGGATAAATGATTCACAGCCCCCCACCGCCCCCCCCCCCCATTTTAGTTATTCTAAAGAACTCTAGTAATTGGCTAGAGCCATCTGCTTAAGAATACTAGTTTCAAAGTACTAGAAGCACAAAGATTGAGATGTCAAAAAGAGAAGTACCCAAGCTCAATAGAGATAACTTTCCTACATGGAAAAATTTGATGAAGCTACTATCGGAGACAATTGATTAATTTTGTATTTTCTTTGATGTTACACAAATGTCATAATCATTATTAGTCAGTATATGTTGAGCTCACTGGGGTAGTGAAGGCAATTTTCTGTGTCTACCAAGCATTCCTGTGTTTGTCTAGTTCACAAAGTAGTGTCTACCAAGTTCACTTAGACATCAAAGGAAAAGATGCAGAAAGTGAGTGTTAACCAAGCTCACTCAGTTAATGAAGGAAAGTTAGATGGAACCAGTGCTAACTTAGCTTACTTGGTTGCCAAAGGATTTTTGTGAGTTTGTAGTATTAATTGAGGTTTTGTTGTTTAACAAAGGAAATCATTTCTGAGTTAATTTCTACCGAGCTGGGTCAGCTAACAAAGGATTTTCTTATTTTGGCATAATAAGCTTAATTGATTTATCCATTACTTCTAGCCAACTAAGGTGAGGAATATTAATTATTCTAAGTTGTATTTGAGCTGACTTGACAAAGTGGAATATATAAGTATAAGGTCAAGTTGCGATTTCACAGTGTGTGTAAGGGAAAGTATGAAGATGTTATTGAAGATTTAATGATAAGAAGAGGAAGCAAATTTAAATGATAAGTAGAATATCCTTGTCTGAAGTAGAAAAGCTATATTCAATCATGAAGGATCAAGTACAAGCTTGAATAGAGATATGTAATTAGAAAATTAATTGCATTCAAATAAAGTCATCTCATTGTTACTCTCTAACCATTGTAGCAGTGATCTAAATCTCCCAACAGAGTTGGCTTAACAACTATTTACAAATCATCTAACAAGGTGGTAGTTCCATTGCCACTCCTAATAGGGTGATTAAATCCTCTAACAAGGTCGCACCTAAAAATGTGTTTTGTAACCTTTAGTAGGGCTGGCTCCTAACAGGGCTCACTTCAGAAGAGTGAAAATAGTAACTAGTTGCAATTGGTGGTTTTTCCCAAATTAGGTTTCCACGTTAAATCCTAGTGTCAAATGTGTTCATACTATTTTGTTAAATGTGTTTGCAACTCAATTAAAGTAATGGTAATCACAGATAACATTTAAAGATTTGCATGATAATTGTAATGCCCCACCAAGGGATAAAAAAGAATTAACCTAAAGTTTTACTAAGTTTGCTAAACATTTTTTTTTTAAAGTAAGAAAGTATAACATACACATCCAACACATAGTAGTAGAAGCAATAACATGTAATTATCAAAAAACATACATAATAGGTTACATTCCTTAAGGATCCCAAGACGTTGAGTTACATTTAAATTTAATTAATTCTAAGTCTAAAAACTACCACATCCACATGAAAGAAAAATAAGAAAGTCCAATGTTCGTAATATACATTTGTTCCAAATGCCTCTTGGAAAATTAATTCAGAATGCTCATTCACCCACTGTACATGTCATAGGGTATGAAAGGCTTAAAAGAATATACATATGTAAAAATAGAAATACATCATCCTCTTCAGATCCATGATACACGTGCAATAAAATAAATGAAATCATTCACCATACATGATACATCCATACATCCATAATCATAAAACATCCATCATAATGATCCATGAATAGAATTAAGGTAAATGCCAACCAAGAAATCTCTAGTCACGGTGACCATAGATGGATCTCAATGGTAAAAGTAAAAAGCACTACCACTCAACCGCATGGAACCTAAATGGCCCACTCCCACCATGCTGAGGAGATAGTCTCAAGTCCCAAATAGGATATCAAATCACATAACACAGATACTCTCTAAGTTCAGGAAATCCTAAAAGTATGCTAACTCAAAGGTTCCTAAAGTAGATCAACATCTAAACCTAGAGGCACACAAAGACACATAGGAAACCTACTATGCAAGTGGGAAAGTGTCATCACATGAATCACATTGGAAGCTACCAGAGCAATCCCCTAGGAATCTCGGGTCCCTTGTAATCCTGTGGCCACTAGTATCCTCTCATACTGACGAGGCATACTATGGAATGCAAGGTCATAACCAAGCATTCTCTCAAATCCCATCCTAGTCTATACTAGCACTCGAGGCATGGGTGAGAACATAAAATTAATCTTATTAGGTTCATTTAAGTTAGTATTTAGTGTAATGTTATCACTTATTAAAAAAAAAAACTTACAATGAGTCATCCCCAGAGCCACTTTGGGTCTCCCATCCCTCATTGCAAGCCACTTCCCGACACTACACATAGATAACCTACCCTAGGCTCATGACATCACAAATCACAAAATCACCTCAGTCCTATACAAGCAACTAGAAAGCATGAAAAGATAAGCCATAATAATCACATTAGTTCTCCACGAGAAATTGGAAAGCATCAAATGATAATCATAATGATCACAACAGTTCTCTATCAGCAACTAAAGGCATCAATGATAAGTCACAATATCCAATGGTTCTCAATGAGCAACCAGGAAATATCCCAAAATAAATCACAATACTGATTGAAGACTCCAAAAAGGTCAAGTCAAAATATGTCACAACATGACATCATCAAGAAAAAATTACTTTGAACACCTCAGCTTCTCAAAGTGACTAGAAACAAATCAAATATAATTGATCGATGCCTCAAAAATGGTTAAGTTAGGTAACTCAAATACTTACACCTTAGCTTCACACAAAGAAACTAGAAAGCAATAACAAACAATACATACAAACATGTCATAGAGCATACTTAATCACATTACCATGGTTGGGATGAAGAGATTGAGATCAAACCAACATGACAACACAATCACATAACCCTCAAGCCTCTGGTGACAACCTAACACTGGTCAACATCTAATCAACCCCAAAATCCCAAAGCATAGACATCACATAGAAAATAGGATAATCTCATAGTTTACGTTTGATTTGAAAAACTTATAGTTGAGTTAAACATAAGGTTACAGTTTTCATTTTAGTGTATGTTTTAAGTAAAAAGATTCTCCGTTTACCCTATAGTTTAACTCATTCATTTAATCAATTAAAATATAGAACTACCCCATTTTATTTTTAAGTCAATTACCTAAAATATTCTACGGATAATTATATTTTCCTTTAAAGAATCAATTAAAATATTTCTCATCAAATTTTCAATATTTGCCATAATTTAAAATACATCCCTAACCTTATAATTTTTTTGTTTTATATTATTATTAAATAATCAAATCTAATTTAATTTAATTAAACTAAAATATCATTTAATTAATTATTAAAAAACTTAATTGGTTAATACATTCTATTAATAAATTATAATATTAAAAAAAATTATAAATAAATAATAATTAAACTTTTAAATAAATTAACTTTAATCATTTAAAAAATAAATTTGAAATGTTAAAGCCCACCGGCTATAATAAAGGCCTCATCCTCTACGCCACAATACCTGCTATTGTAGGGTGTGTGGTAGCCAAGTACAAAGTACCCTGCCGTTGCAGTACCTGTGATGTAGAGTACTGGTCATAGAGCAGTGATAGGGGGGGTATGGGGTAATTCCCTCCCCCTCCTTTTTACATTAAATTTTTTAATTTTTTTTTTTGCCTTTTTTAATAACACACATGATCAGCCCCCCCTTTAATAATTTACTTTTATTTTTATTATTATTATTTTCTTTAAATTTATTTTATGACAATTTTGTAACCAACCAAAATTTAATAAAACAAACTTAGGTAAGCATGTTATATATATATTCTTCACCAGAATTATCCAAACAATCATCTAACAAACATGAAAAAGAGAGGAATTAAAAGAACATATTTAAGTTATGAAAATTTTCACAAGCGTCTACCTGGACATTGATGCTAATTTGCTACGCTCCTAAAATCTGTAGAGAACAATACCCCTTTCAAAACTTTCTCCTTCTTTGAAAACTTCTTCCTTCTCCAAAATTTTCCAGCCTCCTAAAAAATGAACCCCCAAATTGTGATAAGGAGTTCTCTCACTAAAATTGGGGCACTAATTGTGTGTTCACCCTAGAGAACTCTTTGCTCACACCTTTTTAACTTTTTATTAACTTTTATTTGTCTTTCTTTATCTTTTCCATGCACATACAATAATTCATTAAATTACTTTATTTAATTTTTACTTGACCTCTTTAAAATTGATTAATTTAATTTAGTCTCATGCACGTATTATGCAATCATGAAACTTTTAATAAATTAATTTCTTTTCCCACTTCTAAGTTTATTTTAGAAACTTAATTGATAGAATATTTAATTAACTTAAATAACAATAATATTTAACATTTATTTAAAAATGAACTCTAAATATATTATTATTAAATTAAATAAATATTATCACATTCTAAATTTATCCTTAAAATTTTATCTCCAAATTTAATTCTTTTAATTTAATTAATTTCTCAATTAATCACATATAATTAAATATTAAAGATATCATATTAATTTTCTATTAGATTAAATCATTAATTAATATTTTAATTAAACTTAATTAATAGAAAATACACCAAAGACTCATAAAGACAACATATGAAAACCCATCATAGCAAAACACATACTAAATCAACAAAGGGTTATAATCACAAATTAACATCATTTGACGTATTCAAAGGGTACTCAACTCGGATACTTATCCTAATTATCAATTAGGACAAATGGCTAAAGGGTTTAGGATTTGGACTTAAGATTTATCTTCCCTCTCTTACCATTGAGATAATGCGATAGGGTATGGTCATCCTGGCAATTCAGGGAAGTCGATACCTGGTACCTGCAACCTGCATAAAATCTATGCATGTACATACACAATATATACTCAGCTAAATAGGCAATGGCAGGAAGTGGTGCATCATGTATATCTTGACTAGTAGGTGACTACGACTCCCTTCCTTAACCACATCAAAAATGCCATACATAAAGAAAACAAACACGCACACCATACACATGCAGTATGGGGTAAGTATCCATAAGAAAACACATGTGATAATAAACCATCTAACTAATCATCATCAAAAATTGAAAATACTAAATAATCATTATACATATGTGAAATATAAAGTACCAAGTAATCTCACTATATAATAAACTAAATGTAAAACAATATCTAGTAATTTCCAAAATAATAGTACTAATCATCAAACATAAAACTGGTCTAAAAGAGTTTCGCAATAATAGCAAAAATGTAACTTAGGGGCAGGCACTACAATAATACTTATCGAGCATAATCAGTTCTTACTGAGTTACAACATTTTATGTGTGTTTACCGAGCTTCAACAACAATCAATTTTTAGTTTGCATTTCTGTACTAACATCTAGGGGATCTAGGATTTATTTTAGTAGTAACTGATTCACCCCTCCCCTCTCAGTTACTCTTATATTTCTAACAATTGGTGTTAGAGCTTTTGATGCTTACAGAGAAGGTTTCAAGGACCTAAGCTAAAGATCAGGATGTCTTACAAAAGAGAAATTCCCAAGCTAAATAGAGACAATTTTGTAGCATGACCAGGACTTCTGAGGTTACATCTAGCTACTTTCAGTGATTTAGGTTGCAAATATCTTGACACTAAATACAAAAATTCCATTAGAATATTATCAGTTAAAGATATTACTGAAAAGAAGAATTATAATATCATGATGACTGATATTGTATCTGCTCTTAGTTATGCTAAATTTGATGAGGTAAAGGATTGTGAAACTACTCATGCAATGTGGACGAAATTGAAAGATATCTATGGAGGAGATGACTATGTAAGAAAGGCCAAAGCATAAAGCCTTAGAGGAAAATTTTACCAAATGAGAATAAGAGAAGATGAAAACATTGCAAAATATGTGGAAGGGATCAAAGCAAGTGCAAGTGCAATACGACATCTGGAGGAGACATTGAAGAGAAAATAGTTGTAAGCAAGATAATTAGAACCCTTCTTTCTATTTATACAATTAGAGTATCTTCCATTCAAGAAATGAGATGTAATCCAAATAATAAAATATCTTTGGATGCTCTAGTTGGAAGATTGATAGCTTTTGAGCTAGATAACTTTGATAACTATGTTCCTAGTTTAAAGGTTATTGAATCTACTTTTAAAGCTAAACTCTCATTCAAAGAAAAGGGTAAGAAATCAAAATACAGTAAATCAAGAAGTGAAGAAGAAGGAACATCAAAAGAAACTCTAGATAGTGATCTTGAAGTTGTTGAAGCCCTACTTGCAAGGAAGTATTCCAAAGGTAGAGGAAAGTACAAATTTAAAGTTCCTCTGATCTACTTTTCTTGTAAAGAAGTTGGTCACATTGCTACTAGGTATCCAAATAAGGAAATCAAAGATGAAAAGAAAAGAAAAAATCATAAAGGCAAGAAGGACTCCAAGAACTACAAAAACTACAAGGACAAAGGTAAGAAATCTTGTTTTATAGCTAAAGTGAAGATGAAGTGGTATATATTGCTATTAAAGATGAATCTGATGATAAAGGAGATACGATGACACTTATTTCTCATGTTAGCAAAAATGATAAATGGATTATTGATAGTGGTTGTTCACATCATATGATTAGAGACAAAAAAAAATTTGAGTACATGGAATATTATGATGGAGGTAGTGTGAGATTTGGAAATAATGAACCTTATAACATAAAAGGAAAATGATGTATCTCATTAACTAAAGAACTTTTATGTGACAATTCTTATTGGGTTGAAGGACTAAAGCATAATCTACTGAGTGTGGCAAGGTTGAATAACATTGGATTCAAGGTAGAATTCATGAATGGACAGGCCAAACTACTAGATGGAAAAAGAAATTTGGTTGGATCTTGTAAGAAAATGATATCAGTGATTTTTCATGCTTTATTGCTCAAGTAGAAGAAAGCTGGTTATGGCACAAAAGGCTATGTCATGTAAAATTTGATAATCTAGCTAAGATAAGCAAACATAGAAGAGTAAGAGGTATTCCTAGTTTGAAGAAGCCTAATATGGGTCTATGCAAAAATTGTCAAATTGGTAAGATGGGAAAGACTAGCTTCAAAAAAAAAAAACTATTAGTTTAAAGAAGTCTTGAAAATTGTTCATATACACTTATGTGGACCTATTGGAATAGAAAGCTACAGTGAATATTTTTTTTTAATTCTTTTTGTTGATGACTATTCTAGAATGATGACACTAATGTATCTAAAAGAAAAATTAGAAGCCTTTCAAAAATTCAAGTGATATCTAGAAAGAGGTTGAAATGCTTAAGATCAAACAAAGGTGGTGAATTCATCTCCAATGAATTCAATAATTTTTGCATTAAAAGAGAAATCAAAAGACAAGTATCAACCCCTAGTACAACATAGAAAAATGGTATAGGTGAAGGAAAATATAGATCTATCATGGATTGTGCAAGAACCCTGATGATTGAAAAGAAGGTTGCTCTCAAATTCTATGAGGAAGCTATCAGCACTATAGTTCATACTTTGAATAGAGTACAGTTGAAGAAAGACTCAAACAAAAATTCTTATCAGCTATGGTATGGCTATAAGCCTAATGTAAGTTACTTGAAAGTGTTTGCTAGCAAATGTTATATCTTGAAAGAATCTAGAAAAGGCAAATTTGATGTAAAAGGTGATGAAGGCATATTTCTAGGATACTCCTATAGAAGTAAAGCATATAGATGTTTGAATTTGTCTACACACAAAATTATAGAAAGTGCACATGTTAGAATTGATGAGTTTGTAGAAAAGAGTGAAGAAGAAAGCAACAAGGAATCCAAAGATTATAGAAGATTTGTTTACTATGAACCTAATACCCCGCCAAATCTATCTGCAAGAAAAGAAGCTTTATCTCCCAAATCCCCAAAATCCCCAATAATTACCAAGTTGCAGATAGCGCAACTTGAGTTATAGTTTGAAGGACTTGAGTCATAATCAGAGGCTACTAAGCTAGTTCAAACCAATCCTAAAGGACCTGAGTCATAGATTGAAGGACCTGAGCTAGAAACTGAAATTCAAAATGAAGATGGTGGAACTCATTCAAAGAACAAAGAGCCTATATTAGCAAGATATGTCAAAAGTTATCATGCACCTGATCAAATCATTGGAGACAAATTAGATGAACAATGACAAGAGGTAAATTGAAAGGTACATGTTTACTTTCTGAATTTGAACCTAGAAGTGTTAAGGATGCTCTAGAAAATGAAAGTTGGATTGAAGGAATGAATGAAGAGATAGAATAGATAGAAAGGAATAAAACTTGGACTCTTGTTCCTAGATCCAAGGATAAAAATGTATTTGGTACAAAGTGGGTATTCAGAAATAAGCTGAATAAAGATGGAAAATTTTCAAGGAAAAAAGCAAGATTGGTGTCAAAGGATATTCTCAAGAAGAAGGTATTGACTATGGTGAGACTTTTTCTCCTATAGCAAGACTAGAATGTGTTAGAACTTTACCAGTATATGCAACACATAGAGGATTTAAAGTATATCAAATGGATCTTAAATCTGCATTGTTGATGAGGAAGTCTACATTGAACAACCAGGAGATTTTATAGATCCTAACAAAAGAGATATGGTTTGCAAGTTACACAAAGCATTATATGGTCTCAAACAAGCTCCAAGAGCATGGTATGAAAGACTTCATAATTACTTGTTATAGATTGGCTTTCAAAGGACAAATGATAATAGTAGTCTGTATATCAAAGAAGGTCCAGACAAAAAGATTGTGTTAGCAAAAATATTTGTTGATGATACTCTATTTACAAGAAATGATGACTTATGCAAAGCATTTTCAGAAGAAATGAGTAAAGAGTTTGAAATGTCCATGTTTGGCACAATAAAATTCTTTGTTGGATTGCAAATACAATAGAACAAAAATGGTATCTACATCACTCATTCTAAGTATATCAAGGAGATACTAAAGAAATTTGGAATGGAAGATTCAAGGCCAGTTCAAACCCCTATGTCTATTGGACATAAGCTCTCCCAGTAGTAAATTTAGGATTAATTTGCGATGCAAAAAGGTCTCAATTTTGACAAGAGTACGTTGCTAAAGTGACCAAAGTTGTCGTCGCCCAAATTTGGTCAGTTTTTCACCACATTCATTTCGCGTCAAAATTTTGACTACATAAATGTGGATTTACTGACACAAATTTTGTTGAGTACTCTAGTCAACGTAAACTGTTATTTTCTCAATTCTGATGTAAACTTGCCCAATTTTTCATCGAAATTTTGACCAAAGAAGCTTAGCTTTCGACGTCGGTGCTATACTCGCAACCTAAAAGGTTGCCAGTTTGGTGTCTCAATTGCGACGAATATTGGTCGCAATTGAGACCAAAATGTGTCGCAATTGAGACACGCTGTCCCATTTTTTTTGAAAGCTTTTCTCTCATAGGAGCATTCAAAACTACACAAAACTTGATTATAAAGCGTAATTGCTTGATGCATGAGAGTCAAGGTATCATGCACATTTCTTCCTCCACACCATTGTTTCATTCATCAAATGATTTATTTTATACAAAATAATGGGAAGGAGGAAGAAATGTGCATGATATCCTGTTTCCACCGAGCAATTATGCTTTACAACTCAAATTTTGTGGAGCTTAGAAGGCTCCTATGAGAGCAAAGGCTTTGCAATAATTGGCATAGTGCGTCTAAATTTTGGTTCCTATAGGGAAGAATAAAATTAGGAAATAATTATTTATCAGGAATTAAAGCCAATAATTTCATCTATTTTTCAAACAGATAAACATGACAAAAAAACTTATAGTCCCAATCACATCATCGTAAGAGCACATATATAACTATAACCATAACTGTCTAAAACCAACATAATTTACAAATATCCACAATTCAAATATTATCCCTTGATTTTTTCTTTAATAATGCTCCAATGCCTTAGGGCATTCAGTTAGAAACTTCAAAATTAATGCTATCAAGTTAGATTTCGTTTCATAGCCACCAAGGATAAGGTCCATAATAAGATTCAATATCTCTTCATCCATAATGTATATTAATGCTATCAAGTTAGTTGTTATATTAATAAGATTCAATATCTCTTCATCAATATACCTCTAGTTCTCAATGGAGATGTGCTCCAATCAATAGGAAACGTCATCATGAAGCAAGAGGTGAGGTTGAAGGATTTTATGGAGGCATTCGAAAGTTAATTACAGAGGAAGAGATTTTAGCCTGGAAGAAGTTGTGGCCAAAAGAATTGCTAGAATGATTGATTGTTACATTAGAATTATCTTCATTTAACATTAAAGCTGCATGCATATTGGAATGGCTGACATCATCGTTAAGTGCATTTGATGATAGCACATTTGTTTAGGATATACATAGAGAATGTCAAGAGTATTGTTGACAACTTTTTTATTTCTTTTGGCTTTTTCATGTTGGTTAGTCTACTAACCCTAACTCATCTCATCTAGGTCATATCAAATCTTGATAAAGGCTAGTTTGCAACAATTTAACTTCTAATAGCTAGTTTGTAAAAGTAGTTAAAATAACTTGTTAGTAATACAATTATCTTCATAAGGAGGTCTAATTTGCATTCTCAGTACAACACTCACCCAAATATGCTTTCAAAAGGTATTTAGACAACAATTAGATCTTGAAAAAATTAGATATGAAAGTGGAAATGATAATCAGGTCATGTACCTCTTCTTCATCTTGTTTGCGCTTGTTTTCCTTAACCTTTTTGTGAAGATTTGCAATGTACTTATAAGATATCTCCCGAGAGAAGCTTTCATCACTATTTGCCCTGAATATTCATATCCAATATATTTATAGCTACTACTAGTGTAAGGTACATGATAACTACCTTTAATTACTCACAATAAGATTAATTCCTGATAGTGGCTCTTTTACTTGTATGCTTCCGCATCTTTGAGAAAAGGTATGCAATCCTCCCATTCTGAGGAAGCAACAATTTCCTGAAATGGAAAAACAATATATAACTAATTTATCGTTACATAGATAGAAATTTGTTTATGATAAGAATAGAAATTCATTCATATTCAGGATTTTTAATGTACAAAACTCTGTGAGATTTTACTCCAGGTGTAAAAGTAGTAGAGGAAAAAGAGACTGCATTAGAAGGATTTTTTCCAAAATGAATAATGTAAACCTTCAGAGAATAAAGCAAAGCCGTGAAATCATCTGCCAGCCTTTCCCTCCTTTTTTCTTCTTTCTCTTCCTTTTCCTTTACTTGTTCAATCACTTCTTCAAACACAAGCTGCAAGCAATACACAAGATGTCAGTAAGACCTAACAAAATCATATATCCCAAAACAACTTGCATTACTTTCAACATTTGCAATTGTTTCAGTTTAACCTAATAAAAATCCATTATCCACTAATGAGAACAGACTAATGCATTTGTGATAGCGATTCACTTCCAGCAACTACTTACCAATGCAAATGAGTCAAAACATAATATAGTTGATGCAATGATCGAATCAGTTAGGAACCAGAGTCATATGGAACATAAGGATAAGATCCTTGTTTGTATAAATAGTAGTTACTAGGAACATAACAATATGTGACAACATTGTTCAAAGGAAAATACCAAATACTTTTATTGTGAAGTCTTCTGTAGTTGAGACAAAAAATCTAGAAATGTAACCAGAACAAACCTTAAGATTTGTTTCAGATGCAGTAGCCAAATCATATAGTTCCCCAATGGAGGCTTTGAACTTGTCAAGATTCCATGCTGATGTTACTGTGAGCTACAATCATTACATCAAAAAGATTACAATATATTTTACATCCAATGGAAAATCTTAAAGCACAAAAGGCACACCTTTCCTGACTCCATAGAATCTTTTATGTTTGATTTGTCCTCCTGGTACTGCCAAAGATACATATTAAAAAAATGGTTACATCAAAGGAATCAAACATACATTGCCTTGACTAATAATGATTGCAAGCCTGATTGTGAAAGTGCAATTAAATCCTGCAATCAAATCATTAAAATATATGCAACTTTCTTACCTACTTTTTCATCCCTTCTGCAACATCTTCAAACAAATCCTTGGGTGGTGAACCATATGTATTTGAAGCAGGCTCTTTGCTTTATGATCCTCCAGTTCTTTTCTTTATCAAAGAACTGGAGGATCATAAAGCAAAGAGCCTGCTTCAAATGAAGTGTGTCTTTGCTGTAAGCAAGCCAGTTGCTTTATGATTCTCCAACAATCTTCGAAATTCATCCCAGTTTTTACGTTCTTTTTGGCGCAGTTCTTCCTGCATTTTAAAATATTCAAGTCATTCCAATATACAAAAATACGATAGATGAAAACTATGGAAGCACACTACTCTCTCATTCTAGACAACCTTTTGAATCATTTGTACTTCTTCCTCCTCCAAATCAGATATAACACGTCAAAATTTTAGGATGTTCTCAGGTCATTAGGTATGACAGCTTTTGGAAAGATAAGATGCCCGTAACTGAAGCCATTATCCACATAATGACAGCAAACTATTCATCAATCAAGATAAAAACCAAACAACTTTCCAAACATAGGCATTTCACAGCTATGCCATCTCCAGCGTGCCTTCCAAATTTGAGTACAACAATATGGGTTCTAAGATTACACCAAAAGTAGGTCCAAAGAGAAAGTCAGATAAATTCGCAGGTTAACATGTGTATTCAACACAAGATCACAATTTCCTACAGGCAAGACTTTAAGATAGAAAAAAAAGAATGTGAATTTGAGATTTGCTGGGATACCTTGCAAAGTCATTACAATTTCAGAGATTCTTGACTTCAGAATTCATAAAAGAAATGGAATAATGTTTTAAGGAAGATCAATTGGGGTTATAAAACCCAAGCATGAAATTGAGGAATAGGACAAAGAATGAAATGTCATTAGTTTATCAATCTAATTTCATGTTCATGTTTTCTGCTCACCATAACCTTCCTACCCATCTCAAATATTATAATGTGAGCAAATGCCAAAAACTCACCTTGGTTGAGCGACTTCTCCACCCTTTTGATTCCCTCCATTGTTGAAAGAACTAAAATATATCAACAAATTAAGTGTTAGTGAAACTACTTGAACAAATGAAAGGGAAAAGTTAACAAATTTTGTACAATCTAAGGGATTTATTGTGAATTAAGTAGACTTCGAGATCATTTGATTTCTAACATATGATAATAGATCACACTATTGAAACATTGATATAACAAGCATACAATATATTGAAAAATAACAACAAAAAGCATTACATATTGTAAAAACAATAATATGTACCAGAGATGCAAGGGGTGAGGATGTCATCTCCTATAACTATACAAGTCCCCACAAGGGCTAGTATTAACAAACATCTCTTGGAAAAGTTGCTTTGTTCAAGAGCTTCCTTTATCCTAATGGCTCTATTGGGCTGTCTACCTGCAACTTCAAGTGTATATGAGGAGAGTTTCCTATCTTCTTCTTGGTGATTGGGTATCATGTTGACATTTGCATGGTGGAAAATCAAAGAATAAAGAGAAAACATTCCACCTACAAAAGAAATCGTCCCTTTAAACTTAGAACACATGTTTTCACATCAAAAAGATCAAACTTTGACCTAAAAAAAAGGTGAAACTAGAGCTGTTATAATCTTACCATCTCCATTATCATTGGTCCACAATACAATGAAGACATATTTGATGAGGGGCAAAAGAGTGAGAGAATATATGATCAAAGACAAAGCCCCAAGAACATCATTAGGATGTTTGATGCCATCAGGAAAAGTACTCGCATACACATAAAGTGGTGATGTTCCTATGTCCCCATAAACCACACCAATACTCTGAAATGCCAATTGCACAACTGCAGCCATGCTCAACATCTAAGAAACAGGATTTGTCATAAAGCGATGTTAGAATAGTTACTAAAATGGTCATAAATTATGTTGTTATAGTAAAAGAATACTTTAACTTAAGAGAAAAAAACTATACAATATTAAAACATGATATCATGCTTTAAAAACTAAAAAGGTACCTGTAACGAAGAACTTCATTTCGACTTGCTAATTGGTTGTCACTATTAACTATAAGCTTATCTTTAAAGTTTGAGCTTCACTTGGTTTCAAGAATAGTTAAATATTCTCTACTTAACAGGGCCAACCACGTGAAGGTGGAAGCTTATTTGGCCCCTTCCCCCCCCCAACATCACTCTAAATTCCCCATTAACATTTAATAACATTCAATTCATCCATTTTTGAAATAGAATATTCAATCATTATAATCACATGATAACATTCATTAACACATAAAATTCATAAACACACAACATTCACGAATAATTCATTAACACGCAACATTCAAGAGTAAGTCATTCATGAATAATTCATTAACAATATTCAAGAGTAAGTCATTCATGAATAATCATCTCTTTTTTTCTTTCTTGCCATTTCTTTTTTTCATAAAATTTCTAAGAGGAATATCAATGTCCTCGTTAGGATCCCCCTCCTCTAATGGTTCTAACACATGTCTCCTCCTCATCCATTCAGGAACACCATGAGGAAGCTGCACCAAAGGGGGGTCCGCTGCAATAACAAGTACTTCATGAGGTTAAATTCCCACCATTTTATATTAGTGAATTACAAGTTTTTATTTAAGTAAAAGAACTATAAATCAAAAAATTAATTTAAAAGAACAAAACATAGATTTTCTTTACCTGAATGTGCCACATGATCTACCTGTTGATCAGTCTGAACATCCTCTGGCACTCGTTCAACACGACATGATTCTATATCCTCAACACAAAAAGGTTATACCAAGTTCAATTAAAGATGTTAAATTGTATTAATAATTACATAATTAGTTTTAAATAACAAATGAGCACCTCCATCGATGGTATGATGCACATTAGGGGCTTCATGATGCTGCGTATGATCTGTGTCAGGATTAACAGGCTGCATTGCAATGTCATGCACATTATTATCAAATAAATTGTTGCTCAAGTATTCAATTTCTAATATATTTTTTGGCATATTTACTTTTGCACATGATGCAAGAGACTATTTGGTTGGGACAATGGAAGCTTGCCATAGGCGTTCAGCCACCGCTGCATAGCCTTGCTTGAAGGCAATTTTTTTGTGTTCTTTTGTGGCCTCTAGATTAAAATCAACGCCCTACATTTTTTTATTAATTAACAAAATTATTTGCATTTTATAAATAATTTTTCTTTGCAATTCATTTATTGCTACTTACAATGCATGCTTTGATTTTTGAATATCCCCCAGATCCAAGTTTGTGCTGCCCAACCTTTTCCAGCCTCGCCTTTGTTGCCTTTGATGTGTCCTACAACCTATGAAAAGTTTGAAATATGTTAGGTGATATAAAGAGAATACTAGAATCATTGTGGAAACATTTACTTCACTTGGGTTTGATGTCTTTGGAGGAAAAAATGCGCCATATGTATGGGTTCGATTTCCTGGTCAAAATTCATGGGATATTTTTACTGAGATCCTTGAGAAAGCACATATAGTTACAACTCTAGGAAGTGGGTTTGAACTCGCAAGTGAAGGTTTTATAAGGGTGAGTGCCTTTGGTCACAGAGAGAACATATTAGAAGCTTCATTTGTCAATATATCTTCATTTGTCAATATATCTTATGTAGGATTTATGCCCAGATCAAGATTGAGATTTATAAGCAATTGTGTCAACATATGAATTACATACTTTTCATATTTACAATAAAAAAATTTAAATACTAAAATTGAGGATTATGCGTGGTAGTATGTTGGAGAAATAACTCCTATTTTAGGGATTTTGACAAAACAGCATAGCGAGAAATATTGAATTCAAAAGGATGAGAATGTGAAGGAACAAGAGGTGTAGGTAAAGGTGCAAATCACATGAAAAGTCATTTGTACACACTATGAATTTTGTTGTACATTATGTTGTATTTTAAGAGTGCTCCCCCAAGGTAGATGTGTTAGGCTTGGTACTTTGTCTCTTTACTTCACTAATATATGTGTTTGAATTAGTCTACACACAAATAATTAACATGTTACCAAAGCTGATACGCCTTTTGTGAGCTTGCAAAGAGCTAAGGAATGAAAGAGAAAGATTGGAAGTAGGGTGATATCAGGAAAAGTCTCTTAATGAGTTTCCATCTTTACAGTTTCCACAGGAGAAAAAGCAGGGATTCCCTAAAAAGGATAATCTATTGGTTGGGTATAGACACATAATCCATGTGATCAAAGCTTCAGCAGCAACAGAAAATACTAAAAAAGAAAAATGGATTTTAGATGTGGTGGAAATGCTCAGCTTTAAATTCTTTAGGATTCTCAGACTACATTGTTATCTGAAGATAGAGATTAGATTTTGTGTTGCTTCACACTTAAATTTGATGTATAGTGTATATGCACTTCTTTTTTGATATGCAACAAAGCACAAAATGGAATTGATGATAGTATAAAATAACAATCACTAATGACAACATTATATACTGTTATCATAGTTAACAAAATACTATAGAATATGGGATTTGATATCTTCAATGATGGATTTCATCAGGATTTACATGCAGATTTGATGCACACATGACCCAAAAGAAAAAAGGGGATAGGAAACTCAAGATAGCGAGCAATTATTGTAAAAGAAAGGGAAAGTCAACAAGTATAGTGGTCAAGGCGTTGCCTATTTTTATGACTCAAAATCTAACATGTTACATCATATCACAAGATTCGATTGTCACAACTTTGAGTAGGAATTTCTTAGTTGAATTAGAGTTTGAGTTTAGCGAAGATAAAATTTGAGAAAAGAACCCATAGGAGGCATAGGCTCTAAAATTTGTCACTAAATATGAATAAAGGGCTTCATTTTGTCAGTATATCTTATGCAGGATTTATGCCCAGATTGAGATTGAGATTTATAAGCAATTGTGTTAGCATATGACTTACATACCTTTCATCAATAGATAGATTAAATTGAGCTAGTTGAAATTGTTGATACTGAAGTTGAACCCTAAATTTTCTCATTAATGTACTAGTAGTTAATACTATTGCATTCCTTTTTGGATTTGTTGGTGCACTTTCTTCTGGTAGACGTTTCCCTTTCTCCTTTGCATCCAAAATGAACTCATTCCAGTCCCTCACTGAAACAAAGGGAGGACGCTCATACTTTTAATTGTGGACGAGGCTCTTTCTATATGTGTCCCTCACAACCTTGAGATGTCTAGCAACTTTTTGTAACAATTTCTTACGATAAAAAATATTACTACCAAACTCATGCTCTATATCTTTGATGAGCCCATCTTTTAATTTTTGAGATTGGTAGTTCCACCTTTTAAGAAAAAACACAAAATTGTTAGATATAGCTAGTATAAGAAAAGAATCGAATGAAAGGAAAAATGTTGCACCAATTAATGATATGAAAAAAAATAGTGGGATAAAATTAGTTCAGTTATGATGTACAGGAACCTAGTACGTATGGTGGGCCTGAATCTTCGCAGCATGAGGTCATAAAGCCTCCTATAAAATGTATCATTTCCTAAAAAAAATGTCATGGGATAATTAATAGTAAAAACCATTAAAATGAATCATATGAAAGAAGACTCCCACTTTTGGTTCTCTGTAAAAAAATTAGTTAGTATCTTCTACTCAAAGCATGAAATTGCAATGTACCAAATTCCTAAACTAGAGAATTACTAGTATAGACAAAAGGTCATTGATAATTCAAATGATCCTACCAAACCCCTAATAAAAAGGAATTCCAGAATAATTAAACAACTTGCACAATATGACACACTAAAGGTCATGAGGCATCACTCCACATCAAAAGCCCTTGCATTCACCACTTCCTATCATGTTTACATCTTGCAAGAAAATCCTTATTACAATATAAAAAATAATTATTTAAAGTACCTGGAAGCTTAGGAAATTTCAAAGGCATTAATTCATTATCGTCAATCAACAAAGATTTCTCCATAGATCCTGTGCTAGCAACACGGATAGCTCAAGGAAATGACAGTGAATTATCACCACTAGATGTACTATGATCCACATTTGGCAGCGTACCAGATGGTGCATCTCCTACCACAAAAAAAACAATACACTATGTGATGCATCCCAAGATTAAAGTACATATTATCAACTCATAATTAACACAAAACCAAATATAGAAAAACAAGGATTTACTAGTTGGATGTCCCCTTGTTGCCAACATTGCAGTCGGCAATCTCGTACGGGCATCCGTTAACCTCGTAGGAGTCTCCTGCACTAGATGACTTGAACAATACATTGTTAGCAAAGACATTCTGAAATAATAAAAATAAGAGTTAAGAAGTTTTGAATGTTTGAAATAAAAAATTCCTTCTAACTTGTCAACTAAAAGATTATTTTACCAGTGGCAGTCGGAACTCTGCTACTACCACCCTCACCGCGTTGTCCTTGACCACATTCTGGATCAATTCCCAAAAATTCCTGTATAACAAGAATTTAGTGGTTAAAGTTTCTTTCAACTCTTTAAAAAAATTGCATCAATAAAGTATTTTTGCACATATTACATATTTTACTTCACAATATAAAAGATTATAAAATATAAATCTTTATTGAACTTTTGTTATAACTAAATATTCATTGGAGCTTACTTCATAACGCTGAGCTTGCGCTTTCAATTCTGATAGCCTCTTCCTCATCTCCTCGGGTTCCATATTTGCCTCATCCAAAATTTTCATTGCTTCTAGATTAATTTGCCTAATTTTTTTTTAACATTTTTATAAAATTGGGAGTATTAGCAATATCGGCCTCATCAGAATGCATAGCTAGTGGCTCGATGGTCACTGCTACTGCTTTACCCTTATCCTGATCATCAAATTGTGAGAGGAATATCAGTAAAACTATCATAAAAACTCAAAAACCATAAATAAAATAACATAATAATATAACATTTTTCAACTATCTAATTTGTACAATTTCAAAAAGGTTTACCCTCACTGAAGAAGGGGTGGGAGTAGCATCCTGCTGACCTCTATCATCTGTCGGATCCATATCATCCTGTCACAAAGATTAAACATAAAAAATTCAGCTAACTGAAAGCAATAGACAACAAAAACAAACTTATTAACAAAATGGTAAATAGTACTTATAGCCCTCATGATAGTAACATTATTTGTATCTATGCGATTTAAATGGTACTCAATTAGCAGTTCTTCCCCTGCACTTATTGATTTTATTGCACAAACAAAAACTTCATTCCCCTCACGCGCCTCAAATATGCAATTGGGTTGCTTACTAGTTGAAGCAGGTCGCGTACTATTTATAAAACCTGCAATATTACCTATTGCTTTTGGTCTCCCATCAATGTACATAGCAAATCTTTTACTTTGATCATTTTCTTTCCGTTGTATATAATTAGCTGATACCCCATACCTACGCATACTTTTTTTATATCGAACAATCCGCATTCAATCATTGTAATTGTAACATGGACTAACATACTTGAACAATTCGACAACTTTATTATAACATACCTTTATCCCATCCATGGAAAATAGGCCCAAACCATGTAATGAGGATGGAGCAATGCGATATATCCTCTCATTAACACAAAAATATGTGTTAATTGGAGGTAGCTCGTTGGGTATCCATTCTTTCTCAATGTGTGAGTACCAAAAGGGCACCTTGATGTCGCCTTTGGTCTCATCATCATAAGAACATGACCCCCCATTAGCAAGGAAAAATTGCATGCGTTTATCAAATTTTTTTCTATTCTTTTGACCTCTAGTTGATCTCCCTCTTTTAGTCGTACTACATGTAGAGCTTTCATCTACCATTTCCTCATTTCCCTCATTCGATGTAGATAGATCTAACAAGTACCTATTTGGTGGATCCTGTAATCCATCAAATGGAAAGTGAAAGTGACATATATAAAATGTAGTAAGTTGAAAGTGATTATACAATTATATTTCTATATGGACCTTCTTTGTCTATATATACATTATATGATTATATAATGTCTATTTATAACATACGTGCTCAATGATAAACAAGAAGAATATAAAAAAATTATGTCTATTTATTGACTTATACCTGCTGATCCATGTCACTATGTACAATCCACGCCAAACGGGTCAAATCTCCTGTAGTCAATTGACTGTTTGCAAAAAGGGTGACAATCAGACACAATATAAACATTGGTAATTATAAATAACCTATGTTGTAATCATTAGAAATGAACACAATAAATATGTAATCAAATTTCTTGAATATGTTAATCATTTACCTTAAGTTAGCTAAAAATTACATGATACACGTTTGCTACAAATAACTTAGAAGACAACATGAACAATAGGCAACATCGCAAACATGTCAACAGAAGGGGTGACGATGTACCTGTAATCAATTGACTGTTTGCAAAAAGGGTCATAATCAGACACAACATAAATATTGGTAACTATAAATAACATATGTTGTAATCATTAGAAATGAACACAATAAATATATAATCAAATTTCCTGCATATGTTAATAATTTATCTTAAGTTCGCTAAAAATTACATGATACATGTATGCTACAAATAACTTAGAAGACAAAATGAACAATATGAAACATCGTAAACATGAACAAATTTACCTTATATATGGAATGCAAGATTGTCAACAGAAGGGGTGATGATGTTTGTAGTCATTGATTATCTTCTTCTTCTTCTTCTTCATCATCATCATCATCATCATCATCATCATTGCCATCATCACCATCATCATCACCATCATCATCGCCATCATTGCCATCATTGCCATCATCATCATCATCATCGCCATCATCACCATCACCATCATCATCATCATCATCACCATCACCATCACCATCATCATCATCACCATCATCTTGATCTTCATCATCTTGATCTTCATCATCTTCAATATCTTCTTCTTCCATAACATTATACTTTATCGGCCTTCCTCTTGGATCATGTCTAACAACAAATGACCAACCCTATTTATTTGGAACCTCTGAGTAAAACACTTGCTCATATTGGCTTGGAAGAACATAGGGCTCATCTCCAATTGGCTCAAATGACCTTGTATTGATCATTATAAATCCACTATCATGTTGAATAACGGTTCTATCTGGATCATTTTGATTTAGTCGTAACCTGTACCATTTGACGACAAATAGAACTACTTTGAAGGTGTTAAATTCACACTCAATTATATCATCCAAGATGCCATAGTATTGATTTTGAGATTGTTGAGGATGTATGTCACTTCTAGGTGATATATTGGTGACCTCGAAAACTGCAGTTATCCCAGAATCACAAGTTTTCTTTGTGTCATCCAACCTTTTTATGTGGAATTTGTGGCCATGATAGTACATAGCTTTGTGGTGCTTGACCTGCAATTTTTGAAGTCTATGTAAATTATTTTCATCGTGAGTTGATATGAAACATACGTCAAGTTATGATCATTAATAAATTTCTACGTACCTCTCCACCTCTTAAACCATTTACTGGATCAACTACCATCGGCATAACATTGGAATTTCCATTACGATGAGCTTCTATAACCAATGAACCAACACCTTCTGATGTTAATGAGCAACCATTTTGTTGACATCGTTCAATCCATTCTATCATCCAATCAAGATTGTTCGCAATATACAAATGTATTGCATCCCACTCTCTACCACCTGTTTCAAATAAATATGCCAATTAAAAATAACTTATATTGAAGATTTATATGAATTAATTAACTACAATAAAAACTTAGATTTACCTCTCACTTTCCTCGATCTACCTTTGCCCATGAAGTACTCCCCTTCAAATTTGTTAATTGAGTTGGGATCCCAAATATGATCTACATGGATGTTTGCTGCAAACTTAGGAAGATATTCAGTAATGTACACCATGGTCTGGTATACCATATATCCCTCCACCATGGAACCCTTGGGATGTGCTCTCTGGCGAACCAAGCCTTTCAAAAATTTCAAGTGCCTCTCAACCATCCACATTGACCTGGTTGGTACAAGTCCACACAATTCAATCTCCTCAACTTGATGTATGAGGTAGTGTTCTTGTGCATTGAAAAAACTTGGAGGTAGACACTTTTGCATTTCACACATCAGAAGAGGAATTTTTCTCTTCCAATATTTTATATCTTTTTTATTGATTTCTTTAGATGACAACCACCTCATGTATTTTCCAAGATCATATATAACCTGTTTGACATTGTTGGCAAAGTGGTGTGGGACAGATAGAGGTAGAACGTACTGCAATATTTGTAAAATGATCTTGTCAATATTTTATAAAAGAATGCAATTAAAACTACATGCAGTATATAAATATATAGTGAATACAAAATAACATGAATTACCTTAATAAATGTATGCCAATCGTGTGTTTTCAAGCCTAGTCCAAATTCACTTTTATTTGATATGACATTGTTTATGTTCGTAGCAAATCCTGTGGGAAATCATATTTTTTTTATGACTTTTTTTATAGCATTGCTCTGCTGCTTTGACAATAACCAACTAAGGGCACTTGTATCAATCCAGTCTCCATTTTTATTTGGTCGAATACCATTTTTCATTGCATGGTTGGATTCTTCAATGTCACTACAAGTTTTGACAATTTGATCTTTGTCACGCCTTCCATCCAAGATTTTCCATAATGTCTCTGCTACATTCTTTCCAATATGCATAGGATCAAACAAATGCACAATTGGGAGTTTCTCGTAGTACGAAAACCTAGTCAATTGTGTAGGATAAATTTTTAGTCCTTTTGGAAGTTGGACATTGATGTCTTGATGACCTTCACAACCATCAATCACATCATTAGTAAAAAAAATAGAATATCGAAATATAAATTTGAAACAAAAAGCATCAAATGGAATGACATTACCTCGACGATTTATTTTATTGTATGCCAACTTCCATAGGTGAGGTGTCATTCTCTGTGGCTTTGATGTAGTCTCTTCTAGATCATTGAAAAGATGTTTTTCGGTAATTCGGTACTTATGATTTCTATGCAGAAAGTGTCTATTCTCATCAAACACCTGCTTTCTTAAACTTTTTGAATGATGGGATTTCGTCTTTGGACCACAAACTGGACATGCAAATTTACTCTTTGCCTGAAGACCTACAAGATCGTGTATAATTGGATTGAATGTGTTAACTTTGACATACCAAAAAAGAGGTGTCAAGAAGAGAACATACCACAAAAATGTGTTAGCCTAGGGGCATCGTGTATTGTCCATACAAGCATTGCATGAAATTGAAATTGTCTTTGTCCTATTGGTCTAAAAATGTCATACATAGTAACCCCATTCCATAACACCACCAACTCATCGATAAGGGGTTCAATATATACGTTGATATCTTTGACTTGGTACTTACCTAGTTGAATGAGAAAAAACATTACATAATTATTTTGACCATTTGATGGATTAGTAATAATAAATTAATTTAGATGACCACTAAATCAAAAAATACCTGGAACAATCAGTGTCAACATTATGTGCTCTCTCTTTATGGACAACCAAGGAGGTATGTTATTGTTGATAACAAAAATAGGCCACACTGAGTAAGTAGATCTCATCTCTCCATAAGGATTGACACCGTCTGTTGCTAATGAAAGCTTGAGATTATGAGGTTCTTCTTTAAAGTGTGGCCATTTTTCCTGTATTTCTTTAAATGCTGAACCATCTGTAGGCATTCGCATAATGTAATCTTGACTTCTATTGCATGCATGGTAATCCATAAATTGTGCCAAGCTATGGCACTTGAATAATCGTTGCAGACGTGGAATAATGGGAATATGCTGAAGAACCTTGCGAGGCACCTTTTTTGTTAATCGATCTGATTGATATCTACTAATATGACAAGTAGGGCATTGTGTTGCAAATTCATGCTGTTTATAATATATAATATGATCGTTCGGACATGTATCTATTGTTTGATACCCCATTCCAATATCTTTCATGATGGCAAGTAATTCTCGGTACAAGCGAGGTAGAATTCTTGATGGTGGTAACAAACACTCACCTATCAACCTACGACCAAAAATATAATTTCTTAATTTAAAGAATATTAATTGCTACACGAACCCAATGTTAATTGTAAGGGAACTACGAGTAAAATAATGAAAGAAGATGGCATACCTTAACATACGTGTCATTGCTACATTGGATAAACCATTCATTCCCTTCAAGTTCACCAATAGCAATACAGCAGCAAGAAGAGTTGTTTTGGAGCCTTCATATAGGGGCTGCTCTGCCTTCTCAAGTAAAGGCACATCAAACTCTGCATCATCATCAGCATCATCATCATCATCATTATCATCTTGATCATCGTGATCTTCATCATCTTGATCTTCTTCCATGGTATCATTACCTTCTACTTCAATATTCACACCTCCATGTTCCCTCATTTGGAAATCTGCATTCTTCGAATTGTCATGGTCCATAACATGAAACTCAGGGATGTTGACCTATATGAAAATGATTACCTTATATTAACCATGACCATGATGTCATCATCAAATCATGTCTCATGTAATTTATAAACTATTAAAATACATACCAATGGGCGATACTCGTTTCCCCCTTTAATGTGACCATGTTGCCTACAATGTTGCTCAGCTATTGTGATTAGATATCTTCGAGTCTTTAAGCCCTTACACATTTTAGGACAATAACATTTTCCATCACCTTTTCTTTTTAAGTTAGACTGTAGTCTAGCAATTGCCTCCCTTATTTTTTGTGCGTTGATATCGTCAGACATGGTCTTTCTTGAATGGAATGACTTGTTGGTGGAAGAAGGATGATTTGTTTGCAACCTGCAGGTGGAGTAGTAAGAGGAAGACACATATAAAAAGGAGTATGGTCTCCGAACCAAGTAGGAGTTAGGACATGCTGGAGTGGGGTCAGCCCAAGATATTTTGGAATCTTGAAGAACCTGGTAAAGGGTATCTGGAAAGGTGAAAATAAACAAGTATTTTTACAGCTACAAAGGAGGAATTGAGAGCATTATAAATAATGAAGAAGAAACTTAAATCCATACAAGTTCACCTCTATTTACAATTTGACCTTTCTGCAAGTGAAATATGACAATATACAAAATTTCCAATCACATTTTCACTTAAAAAAGAACACCAAATATACCTTGTCTACAATATCTTCTTCAAATTCTTCGCTATCAGATTCTTCAGAACTGCAAGCTCCTGTGCAGAAAAAAGATGAGATGTACTAAGTAATTTTTGATGGGCAATATTTAAACAAATCGACTATCAAAAAAACAATTTATGAAATTCAGTTGCTTTATTATGTATTGAAGACTTGGCAAGATGTTCCCAAGTCTATCTATAGAATGCCTATCTGCATGGTTGTTTGCAAATAGTCTAGTATGGTGCCACTTTTGAACAACAACAAATGTCATTGACGCTAGTAATTTGGCTCAAGAAATGCACAAGCCTGTTGACACCACAGAACTTTTAGCTCATCATATAGCATTCAGCTGTCTTCTTTAACAAAAACCAAAGAGAATACAAACAAACTAATGAGCCGTGTCCATCTCAATTGAATAACAAGTACTATAGTGAGTGTTAGGAAACCGACCTTGCGAATAGCATCCAGTTCATAAAGTATTAGGAAAGTGACCTTGCTGATTAGTTTAACATAGATTGGTGAACAAAAAATTCATAATAAAAATCTGATTTTTTTCCACACTTGTTCAAACCATATAATGAAACGACAAAAAATGAATTGTATACAAAGACCATATTGTAGGTTGTCCAAGTTGAAAGTGAATAGATGACCTTTATGGGGTGCTGTACCAAGTGGAGCAAGTATGTGAGAGCTTGAAGATGAAGGGCTCCTATTTTGGGGCCAATATTTGGTGGTTTCGAGGTGCCTAGGGAGAACTTTTGATGCTAAGTCTTAGTTATGTAGACTTTGGCAAATCTGGTGAGCTTTCTACGAGTTTGCACCTGCTATATCAGCAGCCACTATGCCCTATTCCAGACCTTCAGTATTCTGATTGACATCAATTATAAGTGTGCATCCAGATGTTAGCTACAATTGATTAGGGTGGCTTTCAGTGTGTATTAGTCTAATTTGACATGTGTGATGGTAGTATCAACTTGTTATCAACATCTTACATTATTTAGAAGAGGTGTAGTTCAGTGGGTAAATGTTCGGTCATTGTGGGAATGGTATTCTATGCTTTCTGTTAGGTTAATTTGTGTTGTTGCAGCAGTCTAATTTTATAATCTGAATGTTGTATCAGTTTGTTTCAATAATATTCTTGTTATTTTTCTATATTGTAATGCATCTCACTATAATGTCCCCTTTTTGACATGACATTCAATAATAAAAATAAAAAGTAAAAATATAAAAAATTAAAATAACATGTAATATAATTATAATTTAATTAAGTTTAGTGAATGATCAAAATGAATGCAATAAAGAGTTATAAGTATTGAAGGATTAAGATATAAAGGAGAGACCATTCAATATTTAAATTTATATTGGAAAAGGTAGAAACGAATACTTATTGATTTAACTCAATTTATAATTGTTATTTAAATATTTCTTAAAATAACATAATCCTTAATATTTTTTTTAATTCTCTTCCAACTATCTCTATTTAGTGCCTACCATGTTTATGTGCATGTTTTTTATGTGTTTTGGATAATAAGTCTAATTTAATTTGTCTATGGACTAAGACCTTAAATTATTGAGCTTCTCTTTGTTTTGTGAAAACTATAGCATTCTCTACTTAATAGGGCCAACCACGTGAAGGTGGAAGCTCATCATGGCCCCTCCTAGGAGTCTCTTATGACCCTTTACGACATTTTAAGAGCTCTAAGATTTATTCTTAGGGATCATAAATGGTCGTAAAGGGTCATAAGGGATCTTAGGACACAACAACTAAGAAATATAATTGTAAGCATCATGGTCACATTTTTTTGGAATCAATGTAATTGAGTTGTATACCCAAGCGACGAAGTGCATCTAGAAAATGAAACTACAACCTATTGGGATTGAGACAAACCTTATAAAACAAAAGCAGCTAGGAATGATCGCTTGCCAATATCTATTAAATAGATTTGTTGGAGGACCTTGTATTCATGAGCTAGGAATGATCGCTTGCCAACAGTTGTTGAATACATTTGTTGGAGGTCCTTGTATTCATAAGCTATAGATGTATTCAACAACTGTTGGCAAGCGATCATTCTTACAGATGAATTTGACTTGGAATTGAAGGTGTGGAAGTTGCTTTGCATTGCTTGGGTACACAACCCAATTACGTTTCCAAAAAAATGTGACCATGATGCCTACAATTATGTTTCTTAGCTATTGTGAAATCTACATATTTGATAGGAGAAGCATTTGAAGTTTATGTTGTGAATCCACTAAATAGGGTCAAGATTTGATTTGGGAATGTTGGTCAGATGATCTAAGAGAAAGAATGGACAGACAGATGGAGAGAGAGATAATACAAGTGGTAGAAAGAGCCATGCCATTTGTAGGATGCCACCATCCTTTTGGTAAATCAAAGGAAAACATGGTAAGGACTATAATACACATTGTCCTCAAGAATATTATCTAGGAGTCTTTCTATCACTTGTATTATCTGTCTCTCAACTCTTTCTCTCAAATCATTAGACCATCATTCTCAAATCAAATCTATTAAATCAACAAAAATAAGTTTGACCCTATTTAGTGAATTCACAGTTTCTTTTGCATTCAAGACCGGGATTAATGCATATGCAGTAGCCTAACACCAATCACCCATTACATGTCAACTATTAAAGCTTGTCAAACAGTTGTTGAGTTGTACTTCATAAGAGTTAGGTGCTCCTGCACCATAGACAGAGATGTTAATGCAAGATATGATGTTACTGACTTCCCTCTTAGCGCCCTAGTCCACCAACTCATACATGAAACCATGTGTAGTGCCTGCCCCTAGTTCGCATTTCTGTTATCATTGTCAAATTCCTTAGGCTGATTTTATGCATTGATTAGTTTTAGAGATACTAGATTTGTAATATTATGATATTATTTCATGACTTTGATCACAAATGTATCAGTTATTGTTGCTTAGTTGATTTCATTCACATGTTGTTAATGATATTTTAATGATTCCTAGTTAGTAAATGTGGTTTCTTTCATAAAAATGTTAACATGATGTCTTTAATGATGATCATGTTGTATTGATAGAGATGCATTATTATATGTACGCATTTGATCTTAGATTTGTGATTTTTATACTTACCCCATACTTGCATGTGTATGGTGTGCATGTTTATTTTATCTTTCTACCTGACGTGTTTGATGTGGTTAGGGGAGGGAGTCGTAGTTACCTGCTAGTCGGGATCTACACGATGAATCACTCCCCGCCATTGTCTGTTTAGTTTAGATATGTTATATACATGTACATGCTCATCTTTTATGCAGGATGTAGGTACCGAGCATCAACTTCCCTGAATTGCCAGGATGAGCATGCCCTATTACAAATACTCAAATGGTGAGAATGAGAAGATAATGATCAGGTCCAATCCTAGCCATAAGCCTATAATACTTGTCCTGCAAGGAGGACTCATAACAGATTGTCTACCATTTTTAAACCCGTGAGTATTTTGTGCGTATGTTGTTTTGTGAGTCTTTGATGAATTTCTATTAATTAAGTCTAATTAATAGATTAAATTAATAATTTAATTTAATGGAAAATTATTATGATATTTTGAATATTTAATTATATTTAATTAATTGAGAAATTAATTAAATATAAAGAATTGAATTAAAGATAAAAGTTTTAAGATTAAATTTAGAACGTGATAATATTTATTTAATTTAATAATAATATATTTAGAGTTCATTTTTAAATAAATGCTAAATATTATTGTTATTTAAGTTAATAAATATTTATCAAATTAAATGTTCAAAAATATATTAAAAGGAGAAAGATATTAATTTATGGAAAAGATCTAAGTTCACATGAATGAGTTTAAAATATAAGAAATTAATTGAAAAGATTAAACATGTGAAATTAATAAAGATATTTAATCGCATTAAGTGCGCATGAGATTTATAAGTCATAAATTGATTAAAATAGAAGTCAAGTGGCTAGTTAAATAAAGTAATTTAATGATTCACTTAAAGTGCATGAAAGAAAAATAAAAGAATATCTTAATTAAAAAGAAAATTAATTGTGCATGAATGAATTAATTAAATAAAGTAATTATTATTTTAGAGTTGTGAAGATAGAAACCCTAAAGGGCAATTAGATTCTATATTAGAGGGTTTTGGGGTCATTATTTAGGGGAGAAGTTTTCAGACACAGATTTCAGGACACAAACAGGGTTTTGGAGAGCAACTCAGAGGGTTTGCGAAAGAATGGGATTTCTCGTGGCTTGAAGGATTTTGTGTAGGAATTTTCATCTTATTGTCAAAGTTTAGCATCAGTACGAGGTAGGGTTTGAAATTCCGTGAATGCATTTTCAAATTGGGAAATATCTGTGTGCTCCGTGTTTGTTTGGGTGGTTGATATTCTGTTTGTCGTCTTGATTGTTGTCCAAATCTGATTGATTGAAATTAGTCTTTCATTATCCATATTTATGAAGAAAAACGTAGAGAAAATTAATTTAAATCACGTAGGGTTTGAAAGAAAGGTAAATTCTAATTTTAGAAAGAAAAAATTCGATCATTGCCCATAGTTGTCCTATCAGAATAAGATGGCAATTGTTTATAAAAAAAATTGAAGTAAAATAACAATGATTTATTTGTTAAATATTAATTGTGATGGGTATTTTTATTAATTATAGAATTAATATAAAATAAATTAATATTTAAAAAAAGAAAAAAAAAATGTTTTACAAATATTATAATATTGAAATTTATAATTAAATAAAAAAATATATGTATATAGGGGTCGGGTGGGGGAAACCCCACACCCTCCCCTCTTTAAGATTACCGCCGTAGCAACCCTGCTGCTGACGTAGCAGGTACGACTTCTGATGTAGCGTACCCTGCTGCGGCAGCAGCAGAATCGCTGCAACGGCCTCCCTTAAAAGGGATGGCAATGCGATTTAAATCGCATTTTCAAAAGTTTTAAAATTATTAAATTTTAATAATAGTTTGTTTTTAATGATTTATATTAGTTAGTATTAATATATATTATTTAAATAAATATTAAATGATATTTAATGTGTATTAAATATTAATTAGGTTTTAATTTATAAAATATTAATTAGTTACAATTTATATTAATATAAATTATGTTTAAATAAATTATTTGAATTAATTGATTAAAATTATGATAATGATTAATTTAAGCCAATTAAATTGTTATCATAGTAATTTATCATCATGAATTGATTTTTTTAAAATATTAATTAATTTAATTAAATAGAATTTAATTAGAATTAATTAATAACGAAAGTTGTTTAATTGGGTTATCATAACACTAATTTTTAATAAAATTATAAATTATTTTCTGGAAAATAACAAGCATTATTTTTAATCATTTAGATAATTACCTATGGGGCTAATTTTAGAAAACTATTTTAAAATCAATGAGGGTAAAATCTGATCTAAGAACGAGTATATTATAAGGGTGATACTGAAAGTCTTATACATTTGGAAACATACATTGAAACAAAACTGAAACTTTACTTTTAACCCAATTGTGTACTTTCAAAACAAACTCAAACTATAAAAAAAATTGTATTGTTTTACTTGT
The DNA here is from genome assembly GCA_028749045.1 of Cupressus sempervirens. Classification (NCBI taxonomy): domain Eukaryota; kingdom Viridiplantae; phylum Streptophyta; class Pinopsida; order Cupressales; family Cupressaceae; genus Cupressus; species Cupressus sempervirens. Next base: position 331,324,056 of record CM053789.1, read on the forward strand.
ACTTCCTATGCTTTGAGATGTTGGTGTTGATTAGTTGTCGACCAGTCTAGGGAGTACACCAAGGGTTGTGAGATTTATGTTATACCATTTATGTGACTGGATGTCATGATATATCTTGTGATTTAAATTGAAATTATGTTTATGAGATTTGCTTGGTGGTACAATTATGTCTACTTGGGTGGGAGAACCATCTTGTTATCAGGTTGCCTGTTAAGGAATCGAGTTTGATCATTATGAGTGTTGTGGTATGGGCCACAACTATTTTTTTTTATGTGCTTAGGAGAGGTTGTCTAGGTATGTGACTTGGGAGTGGCTTGCATAGGGGTCCGGGACCCAAAGTGGTTAGTACCAGGGTAACCTAATGCAAGTTATGTAATAAGTGATAATCTAGTAATTAAAATTTATGGGGGGAAACACACTAAAAAGATAAGTTAGAGATTTGATCCACCCATGCCTTGAGTGCTTGTATAGACTAAGGATGGGAATGAGATGAGTGCCTCGTCTTCTTGAGAGGGCTTTCTAGTTTCCATATGTGTGATGTTGAGGGTCCGGGGTTCAGAGTAACCAGTCCAAGGTAACTCAACGCTTGAGGGTCCAGGATCTATTAAGAGATCAATCCAGGGTAACTCAAGCAGCCATGTGATGACACTCCCTAGTATGTAGCCTGAGTCTCCTCTATAGATTTTGTGTATCTCTGGTGGTGTACTTATTGTTGGTGGTGTATCTATTGCCGGATGTGTTATTATGGCTATTTATTTTCATTGATGAAGATTGGTGTTTCATGGATGTTGTACTTTTGACATGTGGCTTTTGACTTGAGGTGATTATCTTTCGTTGACTTTGTCTTATGACCTTGTTATTTGGTTTATACTTGGTTCATGTATGATGTTTGATTATGTGGTGTCGGTATTGGATTGAGTGTTCTTACTTTTGGATTATTTTATCTTCTTGAGTAGTATGTGTTACCTTTGAGGTAGTTTTGGCTATTAGGGGTACTTTTCCTAGGAATGTTTTATGTTTGATTAGCCGTATGTGGATCATTCATTATCTTCCCTGCACGGTGGGAGTGGAAGCCTGACTAGGTAACCACGCGGTCGGGAGGTAGTGCCTTCTTACCATTTGGGTTTCCCCTCCACATTGCTAGCTGTTGGATGTTTGTTGCAGAAGATGTACCTTTATCATTCTTATTTCTTATCTTACAGACTTCTTTTCAGATGATGTATATATGTTATCATGTATTCTGTTGTACAGTATCTATTTTCACATACCCTGCAACATGTGCAGTGGATGTTATTGATTGGATGCACTTTCATTGTATTGTTTATACTTATGCATTTGCTTATGCGATTTATGTATCTGTTATTTCTTTATGATCTTGAGACAGTGTACTTGGAACTTAAACTAATTAATTTAAAATTATTAAATGTGACTCAACGTAAAGGAACTCTCGAGGAATTGAAACTGTATCTATATTTGCATATGTGTATTTGATGTGTATGTTCATATTGCTTCTGCATTAATGTTATCTTGATGTTGTTTAAACTTTAAAAAAAAAAATAGTTCAGTAAACATTGTAACATGTTAGGTTTAATTCTCTTGGGTTCCCAAGCGGGGTGTTACACCATGGGACAAAAAAGAAAAAATGTTGGATTTAAAAGCTTTTCCGATCGATTATTAGGAGTATGAATGAGGTCTGCATGTCAGATTCAAATGAAGCCCTAATATTCATTCAAAGCCCCCACACCAATATTGGCATGGAGGCTTCGAGTGAAGCCCCTTGGGACCTTCATTCAAAGATTTGGCTTCATTTGAAGCCCCTAAAATTTAGCTTCCCCACTTTCCATGATAGAAGCCAGTTGTTTTACAAGAGTCAAAAACAGTTTGTCCTCCATTGTAGAAGCCACTTGTAATATGTAGTTGTTTCATGCAAATTAGAGTCCACAGAATTTACCATCAATCTCTTTCAATAGCTTAGTCCATCTTATCCACTGCACAATAATTCAGAGGAATGTGCCAAGGCATTCCAAATCTTTGCCAATGTATAGACATGTGTCTTAAAATGGACCCACATATAAGATAAGATTCCATGTATATCTGCACAAAATGAAGCTAAATTATGAAACCATTTAGCTTTCATTTATTTCAATATGGCCCATTTAATTTTCTATATAAATGTCAAAATGCAAGAGATATTGAATTGAGTATAATAAAGTAGAGAGGAACAACCAATGTCTTTGGTAAATGCAATGAAATTGAAGTGTGTAGCATTTGCTGCACTGCCATTATTACCAACACAAGTATCTCAGTGTGAAAGGAAGAGAAGGCAATCAAGAGGTCAGGTGAGGTATGCATTCAATGTGAGTTCAAGTAAAAGTATGAAAGTGGAAAGAGAGGAGAGGATTGAGATTGTGGAAGAGATTCTGTCTGGAGAGTGGCCTGAAAGTCTTTCTATACTCAATTTTGAGGATTTGTCAGTTTACTATGAACCACTTGTCTTCAAAGCTCAGGTAGATTTTGTTATAAATTTTTTTGTTATTATGTATTAAGTTTCAATAGATTCAAATCTAAGATTTCCAAGATGAAAAATTTATAATTTAATTTGATTGTCTCAAACTGCTTTTATCAATTTTTGAAATCACACCCATCATCAAAATTATATAGATCTTAGAAAGTAGAAAAAAATTATGAACTATAATTAATTTTCATGATTCTTAATTCAGATATATAAATAAGAATTGAGGTGTTTGTAAGTGTGAGGAAGCCAAAACTTATGGACAAGAGATTTTTCTATTGAATGTTTATGGCAAAAATGATCAAAGGCCTTGTATTTGACAGTTACAGGTTTTTGACAATTTGTATAAAGTTTTCCCTTTTATCTAATACAAGCTTATGAATTTTGAATCTATTTTAGTAAAAAGAACAGCAATACGGGCATCCACTTTGGCTTCCAATAGAATCCTAGGTGGATCCATTTACCACTCAAATTTATGTTTACTCACTCCTTAGCTTTTTCCTTGGAGTCGAGATAAATTTTAAAGAAAATATTAATAGATTATATAAATAAATCTTTTAAATTCACATATGTGCTAGTTTTAACATCTGAAAAATTTAGTTAATTTTTTTTACATTTACACTAGCCTATATCTTTTTCATAAGAAATATTTTGGTATTAAATTTTTTTTGTAAAGATTTAATTTTTTCTTATAATATATTACTATAATAAAAATATATTAAAGTAAATATTAATTGACATTGTGGTAAATATTAATAAAAATATATTAAAGTAAATATTACTATAATAAAAATTATGAAGACAAGGCAGATTTTGTGTTGCTGAACAAGAAAGCATATTTCTAACTGAAGTATTGACATAAAAAGTTTAGTAACTATCCTAGAAAGCAATCTTGATGAAAGAGAGCATATCCTTAAAGTAGTGACTTGGTAGAAACCCATTAAAAGTGTCCATTAAAAAACACAATACAGCCTAAATATGTCAGTATATGGCAGAGAGTTTTACATGGCATTCCTGGGATAAATAGAATAGTAGTCAAGCCCTATTCAAGAATGAAAAAGCTTGTTATTTTCCAAGGAGAGGACTTCTATCAAGATGAATCATTAAATGTGGAGTGCACTTTGTAACAGACACAAAAGATTGCATGAAAGTTGTGAAAGGGGTGTAGAAGATGCTCACTTTTTCCTTGCAAAGTAACAAGTAGTTGGTGTTGTTGTTTCTATTAGTGTGAATTATGCAAAGTAGCCAATTGCATTTGATAAGAAACTCAGTGTCAATTCAGATGAAATCCATTTCAAAGGAAGAAGACCTGATAAAGCTAAGGCTCTTCAAGCCACAAGGAGATCAAAAGTGTTCAACATTCTAGAACCCTACACAGTCGAGAGAAGACAGAGTGTGCAAAGTTTCCCCTAATAGTTGAGATCATGAACATAATCCAAATAGGCAGTTCGTGGAAAGTCACATAGTATGAGTGAAGAATCTAATGAGATGATACACTGCATATCATAAAAAGGATGCCCCAAAAAAGAGTTACAGACTACAATCCTTATCCCTAATTATGTAATCTGATCTATGCCAGAAGCTAATCATGTCACTAAACATCTCTTTGACTCCCTAAAATCTCTACCCTTAGTTTCACCATTTTAAGATTTATGTATTCACCCATGTTTTATACAATTTTTTACATTTTTTTGTGCAATTTTCCAATTATTCCCTCAATAGTCATACCCATAGTATACGATAATAAGTTGAAAGATTGACCACATGATGACCATTTTGACTGTGATGTTAAACGATGTATTGCATGGGCTATATAATTGAGATATTGAATAAGTTTTAGGAAGGTCCATTTTTATTATGGTGTGTGATGTGGTCTTGTTGAATAAAAGATTTGGAAAAAGATGTGCAGTGTAAATGGCATTCAACTATGAGTGTTGTGGCCTGCCACCCAACTCATTTGTTCCCCAATACTATGAGAATATATCTCTTCAAAGATTTATGTAATGTTGTTTGGCTTCCTATAAATGCCTATGAAACCATCTAATTCAAGTAAAATATCGAAAATTTAGAGATACAAGTTGTTTCTTTGAAAAGCCGCTGTTCTGAATGACCCACTGACCATTTTTATCACTATCTGATATAAGTGGTTAGTGATAAAAATGGTACTTTGATCGGTTGGAGTTCCTTCAAAAATGAGAATAAGTGGAATGTTATGCCTATACAAATCAAAAAATTGAGCCAACTTTAATTTTATACAATAACCAATTAATATGAATGCACGTAAGTGCATCAATTATTCCCACCTCCGGGTGAATCAGCAAAAAAAAGGCACCGCCGCTGGCTTGGGCGGGCCTGAATGCCCTACTATTTGCCAGGGGAAGGCCCCTAAATAGATTATTGCTAACCCTGGGAAACAGATTGGTTGAAACCAACCTAACCTACCCAACTATCGCTAACGGGGGGCCAGATCAGTAATCTTCGTTCAAACTATCATAAACCCATCAACTGATGTCAAAGCATAATGCAGTAGACTGTTTGAAAGCAATTTCAAATGGAAATAGAAATGAAATGCACCCAATACATTATTTTAAAGGCACATTGCAATGGTTTTCATAAATTAGTCTAATGGAATCACATGGAACTCCTCAAAATTTCAGACGTGCCCTCAAAATTTCTACAATCAAACGCACTAGATCAGATGTGCCCTCGTGCCAATGTTGATGGAGACCCTCGCACCAATGTTGATGACCCTCGCACCAATGTTGATGGGGACCCTCACGCCAAAGCCAGATGAAAAGGATCTGTAGCAGAGCCAATTTTGATGGAGATCCTCGCTCGCGCCATAGCCAAATGAATCTCACACAAAAGCCAAATGAAATGTTTTGCCCTTTTTTTTTGGTTTTATGCTTCCCTGTGTGTTGCAATTTTGACCAAAATAATTGGTCGCAATTGTGACCAACACGGGCTAGTTATTAAAAAAAAACAAAAATTTTCTTTATAACGCGACCAAGCAACCCATTTAAAAAACTTGGTCGCAATTTTTGGTCGCAAAATGACCTCAAATGCACTAGTGTCCAAAAATGATGATTCCAAAGAGGTAGATCAGACTACATATAGATCAATGATTGGAAAAGTGTTGTATGTAGTATATATAAGGCCTGATATTACTCTAGCAATTGGAATAGTGGCAAGATTCTAAACAAATCCTAAGGAAAATCACATGATGGAAATTAAACGAATCATGAGATATTTGAAAGGTATTAAAGACTATGGTTTATGGTATAAACTTGGAGGCAATTCAAACTTGAAAGTATTTACTAATGCTGATTGGGCAGGACATATTGATGATAGAAAAAGTACTAGTGGTGGAACATTCTTTCTTGGTAAAAGACTAGTATCTTGGACAAACAAGAAGAAAAATTGTACATCTTAGTCCACAACAGAGGCAAAATATGTAGCAGTAGAAGTTAATTGTTCTAACATTGTTTGGTTCAAACAATTTTTGGAAGGAATGAAGATAGAAATCAAGGATCCAATAGTCATATACTGTGATAACACTAGTGCAATTAATATATCAAAGAATCTAGTAATGATGACTAAAACAAAGCACATTGCTATAAGAGAGTTGATACAAGAGAAAGAAGTTAGATTGGAATATGTTAATACAAAGGAATAGATTGCAAACATATTCACCGAGCCATTACGTAAGGATGCATTTCTATATCTAAGAGGTAAGGTAGGGGTCATTCCCCTATTTGAGTTTATTAAATAAAGTTTAGTGGTGCATCAACTAGAACCTATTGAAGATTAATCATTTGGTGTAGAATTAGCAAGGACATATTGCAAATGAATTAGTACTTAAGGTACATTGGTATTTACAAAATTATTATCTTTGGCATGTGCTGTCAAAGAGGGAGAAGTTTACTATTATATCTATGTATATATATTTTGGAACCAAATAAAGAATTAAAGAGGGAGAAGTATTTCAAAAAAGGAGAAGTTTGTTGTAAGAGGGAGAAAATTCTGAATGAACTTGATAGAAGTTGTTGTAGACAGAGAAAGAATCCAGTGAAAGGAAGAGCTCATACTGATAGAAGGAGTTCTCAAAGGATAAATCCAAAATTTTATTGTACTATGACATGTTGTGTTGCCATCAATGCTAAAGAGGGAGATTTTTGGAGATAATTAACTAATTTTATATTGTCTTTGATGGTATAAAAATGTCATAATCATTATCATTCAGTATATGTCGAGCTAACTTGGGTGGTGAAGACAATTTTTTGTGTTCATTGAGCATTCCTATGTTTTCCTAGTTTAGAAAGTAGTGTCCACCAATTTCACTAGAGCATCAAAGGAAAAGATGTAGAAAGTGAGTTTTAACCAAGCTCACTTAGTTAATGAAGGAAAGTTGGATGGAACTAGTGCTAACCAAGCTCACTCGGTTGCCAAAGGATTTTTGGGAGTTTGCAGTGTTAACCAAGCTTCTTTTGGTTAACAAAGGAAATCATTTTTGAGTTACTTTCTATTGGGCTGAGTCAGCTAATGAAGGATTCTCTTATTTTGGCATAATACGTTTAATTGATTTATCTATTGATTCTAGCCAACTAAGGTGATGAATATTAATTACTCTAAGTTGTATTTGAGCTGACTTGACAAAGTGGAAGATATAAGCATAAGGTCAAGTTGTGATTTCAAAGTGTATGTATGTGAAAGTATGAAGATGTTATTGAATATTTAATGATGAGGAGAGGAAGCAAATTTGAAGGATAAGCAGAATATCCTTGTGGAGCAGCAAAGCTATATTTGATCAAGAAGGATCAAGTACAAGCCAAAATAGAGATCTATAATCAATAAATTAGTTGCATTCAAATTAGGTTATCTCAGTGTTACTCTCTAACCATTGTAGTAGTGATCTAAATCTCCTAACAGAGTTGGCTTAATAGCTATTTGTAAATCCTCTAACAAGGTGGTAGTTCCATTGAATTGTCTAAAAACCTCTATAAAGGCTACTCCTATCAGGGTGATTAAATCCTCTAACAAGGTCACACCTAAAAATGTGTTTTGTAACCTTTAACAGGGTTGGCTCCTAACACAGCTCACTTTAGAAGAGTGAAAATAGTAATTAGTTGCAATTGGTGGTTTTTCCAAAATTGGGTTTCCACATTAAATCCTGGTGTCAAATGTGTTCATGCTATTTTCTTTTATGTGTTTGCAAATTATTTAAAGTAATGGTAATCATAGATAACATATAAATATTTTCATGTCAATACATACCAAACACAATCAGTTCTTACCAAGTTGTAACATTTTATGTGTGTTTACCAAGCTTTAGTAGTAATAAGTTTTCAGTTTTCATTTTTGTACTAACATCTAATGTAATTGGGATTTATTTTAGTAGTAATTGATTCACCCATCCCCTCTCATTTACTCCTCTTATATTTCCAACAATTACACCTTGGAGGACTTGGAGATCATGCACAATCTACCATTATAGTGGAACATGTTGATCCAGTTGGAGCCTTAACTATTGAAGATATGAAGAAGAACAAAGAACACAATTAGACAATGTTGGAGATTGCCTCTACTTTAAGCTATGCTGAATTTGATGATATCAAAGGCTATGAGACTACAAAGAAAATTTGGGATGCTTTACACACTATCTATGGAGGAGATAAAAGTGTTCAAAGAGCCAAATCAGAGAGTCTTAGAGGTAAGTTGGATGATATGAGAATGGATGAAGGTGAGAATATTGATTCATATGTTACTAGAATAAAATAAATTGTTAGTGCAATAAAAGGAGCTACTGGTCATATAGATGATGATACAATGTTAAGTAAAGTCTTGAGAACAATATTGCCTATTTATGTTATTAGATTTTCTGCAATTCAAGAACTGAGATGTGTTCTAGGAAATGATCTAACCCTTGAATGTCTGGTAGGTAGACTCACTACTTTTGAGCTATCTAACTATGATAATTACAAACTTGAGAGTATTGAATCTAATTTCAAAGCTAAGTTGTTATCGAAGGACTCTTTTGAGATGAAGTAGAAGAAGAAGAAGAAAAGAAAGATAAAATATGTGTCTAGTGACAATGATACAGATGAGAAAGATGTTGAACAGTTGGAAGCACTACTAGCAAGAAGATTTCACAAAGGTAAAGACAAGTTCAAAGGTAATTTACCCATCATTTTTTGAATTGCAATGAGGTTGGTCATATTGTTACAAGATGTACATAGAAAAAGAACTACAAAGATGGCAACAAGTACAAAAATAGAAGAGAAGATGATAGCAAAGATTACAAAGATAAAGACAAAAAGTCATGCTACATTGCTAAAGAGGAAACCAGGGATGATTTTGATGAACATGATGATGAAGTGGTGTATGTTGCAATGAAGGACAAATTTGATGAAGATAAGGCAACTACACTTGTGACTTGTATGAACAAAAATGATAGATGGATCATTGACAGTTGATGTTCACATCACATGACTGGAGACAAAAGTAAGTTCATTACCCTAAATTGTTATGATGGAAATAGTGTAAGAATTGGTAATGATGCACTATGTTTGATAAAGGGAAAAAGGTTCTATGAAACTCATAGACAAGATTTCATGTGACAATAACCATGTTAAGGGATGAAATTATAACATGTTGCGTGTGTCACAATTAAACAATTTGGGATACAAGGTTGAATTTGAAAATAACATTGCTAAGATATATGACACAAATGGGGAATTGATTAGAAAAGGTGATCAAACTAGAAGTAATCTATTCTATCTTGATATAGAGAATGCTACTTGTCTTCTTGTAAGATTTGATGATGTATGGCTTTGGCACAAGAGTTTATGTCATGTTAATTTTGATAACTTGGTTAGTATCAGTAACATGAAGAAAATTAGAGGTTTTCCTAAGTTGAAGAAGCCTGACAATGTATTGTGAAAACAATGTTAGCTAGGAAAAATGAAAAAGTCAAGCTTTAAGAGTAAAGCTTATACCTGTAAAGAAATACTAGAGATTGTTCATACTGACTTGTGTGGACCAATTGAAGTGCAAAGCTATAGAAGAGATAAGTGCATAATTTTTTTTGTTGATGATTATTCTAGGATGATGACAATCATGTTTTTGAAATAGAAATCTAATGCTTTTCAAATGTTTAAGTGGTACTTAGCAAGAGTTGGGAAAGAAATAAGGAAAATTTTGAAATGTTTGAGATTTGATAGAGGAGAATAATTTACATCAAATGAGTTTGAGATGTTCTGTAATGAAAGAAGAATCAAAAGATAGACATATGACCCTAGGACCCCTCCATCTCTGAAATACTGGAGAGAAGCTGTAAGGACTGATGTCTATATTTTGAACCTTGTGCAAATAAAGAAAGGTACTTATTCAAGACCTTTTAAACTATGGTATGGATATCCTCCCAATGTAAAATATTTTAAGGTATTTGGAAGTAAATGTTACATTCTTAAAGATGTTGGGAATGGAAATCTTGATGCAAAAAGTGAAGAAGGTATATTCCTTGGTTACTCCACAAGATGTAAGGCTTACAAGTGTTTGAATACTAACACTAACAAAATTGTGAAAAGTGCAAATGTGAATTTTGATGAATATACAGAAGTAAATGAGGCTGAACCTATCAAAGAACCAAAAAGGTACAAATCATTTGTATACTTTTTATGAAGGAATGCCTACTGAAGAAGATATTAAAAATCAAGTTGCAAACCAACAGCACATTTCGGTGACTACTGAGTCATACCCTATGAATGTTGAGTTACATTTAGGAACTAAGCTACATTTAGATGCTAAATTATAGAATGAAAAAAATGCACATTTTGACTCTAAATATAGTACACATGAAGGAGATGCTAAGATACCTAATAGAGATATAGATAGTAATTCTAAATCTAGAAAACCAAATGAAAAAACAAGAGCTGAACCAAGATTGTCCAAGTATGTCAAAAGACATCATCCTACTAATCAAATCATTAGAAATAAATATGCTAGGCCAATGAGATAAAATAGATTGAGAAGTGAATCATGTCTACTAAGCATGAATGAATCCAAAAAAGATGCATTAGAAGATGTGGACTAGTACAAAGACATGGAAGAAGAGATTGAACAAATAGAGAAGAACAAAACTTGGAGTCTAGTTCCTAGACTAGAAGACAAGAATGTGATTAGCATTAAGTGGGTATTTAGAAACAAGCTAAATGAGAATGATGAAGTCACAAGGAACAAAGAAAGATTAGTCTACAAAGGATATGCACAAAAAGAAGGAATAGACTATGGGAAGACATTTGCCCTTGTTATTAGAATGGAAGGAGTAAGAACTCTACTTTCTTATACTGTGTACAAAGGTTTCAAAGTCTATCAAGTGGATGTTAAATCTACATTTCTAAATGGCATACTAGAAGAAGAAGTTTACATAGAGCAACCAGAAGGTTTTTTTGATGATAGCAATAAGAACATGGTATGTAGATTACACAAAGCTCTATATGGTTTGAAACTAGCACCAAGAACCTGGTATGAGAGACTTCATACTTATCTTGTGAAGATTGGATTTGAAAGGACTGATGATAACAACAATTTGTACATAAAGACAAAGGAAGGAAATGGTATTTTGATATCTGAAATATTTGTTGATGATATCATTTTTGGAGGACAAGATGCTTTATGTAAGGATTTTGCAAATTAGATGAAGCAAGAATTTGAAATGTTTATGTTTGGAGACATCAATTTTTTTGTGGTTTTTCAAGTATATTAAATGAAGTATGGTATATATATCGCTTAGTCAAAGTATGTCAAAGAAATATTGAAGACTTTTGGACTAGAAGATTCCAAACTAGTAAGTACACCTATGGTGATAGGACATAAGTTGTAAAAGAATGATGATTTTACTAAGGTGAGTCAAACATTATATAGGTCAATGGCTAGAAAATTGCAATAGAAGACCTAATATTGCATTATCTATAGTGATAGTTGCAAGATTCTCTGCTAATCCTAGGGAGAATCACTTAATGGCTGTGAAGAGAATAATGAGATATCTTAAAGGAACATAAGAGTTTGGTCTAAACTACAAGAAGAATGAAAATTTTGAATTGAGAGCCTACACTAATGCTAATTGGGTTGGGAACATTGATGATAGAAAGAGTACTAGTGGAGGAGCATTTTTATTAGGTAAAAGACTAGTTACATGGACTAGCAAGAAACAAAGTTTTACTTCACAATCTACCACTAAAGCTAAATATGTTGATGCTGTTGTAAACTGCACAGACATTGTCTGGATCGAATAGCTACTCAAAGGAATGAAGAAAGAGATCATAGAATTAGTGATACTTTATTGTGATAATACAAGTGCTATCAATATATCAAAGAATCTAGTGATGCACATAAAGACAAAGCACATTGTAATTAAGCATCATTGCTTAAGATAATTAGTTCAAGATAAAGAGGTGAAGATAGAAGATGTTAACACAAAGGAGAAAATTGTTGATATCTTCACAAAACCGTTACCTAAGGATGCTCATGAACATCTAAGAGGTAAACTAGAGGTGATACTCCTATCAAAGGCTATCTAAGAAATAGAAAGAAGTGCCTTGCATCAAACAAGCCAATGTTCATACAATACTAATTGATGCAGAGGATCTTACTTTAGGAGCTACCTAAAGTAATCACATAGATGAAACTTCAAATTAGTCACAAGCAAGGTGAAAGAGGGAGAAATAGAAGAAACTATAAAAGCTTATATCTACATATTTTCAAGATGACAAGTTTTTGGTATATGTCTTTGACATTGTTGTCAAAGAGTGAGAGATTTACTAATCAAGAGCTAGAATAGAGAGATTCACTGATAAAGAGGGAGGGAGATACTTTATTGGTCAAGAATCAGAGATCAAGAGTCAAAATAGATAGAGAGATTTACTAATTAGAAAAGGTGAAAGTATATTAGAGAAAGATATCAAGAGTCTAGTTAGAACAAAGAGGGAGACATTGATCAAAGAGCCAGAATGTTTAATCACAAAGGGAGATATTCTTCTAATCAATCTAGAACAAAAGAAGAAGGGAGAAATCCTAATATACCTAGTAAGAGGGAGATATAGGAAGAAACTCAAAGGGAGTTATAAGAAAGAGTTTTGTAACCTAATTAGAAGATGGAAGTTGCTGATAGAGGGAGAAATTTTGACACAAGTTTTTTTTTTGGTATTGTGTTGCTATTTTAACTGAGTTAGTTTGGTTGAACAAGATGTTCATCATTTGATTGACTTGGTTGATCAGTTTCATTTGCCTTCAATGCCAAAGAGGGAGATTGTTGAGATATGATTGAAAAGATCATTATTGAGAGAGATTATTGAAAGAAGGAGATTGTTGAAGAAAACTATCTATTTCAATCATTGTTTTGTCACTGATGTCAAACCTACTATGTGCTAGTAAGATGATTTCTTATAAGATTCATGTACTATCACTTAGTTGATTGATGAAGAGGATCTAATCAATGAGATGTAACAAAAGAACCTAGAGGAAAGGTTGAGTTATGACTATGTAATGAAGTACAAGGACTAGTTAAGATAATGATGACATGAATTATTGATAATCTACTTAAGGTTACAAATTTTGACTACACTTAAAAAGTTTAGAAGAACAAGTTACACAAAGTTTTTCTACCAAGCTTGACCGAGTGGATAGTAGGTGCCGAGAAAATTTAGTGCAAGCCAAGAAAAAACTCAGTTGGAGCTGAGTGAAAGAAAATTCTAGTGGGTGTCAAGCAAGTTAGATGACAAGTAAAGTTTAGTTGATGTTGAGCATCAATAAACTTTAGTTGATGCTGAGTGATTTTATAGTTGATGTCGAGCAATGCAGTATGTGCTGAGCATTAGAAGGTTGATAATGTCGAGGTGCTGCATTATGTTAAAGATCAAAGATTTGCTAAATCTTAGTTGACAAGTTTGTTTTATTGAAACTTGTGAACTAGGAGGAAGATAAGGTTGATGAGCTGGTGGCATAGAAATTAATGTAAACTATTTTTGAGGTGAACTCAAATGGATTCTAGGAGAAGTTTCTAGAAGAGATACAAGATATGGGGTAGATACATTGTATCCTACCTAATCCATCCAAATCCTAAATTGGATGATGGAAAATGAGTGGAAAAATACCCTAATTTCCTATTTATAGGAATGTTCAATCATGAAGCAAAGTAGTCATGCACAAGAACCCAAGGAGAAGTAGGAATTAAGGGGTTTTGCTTCATCAAGTGACCCAAAAGGAGAATCTGCAATGACGTGTTAAGCAAGAAGGCTTAAGGAGATGAATGCTTGAAGGGTGAACAAGCTATTAGAGCTAAAAAGTATGAAGGACAAGTAGAATTGAGGACTAAATAGAGATTTGTAATATGAAAGAGAAGTTGTAAGTTTTATTAGATCAAAGCTCTATTGTTATTCTCTAATAATTGTATTAGTTTAGGGTTAGTCCTTTGGATTAAAGTTGACCTAATAGTCATTTGGAAATCCTTTAATTGAGTGGCATTCCAAGTGAATGGCCTAAAGTAATCTAACAAAGCTCACTTCTAACAGAGTGATTGAAATCCTTTAACTAGGCCACATTTAACAGTGTGTATTATAACCTTTAACAGGGTTGGCCTTTCACAGAGCATCACTTCAGAAGAGTGAAAAAGGAGTAGCATGCTACTAGAAATTTTTTTACAATTGGGTTTCCATGTAAATAATTGTGTCAAATGTTTTGCTAAATTTGTTATGTTTCATGCTTTACATTTCTACAAGTTGATTTGATAGTAACCTACAAGTTTTAAGTGATTGCATAATCTTAATGGATGCATGCATGGGTATGAATATTTTATGGGTTCACTAAAATATGAAAAGTTTTATTTATACATATGGACCTTGGATAACCAATTCACCCCCACCCTCTTAGTTATTATAAAGAATTATAACATGCACAACTAATTTCAATAAGAAATCTTCATGAGCCTCAATTATTTCCTCAACTACCACCTTGAAATTTATGCAATGAGTCTTTACTAATGTAGTCTCATTTCTAGAATACTTGGGGATTTTAGTCCTTAAATCATTTTATATGGGGTTAGGAAATCCAAATATACCATAGAAATCTAATTGTCTATACCATTCTAATGGTACAAGGGCCCTAACATTCTGATTGGATATATTTTTTTGTTTGTTGTTTCTTTGTATATTCTAATCATGATTCATCTTTCTACCTCTATGTTGCCTATTATTTTTCATATTATTATTTTTGTATGCATTGTTATTATTTTGATTATTTCCAAACTATCTTTGATCAATATCTCTTCTATTTTTTGGCACATTAGGAGGGTTATCTATCCTATTATCTATATTATTATCTATTCTTTTTCTAGGAAGATCATTAGGGAATCCTCAGACACCATACCTACCAGTTCTAGATCTCTCACCTTCTTTCTTTGGTCTATTCCTTTCTAGTGATGGAGTAACAAATTGATCTCTAGTTATATCAATCAATTCTAAGATCTCACTTGGTTGTCTTTTTAAAGATCTTGCTTCTTTCTTAGTCCTCATGACTTTTGAAAATTCCTTAATCATTTCATCATCATCTTCAAGTTCATCATCTAAAGATTTATTTTCTAAGTGATTTTTCTAATTTTGAAAAAAGTTAGTTCTTCTTTGAAAAGGAACATTTCACAAAATTGAGTTTCATTTTCCTAATTAGTTTCTTCTTGATGCCGAGTGCCATTAACTCTATCATCAGGAGAAAGATCTCTTAATTTTTCAACCACCTTTTCATAACTTTCCATTAGCATATTTAATGATAGGTTCACTACTCTTCAATTTCATTTCATAAGGGTATTTCCTAATGTTCACCAATATGTTTGGATCTTCTTCCCTACATAAACTTCAATGACACTCTTATGAAAGTATAATGTTTTCTAAATATTTTCATTTGATCACTCATATATATTTTGGTTGTAGAGTCACCACCTTTAATATAGATGAATGTATTAAGTCGTTAATCTTCTAAGTTCTACCTCTAGTAGAGTACACACTTCTTGCTCTATATTGGTGATCTTTGTGAAACTAATAATTTAATGAATTAGTACACAATCCCTAATTGTATAGACAACTCCCTAGTAGAGTTGCGAATTTGTTGGTGCCCAAATTGACGAACTAGGTTTCATATGGAATGGTGATCCAATTCTAGGAAATTCTAAAAGAAATTTCCAACTAACAAGTCCCACCCAAAATGGATGCACACCTCTACAATTCTAGCTCTACAGGATTGATGGTGGGCCTATACCTCACACCCTTAAGGTTTTGTGAAGATTACTTGTGGAATCAAGAGTGTTGATAAAATATAGATGAAAAGATAAAAGGTTGAATAAAATTTTATTTAGTGTATATAAATGTATGATTCATCTATCTTTGTTACTTAGTGTAGACACCTAAAAACCTTTAAAAAATAAAATATTTTTATTTTCTGAAAAATTTCTGATGACATCATCATTAATTAATTAATTTATTTTTATGCCATTAAATCCCTTTATCTTAATTAAAAATATTTAATTAAGGAATCCCTCCCAAAAATGTTTAAATCTTATTTAAACATTATTTCCTAATTTATTAATTATTTAATTAATAAATTGACCAAAAAACCCAAAATAAATAAATTTTTTTTTTTTTGCCCAAAACTTGGCCAATTTCCTTAAGACCACTAACCTTTTCCAAAATCTTCTAATCCTTCTTTAATTTTGATTAAAGGCTAATCCCATCATTTCCTACCCCTAATCCCAACTCAAAATATTTAATTAAGATTAAATATTAATCCTCATGTTTATTAAAAAAGTTTTAATAAATATCTTCTCAACCTAAACCATTGAAATAAATAAAACTTTATTTATTTCCTAAAAATCTAATTTATCCTCATCCTAAGAAGTTCTAGACTCTTGTAGAAAGTCTTCATCCTCATCCTAGGAAGTGCTAGACTATTCTAGAAAGTCTTTATCCTCATCCAAAGTCTAGACTCTTCTAGAAGATGTCTTTAAACCTAATCCTAATCTCCTCCTAACCTTGTCACATTCTCTAAACATGGGTTAAGACTTACTAACCCAAGCCAAAGTTAACAAATATCTCCTCCTTCACCCCACCCTCATTAAATGCCATCCACTTGCCTATCCTAAGCTAATACTAAACCATCCTAATTCATCCTCTAATCATTTTCACAATCCTAAGCAAGTTTAAAACCTTCCTAATCAAGCCCAAGTCGAAATTCCTCTCATCTCCTTTAAAATATCCCAACCATAAAACTTTATGAAGCCCACTAGGCCATAAGTGACTCTTCCAAGCCCTTTTATTGCTCTTACAAGCCATTATGAGGGTCTTTATGAAGATTTTATCCCTTGAGCCTCCTTTTTTGACTCATCCTTCCTCTTTCCTCCATCCTCTCACCCTGTGACATGTGTCACTCCCTGATTGGCTATAAGGAAGCACAATCCATGTGCTCTCCTCTCATGCAATCTGAGCCCTCCATGAGCTTTTTCCCATCCTTGCATCTTAGCCCTCAATCCCTCAAGCCTCTTGCCTATAAATTGGATCCTTCCCCTTTGCAAAACAACACAATCCATGAAGTAAAGTCATAATGCCATTTTAAGAAGCCATTTTACATCAAAACCATACACTCACACCCAAATTCCAACTCCATTTGAAGCCCTTTTTGAAGCATAAGCTTGAGCATACATCCTATCTATTTAGACAAAGCTACTCAACAAGAGAGCTTCTTATTGAGAGAGCCCATTAATGGATCATATTCTCAATTGAGAGCTCATCTTAGTCTATCTTGAAGTTTATGAATTTTGTTTAGTTTGTAGAAGCTTTATTTAAATTTGGTTTCTATTAGCATACTAACATTGCTCATATACACTTAGATGTATGTCCTTTCTACAATCAACATGAAGAATATAATAAATACATTAGACCACTACCTTAACTAATGGACTCTATCAAATTTCTATCAATCCTTCATAATGATTATGTAACCTTCAAAGACAAAGAAATAAATCCCTTTAAGACAAATTTTTGTCACTTTAAGGAAGTATGAATTGCTTGAAATGCCCAGGAATACGTCAATATTTGATCTTATATATTTTAACTCTCCTCAAGAGGCCAACAAGACAACAATGAAGATTAATTAATTAACACAACATCACTATTTTTTCAAATACTAAAATCCTTTACTGCATTCATTCAATTGAACTGTCAATTAAAGCAAACTTTGAAAATTTGATCAAAGAAAACAAAATGAAAGAGACTACATTGATATCACCAAAAGATCAATTGAGCATATAAGCCTTTGTATTAAATTCGAAATACTTCACCACATAAATTTTTGTTGCTAGTGCATATCGTTGACAAAATCTAGAGTGAACAAAAAGAATCATCTCCTCTAATATATTATGTATGATATTCTCTGATATTATATGATGATCTATTATAAATCCATCCCTTGTAATTATAGTAATTAGATTGGTTAAAAAGTGAAAAGGCTTGTCCCTTTGTTTATGAAATATACAATTAACTACCATATTACCAATAAACTAAATGAACATAAAACATAATTGTGAAACAAAACACGTATGCTTATGATTCTAATGATGATGATTCAATGAAATCATTCCACTTCTTGATGTGCTTTTCATACTTGTCATCCTCCACTAGATTTGAATTGTTGATTATCTTCCAGGCTTTGACCTCGATCTTGAACATATTTTCAATCTACATGTTGACCTTTGTCATCTCCAAGTCAATTCTATGTGGCTTCTAGGGCTTCTCTCTACATCACATGGTACAAATCCATCCATATCTTGTGGTTAATGATATCACCATTTTCTTCATGCCAAGATATAACTCCATGCTTCTTTACCAATTCCTCCGTTAACCCGAATGAAACCTTGAATTCCTATGAGTATACAACATGATCTTTGATTAAATTTTTTGGCTTCCTTTATATCCTCATCCTCTTTGATGATATCCCTTTCCTTAACTAATTTCTTATAAACTTCATTATATCTTAGGGCTAAAGGTTTATAGACATTGTAAATGTCCCATACTTTACCTAACTTGACAAGCAATTTTTTGAAATGATTTTTAATTAAAGTACTAGAAACCTCTTTTTAGATCATCGAAACATCCTTCAATTTGACATTTCCTTCATGAAACCTCTTCAATGCAATATTTATGGCATCATTAGATTATTATATCATTGGTTGCATTTGAGGCTGACCTATCTTTGACACATTCTCATACAAATATTTCCAATTGCCTCTTTCAAAGGTCACTCAATTCACACTTACCTGATTGACAATGCAAGATCCACTTGCATGCCTATAACTTTGTTAGGGTTTGTAACACCTACCTTCAATGTCATCAAATGACCAAATGCCTGATCATCATCAATGGTTTGTGATCTCTTATGTGGGGGATATAATACCCATAACAACATTGATTTCTCATCTTCAACAAATCTAGATCCAATTTAAACAACCTTGAGTCAAAGCACATCCAATTTCATATCTTACTTACCAGATTTGATTACACTATCAAAGATATGTGATGCACTCAAATCTCGACTAGGAAAAACCATCACCCCTACTTCATTTAATAGTTGCCTTCCTCCTACTAGAGTCATATGTTCAACTTCCCTTTTCATATCTTGCTTTAAATTTGACATCAATTCTTGCTCATTCTCAAAGGAGATATTTTGAATACTCTATCTCAACAACTTTCCTTTGTGCATATACAATAAAACTATGAACTCCTTAAATTTGATGAAGGTGTCACCATTATTAAATTTTCTAGACTCTAGAAGTCTCCCATCCTTCTTAGCATCTACCCGCAAGGATTTGCACATCATACTCCAAAGGTCGAAGTACTAGCCTCTCCATAATTCTTGAAACTAGAACAAGGGAATTTGTAACTCTCTAAATTTCTCCTTTAACTTTTTCCTTTGTTCCTCCATTTCCCTCTCTTGTTCCTCAATATTATGTTGTACTTCTACCCATTTCAAGTTCTTAAACCTTTCCTCATACTCATTTCCATGGTGAATGTAATCACCCAATCTCTATGATTTTCTACATGCATGAATACTCCTTCTAGATCATAGTGATTGTAGGAATCCATAGTATACATGTGATACTCATTTTTTAGTGTTTCCTCCTATCTTATCATATGACTTAGTTGCACAAATAGTAAAATCTTCAAAAGATAAAGTTACAGGAAGGAAAGATTGCTCTCTTTTTTTTCCTCCAAAATTTTGTTTGTTGGATTCTAACATTTTGCTAACAATCTCTAAATAATAAATTCTATTAGGCACTGATGTTGGTAACCTATATGGACTTCCTTCAAATACAAACACTCTGGTGAAGGCAAAATAGTCATAAGCATACATGTCTCCCCAGTTATGCTTTATCTTCTCTCCCAACCCATTGTCTTTAGGCCTTAAAAATATATTAATATTAGGGCTAATTGAAAGAAAAGATTGGTGTCCAAATAGAGTATACAAAGGTTGAACAAAGTGGTCTTCAAATGTAAGGTAGCAAGAAGCACTGGACCTATAATCCCATACAAATGTGCATTTGTATTAGTTTCATTTCCTAATTTGACTCTTTCAAATTCAATTTCAAACCCTCACCCCAAAATCCCCTTAGTTGTCCAAAATTGATGCAAGACCATCTTGGGTGTAAAAGCAATCTTGCATCACCCAAAAATATTTTCATTTGTCTTTTCTATTTTAATAAGGACTAGTAGATAGGGTCATTATTATTTATGGGAACTTGATATTTTTAGTAATTTTGTCATATGAGCTCAAAATGTTCTCATTTTCTATAGGAAGGTTCATTATAGAATTATAAGCCTACCATAAAAATCCCATTGCTCCAACTTAAGTATCAGAGAAGTTATTGTAGATTTTTAGTGGAAAAATTTGCAGAAAAATCTCTAGGCTCACCATTGGAGGCCTTAGAGTGCCCAGATGAAGTCCAAAAACTCAATGAAAGGGCACTTATGCGGCTCTAAGCCTATAGATAAGGAGCTGGCAATTCTGAAAAGTGGTTATAATAGCCAATTGGAGCAACAACTCAAGAGTTATGGCCTTCCAAAGTTAGCCTACCAAAATATCTAAAATAATTTGTCAAAAATTTATGTAGCTAACTCTATATGTATTGTTACGATCTATCGGCCCTAGGTATTAAGTTTGAGCATATAGAACCTTCTATGACAATTTAAAATGTCCTATTTAAGAAAGGTCCAAACATTGTCTAGGAAAACTCTAGGTGGTAGTTCGTAGCTTAGTCTTGTAGATTACTATGATAAAGGTGCCCATGTGGGATAATATTTTGTACTTGTGATTTCTGTAATTAAGGGAGCACCCTTCATCAAGTGGTATTAGAAATAGAGTGGACAATCGCCAACTATGAGGTAGTTCACACTAGGACTATGGTTTGGGATGAGTGTGTAGATAGATCGCTGATTATGAAACAATTTGCACTAGGTTTCAATGGAAGTGCAAAAATGCCTCCATGAGGAGAGAATGGTAGAAGAGCTATAGGTTTTACACCTAAGGCTTTTAGAGCCCTCCAAAGAAAAATGCAACTATTAGAAGAAAAAATGCATAGAGGAATAAATCTTCTCATAAGAGATGAAAGCAAGGATGAGGATGAAGTAGAAGAAAATGAAAAAGTAGAGGTAGTTATAAACCCAAGGGAAGAGAGACTTTTTAGGGCCATATCCAAGATTGGAAAAATACCTATGTTTGACATTCCCACATTATTAAGAAATCTTAACCTAGAGGAGTTGATTGATTGGATCAATGAACTCGAGGAGCACTTTGAGTATTAAGATATTGAGGATCTGGTTAGGAAAGGGAAAGGAAAAAATTAGTAAATGGGATCAAATGATAGCTAAATTAGAGTGACAATTCATTCTTGTGGATTATGAGATTGATCTATTTAAGAAGATTCAAGGGATGAAGCAAGCAAGAAAATCTATTCAAGAGTATACTAAAGAGTTTTATCGATTTCTCATTAGAAATGACCATGTAGAAGTTGATAAGGAGAAAGTGGCCAATTATCTTAATGGTTTAAGGCCAAGTATTTAGGATGAGTTGAGTTTGATTTGAATATATGGTGGAAGATCTAGTGGATGATCTTATGGAGGCCATAATGATGATCAAAAGAACAAGGATGAGGCTAGAAGTAGTAGTCAGAACCAGGGGGGAAACAATTCTAATTATTTCCATGATCAGAACAATAGAGATTAGAGAGGAAGAGGCAGAGGAAAAGGATTTGGATGAGGAGGCTTCTATGGGAAATGTTTTCACTGTAGAGAAGAAGGGCATAAAGCATTTGAATGAACCCAATGCCAAGGAAGGATAGAAGGCTAGGCCAGAGTTATACATGTTGATGAAGATTCTAGATCATCATATTTTAAAGATACTAAAAGAGGAGAAGTCATAGTTAACAAAAGAGTCCTACTGAGTGGTGAAAATGAACCTGATCAGACAAGGAGCTTATTTTCCACAAGGTGCAGAAGTGAAGATAAGTGTTGTGATGTGATTGTTGATGGTGGAAGTACTAACAATCTAGTGTTAGAAATGATGATCATCAAGTTGAAGCTGAAGAGATAGAAACATCCACGTCCATACCATATCACTTCGGTGCAAGATGACCACAAGGTCATGGTCAATGAGAAGTGCTCAATGAAGTTCAAGATTGGAAGTCACTAGGATGAGGTACTTTGTGATATCATACCTATGGACATATGTCATATGTTGTCAGGTAGGTTGTGGTAGTTTGACAATCATGTTGTACACAATGGGTGAGCAGATACCTACACTCTAACCAAGAATGGATTGAAACATAAGTTGAAGCCATTGAAGGAGAAAGAAGAAAAGGCATGTAGTGCTGCCAGAATATGTTTTGTTGGTGGAAAAGAGTTTCTCAAAGGTATGAAGAATGAGAAAATGTGTTTTTCTATAATTCCAAAAGATAGTAAAAAAGAAGTAGAGGTGGTACCAATAGAAATTGAAGAGTTAAACATACAAGTTCATGAGTTATTGTAGAAGGGGTTGATTCTAGAGAGTTTGAGTCCATGTGTTATACCAGCCATATTAGCACCAAAATAGAATGGAGAATGGAGGATGATAATAGATTCCTATGCTATCAAAAAAATCACAATCAAGTCTAGATTTCCATTGTAAAGGATGGATGATATTATGGATTGTTTGAGTGGAGCTAAGTATTTCACAAAGATATATTTAAAGATTGGTTACCATCAGATTCATATCAGAGAAGGTGATGAATGTAAGATTACTTTCAAGACCAAGGAAAGATTGTATGAGTGGTTAGTCATGCCTTTTGGGCTAACCAATGCTCTGAGGAAATATCATGAGGCTCATGAATGGGGTATTGATGGAGTTTCTGGTTAAGTTTACCATTGTTTACCTAGATGATATTTTGATCTTTAGTAAGACACTAGAGGAGCATTTGAACCATATTCACAAGGTGTTTGATAAGTTGAGGGAAGAAATTTGTTGATAAACCTGAAGAAGTGCAATTTTGTAAAGGATTTGGTGTACCTAGGATTTGTAGTCTCATTAGAAGGTCTAAAAATAGACCTAGAGAAAGTGAAGGCTATCATGGAATGGCCTACTCCAAGGAGTGCAATAGAGGCAAGATCTTTTCATGGACTGGAGAGTTTTAATAGAAAGTTCATATGAGGTTGTAGTAGTATTTGTGGACCCTTGACTAAAATAATGAGAGGGGATAGGACAATGTTGAAGTTTAGTTTATCACATCATGCATAGACTGATGGATGAATAGAACTGGTGAATAGGAGTTTGGAAAATTTGCTAAGATTTTTAGTTGGAGATAAGCCAAAAGGATGGGATATGAGTTTACCACAACAATATTTTCATATAATAATTTTGTTAATAGGAGTATTGTTGAATCACCATTCTAGATTGTATATGGGAGTAGTCCCAAAAATGCTTCTAAATTAAGGTAGTTGGATAAAGGAGAGATAAGTAGTGCTGAAGTAGAAGAATTTGTTGAAGACTTGAAGAACATCCATGAGGAGGTGAGGAAGCACATCATAAAGATGAATACATAGTACAAGGCTAAGGTAGATGTGAAAGGGAGGTATAAGAAATTTCAGATTAGAGATGAAGTCATGGTTCATTTGATGAAGGAGCATTTTCTAGTGGGTACATATAATAAGCTAAAGATGAAGAGGTTTAGATCGTGCAAGATAGTGAAAAGCCATGATTCTAGAAATGGTTATGAAGTGGAGTTGCCTACTAAATTGAATATTTCACTAGTATTTAACATTTTAGGTTTCATAGAGTATTATGAAGGAGGTGATAAATATGAAGTTGCAGAAGTTTAGTGGAGTATTCTAGCAACTAGTTCAGTTGCAAAGGAGATTGAGGAGATACTAGATAGTCATATTGGCAAAAGTAAAAGGAACAAAACTTATGATGAATACCTGGTCAAATGGAAAGAGAGGCCAATAGAGGATTCATCATGGATAGCAAGGGAGGAGGTTAACCATGTTGGTTTTCCTCTAAACACTTGAGACATGATAGAGTTACTTCTCAAATTACCCCAGGTGTTTGATGCAGGAGCATCTTGGGTGTAAGAGCAATCTTGCATCACCCAAAAATATTTTCATTTCAATCTTTTCTATTTTAATAAGGAAAAGTGGATAGGGTGGTTACTATTTATCGGAACTTACTATTTTTAGTAATTTTTTCATATGAGCTTGGAATGTTCTCATTTTCTATAGGAAGGTTCATTTTAGAGTAATAAGGGTCCCATAAAAATCTCATTGCTCCAACTTAAGTATTAGAGAAGTTATTATGGATTTTTGGTGGAAAAATTTGCAAAAAAAATTTCAAGCTCATTGTTAGAGGCCTTAGAGTGCCTAGATGAGGTTTCAAAACTTGACAGAAGAGTGCTTGCACAGTTCCAAGCCTATAGATCAAGATGTCATTTCTAGAAAGAGATTATAATAGCCAATCAAAGCAACAGTTTGAGAGTTATGGCCTTCTATAGTTGGGCTAACAAAATTTCTAAAATAATTTGTCAAAAATGTATTTAGTTGACTCTATATGTATTGTTAGGGTTTTTCAACCCTAGGTATTAAGTTTGAGCATCTAGAACCTTCCAGGGTGGCATAAAATTGCCTATTTAAGAAAGGCCTAAACATTGTGTAGGACATCTCTAGGTGGTAGTTCGCAGCTTGGTCTTGCATATTACTAAAATGAAGGCACTCATGTGGGCTAGCATTTCGTACTTCTAAATTCTATAATTCTGCATTTTCTGTGTAAATAAGAAGTCTATAGTTTGTGCTTGCATTTTTTGTTGTTTCTTTGTTTTCTACTATGGTTTATTGTATTAAGGGGAGCACCCTTCATCAAAAATACAAAACCATATGCATAAATAATGAATAATGAATAAAACTAGGGCATTAAAATTCATCAATATTAACAAAAGTAGTATGAATGTTATCAATAACATACTCTATGCAATCATAAAGCCTAGGCTCCAACATTTTCACATCTGATGCTAACACCTTGGAACCAATTTCCATCAAATTAGGTGCTTCCATCCTTCCTACTTGACCACATGATTGATATGTCATGTCTAAGTATGTCTTGAATAATTTTATATTAATAGGAGGTCCATCTAATGCTATTAGCGGCTCCTTTTCTATCTTATTCAACATTAGTTTCCATTGCTTATATGAGAAATATGATCTTTCATACTCATTCTTCAATTTTGTGAAAGACAACTTTTTTGTTAGGCCATCAGTGAGTCTAAAGACTTCATTTAGGGATTTAATAGACATCTCAATATATTTTTTTACATCCTTATCATATATACATCTATCTTCTACATTATATTTTCTCATAATGACCTTGAGTAGTTCCACATTAAAAAATACATTTTCCATTGTCAATTTCCCCAAATTCATCTCCTAAGGATGACATATGGGTGTATTATGGTTTCTTCTCACACAATGATATAGAAAAATCTGATAGCCTATAGTCCTAGTCTAGACATCTCCAACCTCATTGTAATTGTCTTCCACCTTGTCTGGAGAAGTGAATTTTCTTCTTCTTGAACTAGGACCCACAAACTCTTTTTGCTCAATGAAATATTCATTCAATTTCTATGGTGGAACCTCATCCTCAACTTTCTATTTGCCTTAGCCTTCTTAACCTTCTCTTCTTTTTTCTTCTGAGAAGAACTAGTGTTCTCCATGACACTTTCTTAAGCTTTATCCATGTACAAGTTTTTGCAAAAATTGAATGCAAATGGAAATTTCACCATCTTTCTTCTCAAAATTTGTGAACATGAAACTATAATGATTGTCTTTTTATTAAAAAAATGACCACATTCATGCATTTACTTTCCACATGAATTGAAACATAAAGCCATTTTGATCATTGTAGCAGATGAACTGGCCATCAGAGGTCATTTTGTGCACTCATTTCTACACCTAATAAACATATTCATACATTTGATGGTTATAGCTATTAGCAATATAAACATACAAGTTTCTTGATCATTGTAACCAAATATGTTTAATAGAAAACTACTTTCAACTCCACACCTATTGCTATAGTAATAACAATAATACTATCATTCATCGCTATATTGCAAATCCTTCAAGTATGATCCTTGATACTTCTTATCGCCATTAGCTATGGCAATATAAATATTCATCTTTGATTTTGGAATGAAATGTTTCTATAAGATATAACAATATCCTACAACTCCTCACTGATCACTATATCTCTTTTGTACAAAATGTGATCAATAATCACTTCAAACTTTATCGTCATAGCTTATAGTGATGACTTTTCAATAACATAGCCCTTCACTGCTATACCCTACAATGATCACCAAGCCTTATCAATTATTTTTGAAGCCATTTTACAATACTTCAATCAACAATGATCACTATAAGATATAGTGATGACCTCCCTTTGTCGCTAATTGCTATGTCTGAAACCTTGTTTGTTTGATTAGCAATAATCACCATATGTCACAATGATAGCTTCCATCTGATTGTTGATCACCATGACCAATATCTTATTGCTCTAATTCATGATGATTACCACATGCTTCAGTGATCTCTAACCCTTATCACTAATTTCTATATAGGTATTTTGTTCTCACTGCTTAGCAATTTGTTATGATCACTGTAACATACAATAATATATAAAAACTCATTTCTCACTGACATACCAAAAGGGTATCTTCTCTACTCACTAATAAGGTGCATCAACATAATGTATAATGATAATTAAGTTCTATTGGCTATCAAAATATCTCCCTCAAACCTCCTTCTCTTTCAATGATAAACCCTAATCACCATATACTATGGTGATATCATACTTGACATCAAGTTGCTCAATCTATAATCAACGTAAGGTACCTCAAAATCTAATCCATCATCACTACAACTATAGTGATAATCTAAAAAATGGAAATATCCCCATGAATTCAAATAGGATCACAAACTTGATTGATCAATGGATAGTGCGACATAGTGAGCAAGACTTTGAAGTGAAATTCTATAAGAAGTTCCTTTGTTTTTAGTAGTAAAGAGTCATTTCATATCAAAATGAAAAGAGATGTGGTAAGTGATTCCTTATTTTAATTATAATAAACTATCTAGAATATAAAAAATATTAGTAGTGAAAGAAAGAAAAAAGGTAAACAAATATTTGCTAAATATTAAGTTCCACTAGTGCCTAGTATAGGTGGCATTGCTTGACTCATGGTAGCTCCATCTATGCTAGGAAAAGGATGTGGAGATCTTGGTGCCATCACTATAATATATGTCTATATCAGACTCGTCAAAAATGACACATCATAACCAATCCATGTCATCTCCATCTCCTAACGAATCCATTAAAGCTACCAAATGAAGAGTATGACTTTGTACAAGAGGCATCTAAGCTAGAGATGGCTACACATGTGGCTACTGCTATGGGATATGTGTCTATCTAGGTAGGTCCTATACATGTTATTTTTGTCTCCTCTTATGTCCCACTAGACTTCCATCAAGATCATTAGCCCTCCTACTAGGGCCCACATCATTGATCCTTAGATGCACATTGCTTCCTATAGTTGCACTACTCGAGCTCGACACTATTCCTTCTCCCATCCTGATGGTTTGATTTTTAACAGTGTTGAGAAGTTCCAAAAATATGTGTAAAAAATTATGTAATCCTCCTATCTTGCAGATTAGGGTTTCTCTTTTTATCATTTTTCAAAAATTGTGTGTTACCCTAGTCATGCCCAGATCTCTATGTTGTTTGAATTTTATTAAATTCTCAAGGTCATCAACATAGTCATTAAAAAGCCCTAAGTACGTTAAAACCCTAGGTTATATTCAATTTTTTGAAAGGGTTTTCAAAATTCCTAAGTTTTGCTCCTTTACGGTGTTATGGTGTTAGGGTTTCCCGTAAAAGCATTGAGCTCTCTTTCTTTTGTTTCAGTGGTCACACTTCAACTTTTGGCATAAAGGCATAAAGGCATTTTAGTTTACGAGCATATGGTTGTGTAATCCATAACAACAAAGTGACATACTTTGAAGCTTTTCGCATATACGATTCATCTTTGGGAAAAGAGGCATAAAAGGTTTTCATGTATTGTAAGTTTCGACATATGGTTCCATGGTGACAAGTTGAGCAAATGAGAAAAAGCAATTCATTTAGGTACTTCTAGCTATACATTTTCCTTTTAAGCATATGAGTGTAATAAGGCTTAAAGTGATCATGTTTGTTGATTTATGGGGGTATGAGTAATGTGTTGAGCAGATGGGCAGAAAGGTGTAGTGGTTTGATTTACACTCTCACATTTTGTTGAATGGCATAACAATGTAAAGATGCATCATGGAGTAAAAGGTATATCATAGAGATATAAAATGGGTTTTATGATTCTAAGCACAAGGGAAACTCATAAGAGCGAAGCAAGATTTGATTTCTTGTACGAGCTTTCACTGTTTTAGTTTGCAAACAATTGCAAAGTGATATCATAACAAAGAATGTGTTATGTGGAACCTGATAAATTGCCACTTGGGCCCTAAGAAGAACAAATCGAATTATGAGACATCACAAATGTTAGATGGGCCCAACCTGCATAGAAGATAACTTAAGTTTTTCATTTTTCATGTGCTCAAATCAATGGTGATGTTATTTTTGAGATTTGATCTAGGTCATTGATTTGTTGAAGAGAACAAATTTCCTTACACTTCTACATTAGCAAGGATATCGTATGAATGAAGAGGTGTTTCATGTCCTCCTTCATGGATATGAGATTTGTTTAAGTGTATGAGCATAAAAGGTAAAATTAGGAAGGTGATGAATGCTTTACATTGGTACAAGATGTGTTGAAGCATAACCATGGAAAGGTATGTTGAAAGGGTTTGAGATCTTACGATAAAAGGGGCCGCATAAGAGTGTAAAAGGAATTGCAAAGCCATGCTTAAAGAACCCTAATGCTCCTACGCTTAGAATTTTCTAAAGCATCACTAAAAAAGCATAAGGGTTTGATATCTAATATCTCTAGAGTTATGAGGATTGAAGGGTTTGGACATAGTGTATGAGCGTAAGACCAAATTTGAAAAAAGTCAGCTGAGGTGTCATGCCAATTAAGAAAAAAGGAAAAATTCACCATGGCCAAGTAAAATAAAACACATAAAGGTACTTTAGGATCAAATTACATGGTTTTTATTCTTTGTTGACATCCTATAAAGGTGGTATTAAAACTCATGCATGCAGAATTTACTAAAGCTACTAGATTGCATGATTAAACTATAAAGATTTGATTGAACATTCAAAGTATTTTCCCTTTCAAAGAGCTCATGTTTTCTATTCTAAAAATTCTCTAGGCATCCAAAGCTTTATGTTCTCTATATCATTGCTACAAGAGTTTGAGATAGATTTGCAGAAAAAATTGCTAACATGGATGTTAAAGAGATTCCTACTGAGGAAGTAGAGGTTGAAGAGGAAGGTGATGATGTTATAGAGGTCACACTAGAAGGGAAGAAGAAGAAGGGTGTAGTAAAAATAGAAAAGAAAACTAGAGTCTAAAAGCCAAACAACCATGCAGAGGACTACTTGAAGATACTTCCAAGGTCATCCAATGCAATTTTAGTGAATGACTATGTTTTCAAAGACCCTTACTTCCTATGCAGGGATGCAAAATGCCCTAAGGTCAATGGTTTTAATCTATTCATATATTTTTACCAAAATAGAACTAAGAACATACTAACATGCAACCCATGGAATAGGAACATGGAAAAATTGATACTCCCACAAGCAATTTTTGTTGTGGACTTGCTGAAGGCATTGAAAAACTCCTATAATCTAGTCACGAGGTCATTCCATAGACATAATGGGAGTATGTTGTGCATACTTAATAGAAATTTCATAGAAGCTTTTGGTTTGGAGGGGCAGATGGATGTGCCCATTGATATTGATTATTTGTAGGAAAATTTTGGGAGAAATAAGACTCATTTTCTGAATAATGTGATGCTACCCCGCATCCCCTACAATGTAAAAAAGGCTAGACAAATACCAAAGAAAGTGGAAGATAACTTGCTACTAAGTAGATTCAAGCACTATTTTAAAAATACAATGTATGGATTACACAAGGTTCTGGGAAGTGATGGAGTAGAGGATTGTGTATATGGCTCACTATTTCTAATGCCATGTGACATTTGAGACCCTTTTCAAAATGGAGAATATGATTATGTAGGATTCATCATGGATAGCATGCACCATCAAATTGTCAATGCCAAGACAGGAGAGATGATGGATTTCAAATTTCATCATTACTCATTGCTAATGCACCTGATCCTATACAAGAAAATTGGCTACATCAGTCAAGATTTCATTGATCAAACATCTAATGAATTTTGTGAGTTACCTGTGGAACTATGGACTCGCATTTGGGATAAAAAATTTCATTATTCAAATGCAATTATATTTTTCAATTTGTTTAGTTCTGTGATCATGAGGATGGTAGACCATACTTTCTTTAGGGCCCCTAATATTTTGAAAACATTACTCAGACCTTCCTTTTTGGATGAGAAAATGAAATTGGATCATAATTAGGGGGATATATTTTTGTTTAAGGAGTGCACATTGATGAGAGTTTATGCATTCCCACAACCCCCTCATATATTACCTAAACATTTGCCCCCTAGATTAGCTATCATTGAAATCTTTTGGCAATTTTTATTGATGAACAAAGAGATGATTCCTCCTTCCTTGCACAAACCTACATTTTTTTCTAGAACTTTTAAGGTAGAAGATTTTATAATTGGGAAGAATGCTTATGAGGAGTTTAGTGAGTATCTAGGTCAGTATAACTATTCTACTGGACCTTATAGAATGTATGACCCAAAAAATTATATAAAAAATGAGGAAAAAGCCATTAGGGGTTACATTCTACCTACTAGCAAGCCATCCTTGTAGAAGATTTAATTACTAATATAGTAGCAATAGGGGAAGCTGATGAGTTACTAGGGAAGTATGGAGAGATTAGAAAAGTAGAAGAAGCCTTAAAGAGGACCAACCCAGACTTGAAGGGTTTCTACATAGAGATTCCATATCCTGGGAATCTGAGGAAAATAGTTGAAAATTTTGATCATATCATGGCCCAAATGCCAAGTGAACCAATAGGAGAAGAGGCAATAGTGAATAGAGAATCCCCTGAGGCTAATGTCCAATTGGAAATTAATGTTGAAGAGGAGGAACAACCATCATCTTCCACATGGGTGGCAAAAGGAAATAAGAGACCAAAAACCATGCACATCCCAAAGAGGGTGGTGAGTAAAGCCTTCCAAGTAATGCTAGGAAATGATTAGTATTTTGCTGATATCAGAATGAACTAGTTGTAGGAAAGGGAAATGGAGGCATGAAGAGTCTTAATTAATCTACAAATTGTAGCCTCCAAATTGGATGATAGACTCATCCAATCTAAGAAATGCATGGAAGATGATGATTTTATTAGATCATCTGAATTTAAATTTTTTTAATATAAAATAAAGCAAAATAAGCTCACATTGAGCCTCATGCCAGGAGAGGATCCTGAAAAGAATAAAGAATTGGTAGATAAACTATTGACACATGATCCAGACAGTGAGATTATGACCCCTATATAAGCCAAGGAGTTGGTGCATAGAAGTGGCATGATTTTAGTGCCAGGATGGGATAAAGAAAGGGCCTTTGTACTCAACCAAATTAGAAGGCAAGACAAGGAAATCAATTATGCTTCAAGAGAGGGTCAAGTTTTAATATAGATACAAAGACCCTAGCTGTATGGAGTGTTTCTCCTGACACCAAGAAACCAAGAATGATGAATATAGAGGAGACTGCTCAGGGCAATATGATTTTCTTGACATTGGATAACACCACTAGCAAAGAGATTTCTAGCCTGGTTAAACACTTTGTAGTCATGAATGAGGTAAAGGTGGATCAAATTGAGGAGAGGCTTTCTACTACATATAATGAATGCTTATATGCTAGAAAATTGTATGAAGAAGAGCTTAGGTTAGGTCATGTGTAGAAAAAAAGAATAGAGGAGTTGGAGGGAAAGGTCCAGAGCCTAGAAGTAGAAGTTCCATCCTTGAAAGACCAACTCAAGATTGTAGCAGAGGTAGAACATGCACAAGGGAATGTGGAGGAGGTGACGCACACTATTGAAGTAGAAGCCCAAATAGAGGATATACCCATAGGGGTAACAATGCTAGTGCAAGTGCCAGTGGTCAATGTAGAAAGTGAAGTTTTTCAATCTGATAGTGCACCAAAAAGGGGTGTAATGATAAATATATTAAATCATAGGATAAGCATCTTGAAGAGAATTTATCAAGATGCATAAAATGCATTCACTAATCTACAAGCTACTAAACAAATATGCAAAGAAGCAATAGGTTGGCTTGACCCTACTTTCTAGCAATGGGGACCTTACATGCAATTTTTTGATAGATTGATACCATTGCTAGCTAAGAAGCTAGACCTTCCTCATAAGGTCATTTCTATTAAAGAGGGTATGGATAAAGTGAAGGTTTTCTACAATTATTTATAGAAAAATTGACAATTATTCAGAATAAGATGAAAGTGTTGATTAATGGTTTTTATTCCTTAATCCTTTCAATCCTTAATTCTAATGGCGAAATGAAATATTTGAATGAGTGGTCTAGTTCTTTTGACCATATTGCAAATTTTCCATAGGTGACATCCATTTTTGAAGGTGGCATTGTGTTTTTAATGAACTCATTGATACTTTTTTCAAAATTGAAAATGAAATGACTAAATTCATAATGAAAGGGAAAGTAATTATAGATGCTAGGTGGCAAAAGTTTGTTGGTGAATTAACAAAAATCAAAGCATGTGAGTGGCCAAAAAAAAGAGAAGTTATTGTGTGGGAGGAAATTGCAAAAATAATAGCTTTATCAATAGGGTATAGTTGAAGAAGAAGATAAAATTGAAGATTTGATGCTCCAGCTGTCATGTGCAACTATTTCTACTTTTTTCTATATATGTTAAGGTTTCAAAGTATTTTGAGAAGTTTGTTGTTTCCCTCATTGTAAAAGGACACCTATTAGTCACATTTGCCCTTTGGTTGTTGCAACTCATGCTTATATAAATTATTTTTCAAGGCATTGTGACAGGTCCGAATGGCTTGTATAATTTTGTTTTCTTTCAAAGAAAAGTACAGTCGGTCTAGTTGATGTAGTTGTTTTGAGTTTTATTTCAATTGTGTACTCTCTAATAATATATAAAAATGACAGAATCAAAAATATATTTTGGGATTTTCATTGAGTTTCTATTGGTCATTGTATTAATCATCTAAAAGGATAATACAAAGGGGTAGTTACATTAGATTTGTGTCACCAATTTTTGTCTCCATTTTATGAGTTTTTTTTTACTTTGAAGTCATTTAAATAAGGTTTAATTGATTGAATGTAGCCTGGATGGGTTGTATACTGGTTCTATCATTGCTTTTAATTCAAGAAATTATGTAAATGCTTTAGTAGATTAGTAAAGTTTATGCATTTATGAAATGGATAGTTCATAAGAATGGAAATGGGTGATTACAAATGATAGATTCATTTACAAGTTATTTGAATTAACTCTCCTACCAATAGTTAGTCTTTTGCCCAATGGATAAGGTACTAGTCACATAAGTTAGAAGTGAGTACGGGTAAATTCTTCCACTACATATCAGCTCAATTATAAATTCAAAATTATTTTTATTCCATTTTGTTCAAGGTTATAATGCTGGTCAGCACTCATTTATATCTAATTTCTAAGTCTTAGGTCGCTGATATTTCTAGAAATATTTGTAAATCCAAGGAGAATCATGACCAAATCTACTTATGAGGGATGTATATGAATCTAAGAATGTCAAGTAATAGGTAAATTGTGTATGTGTTTAAAGATAGAAGATGAGAATTAGAATGAAACTAATATAATTTGAATCATCCCTTAGGTATAGCCATCTTGGTCTTGCAGAGCCTAAAGAGTAGAAAACCACCCTTAGTTTTGTTGAGGTTGGATTGAAGTGGTTTGTACATGTAATTGTTAATAGGAAGTGGCTCATCCTTAGGTTATGTGAGTATAATCACTTTGGTATTGAACATTTTTTTTTTAGTAGTGTTAAACACTAAAAAAATGATGACTTTACTAGGGATATAACACTCTATGTTGTCATAAACCAGTATATCATTTAAGATCCGTGTTTCCCTTGGGTAGAGTTTGAGGTAGGCATTTTCACGTGCACTTTTCTATGGTTTTGGGTAGTTATTTGCATTTTTTCTGAGATCATTAGTGAAGTAATTGTGATCTATTTAGCAATTTTTCCCATTTTGATAGGGTGGGTGGTGACTCAGAAGCTTTTAACCTGTGTCAATATTTAGGAACTTGTCCCAAATTATGGAGAATAAGAAGAACACATTTGAAAATGTGAAGAAAAGCCCAGGAATTAAATTACAAACTAACCTCCCTCCTAGGGGAAGAAAAAATTGGGCTATGAAAAGGTCTCAGATGCATAGAGAAGATCACTTCCAAGAGCAAGTAATAATGGGAGAGAATGTTCATTTTTCTGTTGTGGAAAGGGAATCATCTTGCCAAAGCTCTAGATCCCATTCTAGCTTATCTGGTGATGACTTTTTTAGCACCCTCAAAGTAATATGTCAGGAAACTATTAGGCAACAAAATGCACCCAATTTAGAAAAATGAAATAGTAATAATATTTTTCAACAAAGTACAAACCCTTTCCTATCTAATCATTCTCAAGAAGAAATAGGACCAAAATAATTTGATCATGAGGATTTTAATGATGAAAAAACTACTAGTTCTAAGTTTACTATCCCTAATCCTGATGAGATTGAGATCCTAAAAATGCAACTTGCCAAGAAAGAAGTCATAAATAAGAAATTGCAAAAGGAGAGGGAAGAAAAGATTCTGCAAGCTTTTGAAGAAAAGATGACATTACTCTGGCAATGCTACCCTAAAGAAGAAAAATGAAATAGCAACTAGTGCTTGGCAACTAGAAATTATAGGTCAAGTTGAACAACTTAAGACACAAGAAAAAAAGTTGTTGGAAACTCATAATATGAACCTAGAAGGAATTTTAATACAATAGATTAAGAACTACAGTGCTCAACAAGTTAACAACAATAAAGCAAAAGATGCAGAGCATGCTGTTGATGCTAAGGATAAAGGAAAATAGAAGGAGATTGGTGTTAAGATTAAAGAACAAACAAAGATTGTTTTGATCCATGATTCCATGTCACCTTTTGATATTGAGTTGGAAAAGAAAAGGAAAGAAAAGGATGCTTTGGTTAAGAGATTGAAAATTGCACAAAATGAAGCAGCTATAGCTAAGATAAACAACAAGATTAGGTTCTTGGAAAGCACTAGGAGGTAGTCTACAGTTATGCCTAAAGATGATGGTTGATCTAATGATGAAAATAAAAATACTACTAAGGTACCTACTTCTTTCTTATCTTCATTTTCACAAAAAGTAGATCTTAACAAATCTATTGGTGATGCTAGCATTAGTAATACTATGGATAATACTAAGAGAGATGTTGCCCATCATTCCTAGATTGATTTACAAAGGAGACCTATCCAGTTAGAGGGTTATAGGAAAATATGTCTTGATAGAATCCCTGGTTACCCTAACCCCATCCCACAAGAAATAAGGAAAAGGTTGCCTAAATTTTCTAGGAACAATGCTATCACCTGTGAGGACCATTTGAGGAGTTTCCTTGATATGATGAGTGATTATGAGGTTGAGGTTGAAGATGTTATTATGAATTTATTTGTTTAGTCATTAACTAAAGATGCTAGAGAATGGTTCAAGAGACTTCCTAAGTTATCTATTATTGATTGGAAGGATATTGAGTACTGTTTCAAAGAGCAATATGGTTACAAGCAGAATCAAAGCTATATCCTAAGTGAATTTAGTGACATTAAGAGGTTACCTAATGAGTTTGTCATTGAATTCAATAATATATTTCAAAAAAGGATGTATAAGCTCATGCAAGCCATGCAAGTTGATGACAAGATATGTTTGATTACCTGCTTGAATGCTTTTGATGGAAAAATTGCATACTAGCTTAGGGGTAAGGAACCGAGGACTTTAAGAGATGCTTTTAGAATTACTATAAATGAAGAGAATAATTTGAGAATTTTAGGGAGATTAGAAAGTAAAAGAGATGATCCTAGGTTGTTTTGGAATAAGGGAAATAGAAAGGAAGAACACAAAAGTGTAGGTCAAAAAAAGCAAGAGCCTAGTGAGATAAGTCAAGTTCTAAATGCTATAAAGAGTCTAAATCTCCCTCAAGTAAAGAATGATAGGAGTCCCACTGAAAACAAGGTCCCTTACCAATCAAATTTCAATAGACAGAATATGTTAAAAAATTTCCCCTATAACACCACTTGGAAAGATGTTTAGCCTAGTGTCCCTTCCCCCAAGAACATCAACAACAAGGCGACCCCTGATCCTTTATCCAAAAACTCTATAAATTTGGTGGATGATCCCGAGTCCACTACTAAGCCTACATGGTGCTTTGTGTGTCAATTACCCCATGCTCCTCAATCCTGTGCAATAGCCTTGTCCTTCCTAGGAAATTAGACTATAGTAGAAGGATATCAAGAACATTAAGAAAAAAATGATGATGTAGGATGTAACATGTTTGAGTCATACTATGATTACTCTAATTGTGAAGATTATGATAGAGATGTAAATGAGCAAAGGTAGTTTTAGAATGAAATGCAATAGCGAGTCTTTTCTAATGAGGATGATGGTGAAGATAATATGTGTAATATGGTAAATGCTAAAGAAGAAGTGACATTAAGGAAGCCTACTAGACAAGAGATTGATCAAATTACTACCAACATGATAGCTCAAGTGTAGACTAGAAACATGGCTTAGAAAGAGGGTAATGACAAGGTGGTTGGTATGTTTATAAAAGAGTTAAGATTTAAAAAGGGGAATTTGTGAAGCCTAAAGAAATCCCTGTTGTGAAGGTTAAATTTACCAGTAAAAGATGGGAACCAAAGAAGGTGGATAATCCTAAGGGTTTTGAGTCCCCAAATAATGCTCCCAAGAAGTTAGATGAGAAGATACCAAAAGAAATTACTATAAGTGACAAGAATCACCAAGGTGCTGTAAATTTTTTGGATAAACATCATGACAAAAAGGGTATGGTTATTGATTGCCCATCCAATTCATCTGTAGTTATGACTATTGTGTTATCACAAATCACTATCAAAGTCCCTTTGTCTGAATTATTAAGAATCCCTAAACACAAAAATAAAGCCATAACATGGTTGGGAGATACTGATATAAAGATAAGACATAATTGTAATGAAAATAACAATCCCAAAGAAAGCAATAAAGAGAAGGTGAAAGACAAAGAAGCTGAAGTAGTTGTGTCTCAAATTCCTTAGATGTTTTTGGATAACTCTATAAATCAATGTTTGGGAAATGTTGATCCATTTTTCTTGCGTATTTTAGTAAATGGTAAAACATTAAAAAATTGCATGTTTGACTCTGGTGCTTCCAATACTATGATGCCTTTTGAAATAATGAAGGAATTAGGCCTGAAGGTCGATACCACTCAAGGAAGATGTTGTGTTATGGATAGAAGAGAAGTGATAGTCATAGGTACTATTAATGTTTTACCATATAGACTGATAACCTATCCTAACTAAGAGCTTACTATGAGTGTGTTGGTTGTTGATATTCCACCTTAGTATGGCATGTTGTTTTCTAGAAAGTGGAGTACTACCATGGGAGGGAGTCTACAATGTGATCTATCATTTTCTACTTTAAACATTGAGGGAAATTTGGTGAAAGTGAATAGGGAGCCTAAAATTATATATATGATAGAAGAGGAGATAGAGGATAATATGACAAACTTTGTGGATCTAGATATCAATGCATTCTAAGTTGAGGTTCTAAATTTTAAGAAATCCAAGCATAAATCTCAGATGGAAATATAGATGGAGTAACTAAGGGGGGGGGGGGGGGGGGGGTGAATCATTTACAACAAAAATAAATTCACTGATCCCTTAGATGTCTTAAAACTTAATTACTGCTATTAATCGGTAGATTAACTTGTTACTGATCTTAAGCATTCACAATTATTAACATGCATGCAAAAGAAAATAACATGAACATAAGAGACACCAGATTTAACATGGAAACTTAATATAGGAAAAGACACTAAGTAACTAGCTACCAATTTTCACTCTTCTAAAGTGAGCCCTGTTAGGAGCCAACCCTATTAAAGGTGACAAAACACACTGTTAGGTGTGACCTTGTTAGAAGATTTAATCACCCTGCTAGGAGTGGCCTTGCTAGAGGACTTTAGAACAATTTAGTAGAATTGTCCACCTTGTTAGAGGATTTACAAAATGGCTAGTAGACCAACTTTGTTAAGAGATTTAGGAATTACTATTACAATGATGAGAAAGTAACAATAAGTGACCTGAATGAGATGCAACTAAACTTTGTTGTTACAGATCTCTGCTCTGCTTCAATAGATCCTCACTGATCGAATTCAACTCTACTGCTCCTCAAGGATATCTGACCCTTCTTCAAAATTCACTCACACTTCCTTTTCACACAATCAACTCACTTGCATGCTTATTCATTCATCCATCCATACATTTGAAATCATAACTTGACCTTTTATTTATACATTAGAAATTTTCAAGGTGGCTCATTTACAAGTTACATTTACCAATAAACCATACATCAGTTGGCTACAAACATCACATTAAGAAAATAAAATATATTTCCCAAAATAATGAAATCCTTCATTGACCAACACTGTTTGGTAAAAACTGCTACAAAAATGATTTCTAGTGTTAACTAAGTGGAGCTCGGTAAACACTACAAAATCTGTAAAATCCTTTAGAGACCAAGTGAACTCAGTAAGAACTAATTTTCCTTCGTTGACCTTGTGAGCTTGGTAGAAATTTATTTTTGTCACAGAAGTCTTCAGTGCCCAAGTGAGCTTGGTAGAAACTGTCTTCATAGTGTATCCTCCAGAAACACTCGGTAGACTTTGTAATTCACTTTGCTAACCTTATGAGCTTGGTAGACTCTATCTTTTTCCATGCTGACCAACTGAGCTCAGTAGAGTCTAAATGATAACTAATATAACATTTTTGTAACATCAAAGAAAACACACAATTGAATAGTTGTATCCAACAATCTCCCTCTTTGACATTGATGGCAACACAACATGTCATAGTAGAATGAAATTTGAAAACAAGTCTATTCTAATAGAATGTTTCTCCCTCTTACATTTCATAAACTTTTAAAATATAGTAATCTCCCTTTATGAAGGAATTACATAGCTTCTTCACAAACAAATTCAAATTTTAGAAAGATATGACAATATACTCTCCCTCTTTGAAAACACATGCCAAAGACAACACAAATCAAATGAATAGCAATATACCTTATGTACTAATTCATATGCAATATTTCCATGATTATTCTACATCAACTAAAAGAACTTCAACTTGATACCTATTGAGGCATCACTAGAACTTCATTTTAGTGAGCTTTAGATAGGGGAATGATCGCTAACTTACCTCTTAGATACAAAAAAGTATCCTTAGGTAAAGGCTTGGTGAATATGTCAGCAATTTGTTCTTTTGTATGGACATATTCCAATCTAATCTTCTTATCCTGCACCAATTCTATAACAAAGTGATATTTTATTGCAATGTACTTGGTTTTTGAATCCATCACTGGATTTTTGGATATGTTAATTGCAATTGTATTATCACAAAACATAACAATAGGTTCTTTGATTTCCTTCTTCATGCCTTCCAATAATTGTTTGAACCAAACAATATTAGAATAGTTTATTGCTACTACAACATACTCTTCTTCTACTATAGATTGGGATGTACAATTTTTCTTTTTACTTGTCTAAGAAACCAACCTCTTTCCAAGAAAGAACGATCCTCCACTTCTACTCTTTCTATCATCAATGTTTCCTGCCCAACCTGCATCCGTAGACACTTTCAAATCTAGATTACCTCCAAATTTGTACCATAATCCATAATCTTTAGTTCCTTTCAGATATCTCATGATCCTTTTGATTGCTAACATGTGATTTTCTCTTGGTTTTTTTGAAAATCTTGCTAGAATACCAATTGTAGGAGCAATATTTGGCCTTGTATGCACTACATACTACAACTCTCCAATCATAGATCTATACAATGTTTGATCTACCTCCTTCGATTCATCATCCTTGGTAAGTTTCAATTGAGTACATATAGGAGTTCCAACTAGTTTGCAGTCTTCCATACCAAACTTTTTTAGTATCTCCTTGATATATTTAGTTTGAGTGATGTAGATGCCAATCTTACTCAACTAAATTTGAATACCAACAAAGAATTTGATCTCACAAAACATTGACATTTCAAATTCCTTGTTCATTTTTTCTAAAAATTCTTTACAAATATCATCATTTCCTATGAACAAAGTATCATCTACAAATATTTCTACCAAAACAATCTTATTATCTGGTTCTTCCTTGATATATAAGCTTCTGTTATCATTAGTTCTTTGAAAACCAATCTGAATAAGATAGTTATGCAATCTTTCATACCATGCTCTAGGGGTTTGTTTCAATAAATACAATTCTTTGTGTAATGTTCAAACTGTATCTTTCTTGTCTGGATCAACAAAACCTTTAGGTTGCTCAATGTAAACTTCTTCATCCAGTATACCATTGAGAAATGTTGACTTGACATCCATTTGATAAACCTTAAATCCTTTGTATGCAACATATGCAAGTAAGGTCCTAACACCTTCCAATCTTGCAATAGGAGCAAAAGTCTCTCCATAATCTATTCCTTCTTCTTGAGAGTATCCTTTGCATACCAGTCTAGCTTTGTTCCTTGACACCTTACCATATTCATTCAACTTATTTTTGAATACCCACTTAGTTCCAATGGCCTAGGTACAAGAGTCCATATTTTGTTTTTTCTCTATCTGCTTTATCTCTTCATTCATAGCCTCAATCCAACTTTCATTTTATTATGCATCTTTCACACTTCTATGTTCAAAATTAGCAAATGAAAAAGTACCTTTCAACTTACTTCTTGTCATAGTTCCTTTAGATTTGTCTCCAATGATCTGATTTGGTGTATGATGTCTCTTGACATATTTGACTAGTACAGGTTCCTTACCTTTTGAACAAATTGTATTCTCATCCTCTTGCACTTCAACTTTAGGTTCTAGCTATTCTATCTACTACTTGGGTCCTTCAGACTTGGTAGGCATTGGCTTGGTAGTGTTAGAATGTGACTTGGGTTCCTATAGATTGGTTTGAAATTCTTGCAACTTGGTTATTGAAGACTTGAGAGTAGAGGATTTCTAATTGATAGGTGTATCTGGCACCGTATCAGGTTGAATGAAAATAGATCTCCTATAGTCTTCTAGTTCCCTTTTTCTTTCTTCTTCAATTCTTTCTGCAAACTCATCAACTTTAAAATGTGCACTTTCTATGACTTTGTCAGTAGACAAGTTCAAACATCTATATGCTTTACTTTTGCAAGAATAACCCAAAAGTATTCCTTCATCACCCTTCACATCAAATTTACCTTTTTTGGATTCTTCCAAAATGTAACATTTGCTTCCAAATACTTTTAAGTAACTTACATTAGGTTTATAGCCATACCATAGCTTAGGGAGTTTTGAATGAGTCCTTCTTTAGTTGAACTCCATTCAAGGTATGAATTGCAGTGTTGATAGCTTCCTTCTAGTATTTAATAGCAATGCTCTTTTCAATCATTAAGGTTATTGCATAGTCCATGATAGATCTGTTCCTCCATTTAGCTATTCCATTTTGCTCGAGAGTTCTATGTGTTGATACTTGTCTTTTGATTCCCATTTCAATGCAAAAGTTATTGAATTCATGGGAGATGAATTCACCACCTTTGTCTGACCTCAAACATTTTAGTCTTTTCCTTGTTTCCTTCTCTACTCTAGCCAAATACCATTTAAATTTCTCTAATGCTTCTAATTTCTCTCTTAGGTACATGACAGTCATCATTCTTGAGTAATCATCAAAAAAAAGAATGAAGAACTTTTCACCAGTATAGCTTTCAATTCCAATAGGTCCACACAAATTAGTAGGCACAATTTCTAAAACTTCTTTAGACTGATAGTTTTTACTTTTAAAGCTAGTCTTTCCCATCTTACAATTTTGACAATTCTTGGAAAGACCAACCTCAGATTTTTTTATATTAGGAATGCCTCTTACTTTCCTAAATTTACTTATTTTCACCAAGTTATCAAAGTTCACATGACATAGCCTCCTATGCCATAACCAAATTTCTTCAACTTGAGCAATAAAGCATGAACATTCACCAAGTTCAAGATAGAAAAAGTTACCTTTTGTCTATGTGCTTGATCCAATCAACTTTCCTTTGTCATCTAGTAGTCTTGATTTTCCATGCATGAATTTCACTTTGAATCCATTATTGAGTAGCTATGCCACACTCAATAGATTGTGTTTTAGTCCTTCTACCCAATATGAATTATCACATACAAGCTCTTTATTTAGTGAGATTCTTCCTCTTCCTTTTATGCAACAAGGTTCATTATTACCAAACCTCAAACTACCACCATCATAGTCTTCAAAATGTTCAAACTTAGTTTTATCACCAATCATATGATGAGAGCAACCACTATCTATGATCCATGTATCATTTTTTCTCACATGAGAAATAAGTGCCATTTTATCTTCCTCATCATTATCAAATTCATCTTTCATAGCAATGTAAACAATCTCATCTTCTTCATCATCAGAATCATTAGAATATTTAGCCATGAAACATGTTTTGTTACCTTTTTCCTTGAATGATTTGAAGTCTTTCTTGCCATTGCACTTGTGACTATTCTTCTCATCCTTGTTTTGCTTAATTGGGCACCTAGTAGCAATATGACCAATTTCCTCACATGAAAAATAGATTAGAGGAACCTTACCTTTGTATTTCCCTTTGTCTCTATAATATTTCCTTACTAGTAGAGATTCAACCACCTCAAGATCACTGTCAAAACTCTATTCTAATTCTTCTTCACTTTTTGACTGAGAATCCTTTATCTTATTGCATTTTTTCTTGAGTGAAATCTTGGCTTCAGATGTTGATTCAATGTTCTTGGTAGCTGGAACATAGTTATCATAGTTATCTAGCTTAAATGCAGTCAATCTTCCAACTATGACCTCTAAATTTATCTTATAATTTGCTTCACATCTTCTTTCTTGAATTGCAAAAACTATAATTGCATAAATGAGAAGTAATATTCTAAGAACTTTACTTATAACTATTTCCTCCTTGATATCTCCTCCAGAAGCTTTGATTGCACTAACATTTTCTTTGACTCTATCAACACATTTTGCAATTTTTTCATCCTCTCTCATCCTCATCTAATAAAATTATCCTCTTAAACTTTCTACTTTGGCTCTTCTCACATTATCATCTCCTCAATAGATATCTTTTAGCTTGTTCCACATTTCAAAGGTAGTTTTGCAGTCTTTGGCATCATCAAATTCTTCATAGCTTAGGGCAGACACAATGTCTATCATCATGGTGTTCTAAGTGTTCTTCTCAACAATGCCATTAGTAGATAATGTACCAAGAGGAGTTACATATGCTTCATCAAGCTATTTCAATCTTGTGTCTCCAATGGAAGCCAAATGGAGTCTCATGAGACCTTACCATGCTGAAAAGTGATCCATGTTAAGCCTTTGAATTTCCCTCTTGTAAGACATCCTAATCTTTAGCTTAGATCCTTGAAATCCTTCCTATAAGCACCAAAATCTCTGATACCAATTATTGGAAATATAGATGGAGTAACTGAGAGGGGGGGTCAATTAGTTACCACAAAAATAAATCCATAGATCCCTTAGATGTCTTAAAATTTAATTACTGTTGTTACTTGGTAGATTAACTTGTTACTGATCTTAATCATTCACAATTATTAACATGCATGCAAAAAAAAATAACACGAACACAAGAGACACCAGATTTAACATGGAAACTCAAAATGAGAAAAACCACCAAGTAACTAGCTACCAATTTTCACTCTTCTGAAGTGAGCCCTATTAGGAGCCAACCTTGTTAAAGGTTACAAAACACACTATTAGGTGTGACCTTGTTAGAGGATTTAATCATCCTACTACGAGTGGCCTTGCTAGAGGACTTTAGAATAATTTAGTAGAACTATCCACCCTATTAGAGGATTTACAAAATGGCTGTTAGACTAAATCTATTAAGAGATTTAAGAATTATTGTTACAATGATG
Source organism: Cupressus sempervirens (assembly GCA_028749045.1). Lineage (NCBI taxonomy): Eukaryota > Viridiplantae > Streptophyta > Pinopsida > Cupressales > Cupressaceae > Cupressus > Cupressus sempervirens. The sequence continues at coordinate 331,368,503 of CM053789.1, forward strand.
AGAAAGTAACAATAAGTGAACTGAATGAGATGCAACTAAAATATGATGTTACAGATCTCTACTCTACTTCAATAGATCCTCACTGATCAAATTCAACTCTGCTACTCCTCAAGGATATCTAGTCCTTCTTCAAAATTCACTCACACTTCCTTTTCACACAATCAACTCGCTTGCATGCTCATTCATTCATCCATCCATACATTTGAAATCACAACTTGACCTTTTATTTATACATTAGAAATTGTCAAGTTGGCTCATTTACAAGTTACATTTACCAATAAACCATACATCAGTAAGCTACAAACATTACATTAAGCAAATAAACTATATTTCCCAAAACAATGAAATCCTTCATTAGTCGACCATACTTGGTAAACACTGCTCCAAAAATGATTTCTATTTTTAATTAGGTGAAGCTCAGTAAACACTACGAACTATGCAAAATCCTTTGGAGACTGAGTGAACTTGGTAAGAACTAACTTTCCTTTGCTAACCTTGTGAGCTCAGTAGAAACTAATTTCTGTCATAGAAGCCTTCAGCACCTGAGTGAGCTCGATAGAAACTATCTTCATAGTGTAACCTCTAGAAATGTTTAGTAGACTCTATAATTCACTTTGCCAACCTTTTGAGCTTGGTAGACTCTATCATTTTCCATGCTGACCAACTAAGCTCAATAGACTCTAACTGATAACTAATATAAAAATTGTGTAACATCAAAGACAACACATAATTGAATAATTGTATCCAACAAATAGAAGTTGACACAAAGATAAAAAAAGGTGATCTATGGACTATGTTTTTATATGGTGCTCACTGCAAAGATAGATCTGGTGTAGGTATTTTGTTGATATCTCTAGCAGGGGTAACATACAAATTCTCTTCTACATTAAGTTTCCCTTGTACCAACAATATAGTAAAATATGAGGCTTTTCTATTAGGACTTAGATTAGTTCACAAGAATGGGATAAAAAAATTTCATGTGATAGGAGATTTTGAATTAGTTATATCCCAAGTAGGAAATGCTTATGTGTCAAAAAAACAAAGGATTAAAAGTAATGTTGTATGGGATATGATTGAATATTTTGATGCATTCGGGATAACTTGGAAAAATAGCACTAATAATAAGATGGTAGACCTATTAGCAAATATAACAGTAAAACCTAATGATATTACATTTGCCGATATATCTAAAGTTGAGATTCAAACTAGACCTTTTGTTCTTGATAATATCTAGAATTGGCAAGTATTTGAGGATGATAAAGATATGAACTAAGATTTTTGAATTGTTAAAATTTGTTGTCAAGACAAAAAATTGATTGTACAGCTTATGTAGAAAATATAAATGCAAAAGATACTATTTTTGGGCAGGAAGTTGTGCAATTGAAGTCAAACAAAATCCTAAAGGGTTTAGTTGTTTTAGAAACCATTTTTGACAACCAAGATAGGTCACAAGTTGATGCCAGTAAGTATGATGCTAAAGATCTAGAGGAGGTAACTTTGGAAATAGAGGAAACACCTAAGAAGGTATATATTGGTCAGAAATTGCCTCCCAAAATTAGGCAAGACTTGATAGATTTGTTAAGAAAGTATAGACATGTGTTTCCATGGTCATATGATGATCTAAAGATTATAGAGAATATCTCTTTTAGCATGAAATCCCTTTGAAACCAGATGCTAAACCTTTTAGGTAGAAAAAAAGGCCAATAAATCCAACTTTGGCTCATAAAATATAGGAGGAACTAATTAAGTTAAGAGATGTAGGGATCATAAACCCTATTAGGCACTCCTCTTGGGTATCCAATTTAGTCCCTATTAGGAAGAAAAAGGGAGACATAAGATTGTGTCTTGACTTTATGAATTTCAATATATCTTCATTAAATGATAATTATGGATTGCCAAATATGGAAGCTATGTTGCAAAAGGTCACTAGTTTTGAACTTATGTCCATGATGGATGGATTTTCAAGGTATAATCAAGTGTGTTAAGGAATTAGAATAATTTAAGACTACTTTTACTACTCCATGGGGTACTTATGTGTATGTTAGGATGCCTTTTGGGCTTACTAATGTTGGGGCTACTTTTCAAAGGGCTATGGATGTGGATTTTGCTGATATTATTGATAAATTTTTTGTTGTATATCAAGATGATTTAACTGCTTATTCCAAGGATGAGAATGATCATTGCATGCATCTAGAAAAGGTATTTATTAGAGCCCTTAAGTATGGTATCTCTTTAAATTCAAGGAAATGCAATTTTGGTCTTATTGAAGGAAAGTTGTTAGGGCATCTAGTTGGTAAGCATGGAGTGAGGATTGACCTTGAAAGGTTAGAAGCAATAGAAAAAAATTAGAAGCCTCAATTTTTTAAGGGGATTTAGTCATTTTTTGGGCAGATCAATTTTCGCAGATGATTTGTGACTAATTTTGAAGAGATTAGTAGGCCTATTTCAAGGATGTTAAAGAAAGGATTTGAGATAAAATGGGATGGGGAACCTACAATTGCATTCCAGAAGATCAAGCAAGCTATCAAGGATGCCCTTGTCCTTAGGGCACCTAATTATGATAAGCTAATGCATATATTTTAATTTGCTTCATTTCACACTATTGCTGTAGTACTATTACAAAAAAATGAGGAAGGTTATGAGCAGCCCATTGCATTTTTTAGCAAAACATTATAGGCAGTAGAACTCAAGTGTGATATAAATGAAAAATAGGCATATGCACTAGTGAAAGGAGTAAAGGCTTTTAGGTGTTACTTAATGGGAGCCACTATTATTGCATTTGTCCCCATTGCTACTGTAAAGGACATCTTTTCACAACAAGAGGTATCTGGCAGAAGATGTAGGTGGATTAACATAATACAAGAATTCAACATTGATATTCTGATTACCAAACTAGTTAGGGGTCCAGGTTTGACCAAATTGATGGTAGAAACTAATTTAGAGGCAAACCAAATCAATCAACTTGATGATAGTTGCAAGGATAATTTTTATGATATGGATACTTTTGACTGGTATAGAGATGTGATTTATTACTAACAAAACATGAAATCCCCACCAAGATTAACAGATAAGTAGAAAAGATCTTTGAAGTTGCAGGCTATAAAATATGTTATAGTGTAGGGGCAATTGTGGTGGAGGAATATGGAAGTGGTATGTGGTGGTCATTATATGGCTAAAACCACTGCTTATAAAGTTCTGAGGGCTAGTTTTTGGAGGCCAACAATTTTTAGAGATGATAATGAGTTTGTGAAAACATGTGATGCTTGTCAAAGGTTTAGTGGAAAGTTAAAATTTTCTAAGAATTTACCATTAAGACCTGATGAAGTCCAAGAACCATTTCAACAATGGAGAATTGACTTCATAGGTGAGATCTCAAATAAATCTAGTGGTGGACATTCTTGGATCTTGGTGGCTACTGATTACTTCAGTAAATGGATTGAAGCAATTCATACTAAGAATGCAACAAGTAAAGTAGTGATTAATTTCATTCTAAATAATATTGTGACTAGGTTTGGATGCCCATAGATGATCGTAACTAATAATTTTATGTGTTTCAGACTTGAGGAATATAATTTTTTTTTGTAAAAAGTATAGCATTACAGAATACACCTCATCACCTTATCACCTCCAAGGAAATGGTTAGGCAAAATCAAGCAATAAAAGTATATTGAAAAGCATTAAGAGGATTTTAGGAGAGAAAAAGAAGGCTTGGGATTCAAAATTTCCATTAGCTCTATGGGTTGATACGGTTTCATATATGGGTTGATACGGTTACTATGAAAAAGGCCATTGGATGTGCTCCTTTTGATTTGGTCTATGGCATACAAGCTAGACTTCCACAGAATAATTTAAAGGAAATGTATAAATTTGTTGAACTTTATGAAGATGATATCTTTGATGAGATGCAACTTAGAATGGATGATATTGTACAATTGAAAGAAGCAAGAAGAGATTCTTCTATTCAAAATGCCAAGTTACAGTCACAGATGAAGCATTTATATGACAAGAGGGCCATTGAGAGGAAATTTGAAATAGCTAATATAGTATTGATGTGGAATGCTAGAATGGAAGATAAAGGAAAGCATGGTAAATTTGATCCCATATAGCTTGGCCCATACAATATTTATGATACAAATGGTTAAGACATATTTTCTAAGGGATCTAACTGGAGATATTCTTGAATTTCTAGTTCATGGACAATTCTTGAAAAGGTACTTTTCCTAAAGTATCTGTGTTCCATGAACAATAGTTTTAGGGGTTCTTGTATCTTTATACATTATGTATATTTTATAAATACCTATAAATTTCTTTGTATAGTGTGCTTTCCTATTTCTATTATTTTATTTTTATGCTCTCTAAAGAAGTTGTCATTATTGTATCAAGTATGTGGTCTTCTCTACCATATATTCTAAATTCTTGTATAGATTCAAGTAGTCTATCATCCCCAAATAGAGCCACTGATGGCCTAATTTTTCACAGTGCTGAGAAGTTCCAAAAATATGTGTGAAAAATCATGTAATCCCTATGTCTTGCAAGTTAGGGTTTCTCTTTTTATCATTTTTCAAAAATTTTGTGTTACCCTAGTCACGTCTAGATCTCTATGTTGTTTGAATTTTATTAAATTCTCAAGGTTTGTCATCAACATAGTCAGTAAAATGCCCTAAGTATGTTAAAACCCTAGATTATATTCATTTTTTTGAAAGGGTTTGCAAAATTCCTTAGTTCTGCTCCTTTATGGTGTTACAATGTTAGGGTTTGTCATAGGAGCATTGAGATCTCTTTCTTTTGGTGTAAAGGTGTAAAGGCATTTTTGTTTATGAGCATACAGTTCTATAACCCGTAACAATGAAGCGATGGACTTTGACACTTTTCGGGTATATGATTCATCTTTAGGAAAAGATGTATAAAAGGTTTTCATGTACTATAAGTTTTGACTTACTATTCTATGGTGGCAAGTTGAGTAGATGAGCGAAAGGAATTCATTTAGGTACTTCCAACTATATGTTTTCCTTTTAAGCATATGAGTGTAATAAGGTTTAAAGTGATCATGTTTGTTGATTCACAGGGGTACAAGTAATGTGTTGAGAAAATGGGTGGAAAGGTGTAGTGGTTTGATTTACACTCTCACATTTTGTTGAATGGCGTAAGAATGTAAAGACCCATTATGTTGTAAAAGGTATATCACAGAGATATAAAATGGGTTTTACTGTTCTATGCGCAAGGGAAACTCATAAGAGCAAAGCAAGATTTGATTTATGCTTCTAGACTTAGAATTTTTTGAATCATCACCGAACAAGCATAAGGGTTTGATATTTGTATCTTTGGAGTTATGAGGATTGAAGGGTTTGGACTCAGCGTATGAGCATAAGACCAAATTTGAAAAAAGTCAGCTGAGGTGTCATGCCAGTTAAGAAAAAATGACAAATTCACCATGGCCAAGTAAAATAAAACACAGAAAGGTACTTTAGGATCGAATCACATAGTTGATATTCTTTGCTAATATCCTACAAAGGTGGTATTAAAACTCATGCATGTAGAATTTATTAAAGTTGGTAGATTGCATGATTAAACTATAAAGATTTGATTTAACATTTAGAGTATTTTCCATTTCAAAGAGCTCATGTTTTCTATTCTAAAAATTTGCCAAGAATCCATAGCTTTGTCTTCTTTGTATCATTACTGTAGGAGTTTGAGATAGATTTGTAGAAAAAATGGCTAACATGGATGTTGAAGAGATTCTTGCTGAGGAAGTAGGGGTTGAAAAGGAAGGTGATGATGTTGTAGAGGTTACAGTAGAAGGGAAGAAGAAGAAGGGTGTGGTAAAAATAGAAAAGAAAATCAGAGTCTAAAAGCCAAACAAGCATGCAGAGGACTGGTTGAAGATACTTCTAGGGTCATTCAATGCAATTTAGTGAATGACCATGATTTCAAAGACCCTTACTTTCTGTGTAGGGATGTAAAAAGACCTAAGGTTGATCATTTTAATCTATTCATGTATTTTTACCAAAATAGAACTGAGAATGTACAAATATACAACCCATGGAATAGGAACATGGAAAAATTGATATTCCTAGAAGTATTTGATGATGTGGACTTGTTGAAGGCATTGATAAACTCCTATAATCTAGTCTCGAGGCCATTCCATAGACATAATGGAAGTATTTTGTGCACACTTGATAGAACTTCTTTCATAGAAGCTTTTGGCTTAGAGGGGTAGATGGATGTGCTCATTGATATTGATGATTTCTAGGGAACATTTGGGAGAAATGAGACTCATTATCTAAATAATGTGATGCTGCCCCACATCCCCTATACTATAAAAAAGGTAGGGTAGATACCAAAGAAAGTGGAAGATCACTTGCCACTAAGTAGATTCAAACACTATTTCAAAAATATAGTGTATGGATTACACAAGGTTTTGGGAAGTGATGGAGCAGAGGATTGTGTATATGGCTCACTATTTCTAATGGCATGTGACATTCAAGACCCTTTTCACAATAGAGAATATGATTATGTGGGATTCATCATGGATAGCATGCACCATCAAATAGTCAATGCCAATAAAGGAGAGATGAAGGACTTCAAATTTCATCATTACTCATTGATGATGCACCTAATCCTATACAAAAACATTGGCTACATCAGTCAAGATTTCATTGATCAAACATCTAATGAATTTGGTGAATTACTTGTGCAACTATGGACTTTCATTTGGGATAAAAAAATTCATTATTCAAATGCAATTGTATTTTTCAATTTGTTTAGTTCTATGATCATGAGGATGGTAGACCATACTTTATTTAGGGCCCCTAATGTTTTGAAAACATTACTTAGACCTTCCTTTTTGGATGAGAAAATGAAATTGGATCATAGTTGGGGGGATATATTTTTGTTTAAGGAGTGCACATTGATGAGTGTTTATGCATGCCCATAGCCTCCTTATATATTACCTAAATATTTGCCCCCTAGATTAGCTATCATTGAATTCTTTTGTAAATTTTTATTGATGAACAAAGAGATGATTCCTCCTTCCTTCCACAAACCTACATTTTTTTGTAGAAGTTTTAAGGTAGGAGATTTTATAATTGGGAAGAATGCCTATGATGAGCTTAGTGAGTAGCTAGGTTAGTATAAGTTTCCTACTGGACCTTATAGAATATATGACCTAGAAAATTATATAACAAATGAGGTAAAAGCCATTAGGGGTTACATTCTACCTCCTAGCAAACCCATCCCTATAGAAGATTTAATTGCTAATATAGTAGCAATAGGGGACACTAATGAGTTACTAGGGAAGTATGGAGAGATCACAAAAGTAGAAGAGGTCTTAAAGAGGACCAACCCGGACTTCAAGGGTTTGTACACAGAGATTCCATATCCTAGCAATTTGAGGAAAATGGTTGAAAATTTTGATCATATCATGGCCTAAATGCCAAGTGAACCAATAGGAGAAGAGGCAACGATAAACAGAGAATCCCTTGAGCCTGATGTCTAATTGGAAATTAATTTTGAAGAGGAGGAACAACCATCATCTTGCACGTGGGTGGCAAAAGGAAATAAAAGACAAAAAACCATGCACATCCCAAAGAGGGTGGTGAGTAGAGCCCTACAAGTTATGCTAGGAAATGATTAGTATTTTTCTAATATCAAAATGAACTGCTTGCAAGAAAGAGAAATAGAGGCAAGAAAAGCCTCAACTAATCTATAAATTATAGCCTCCAGATTGGATTATAGACTCATCCAATCTGAGAAGTCCATCAAAGATGATGATTTTATTACATCATCTAATTTTAAAAGTTTTTTTAATATAAAATTAAGAAAATTGACCTCACATTGAACCTCATGCTAGGAGAAGATCCTGAAAAGAATAAAGAATTGGTTGATAAACTGCTAGTATATGATCCAGACAGTGAGATGATGACCCCTACAGAAGCCAAGGAGTTGGTGCATAGAAGTGGCATGATTTTAGTGCTAGGATGGGATATAGAAAGGGCCTTTGTACTTGACCAAATTAGAAGGCAAGACAAGGCAATAAATTATGAAGCTACTAGTAGTGAAGGCCTAAAGAGAGGGTCATGTTTTAATATAGATACAAAGACCCTAGTTGTATGGAGTTTTTCCCCTAACACCAATAAACCAAAAATGATGAATATAGACAAGACTGCTAACGAAAATATAATTTTTTGGACATTGGATAACACCACTTGCAAATAGATTTCCAACCTAGTTAAACATTTTACACTCATAAATGAGGAAAAGGTGGATCAAATTGAGGATAGGCTTGCTACTGCATATAATGAATGCTTAGATGTCAGAAAGTTGTATGAAGAAGAGCTCAAGATAGTTTATGTGCAGAAAAAAAGAATAGAGGAGTTGGAGGGAAAGATCCAAAGCCTAGAAGCAAAAGTTGCATCCCTGAAAGACCAACTCAAGACTGTAGCAAACACAGGACATGTACAAGGGAATGTGGAGGAGGTGAGGCACACTATTGAAGCAAAAGCCCAAATAAAGGATATACCCAAGGGGTAACAATGCTAGTGCTAGTGCCAGTGGTGAATGTTGAAAGTGAGGTTTGTCAATTTGATAGTGCACCAAAAAGGGGTGTAATGCTAAATATGCTAAATCATAGGATAAGAATCTTGAAGAGAATTTCTCAAGATGTATATAATGCATTCACCAATTTGCAAGCTGTTGAACAAATATGCAAAGAAGCAATAGGTTAGCTTGACCCTATTTTCAAGCAATGGGGACCTTACATGCAATTTTTTGATAGATTGATACTATTGCTAGCTAAGAAGCCAAACCTTCTTGATAAGGTCATTTTTGTTAAAGAGGGTATGGATAAAGTGAAGGATTTGCTACAATTCTTTACAAGAAAATTGACAATTATTCATAATAAGATGAAAGTTTTGATTGATGGTTTTTATTCCTTAATCCTTTCAATACTTAATTCTGATGGCCAAATGAAAGATTGGAATGAGTGGTCTAGTTATTTTGACCATATTGCAAATTTTTCGTATGTGACATCCATTTTTGAAGATGAAACTGATGAGTTTTTTTTTAATGAACTCATTTATACTTTTTTCAAAATTGAAAATGAAATGAATAAATTCATAACAGAAGGGAAAGCAGTTACAGATACTAGGTGGCAAATGTTTGTTGGTGAATTAACAAAAATCAAAGCATGTGAGTGGCCAACAAAAAGAGAATTTTTTGTATGGGAATAAATCACAAAAATAAAAGCTTTACCAACAGGGGTAGTTGAGGAAGAAGACAAAATTGAAGATTTGATGATCCATCTGTCATGTGTAACTATTTCTACTTTTTTCTATTTATGTTAAGGTTTCAAAGTATTTTGAGAAGTTTTTTGTTTCCCCTTATTGTAAAGGGACACCTGTCAGTCACATTTGCCCTTTGCTTTTTACAACTCATGCTTATATAAATGAGTTTTCAAGGCATTGTGACAGGTCCAAATGGTTTGTATAATTTTGTTTTCTTTTAGAGAAAAGTATAGTCAATCCAGTTGATGTAGTTGTTTTGAGTTTTCTTTCAATTGTGTACTCTCTGATAATATATAAAAATGATAGAATTAGCAAGATATTCTAGGCTTTTCATTGAGTTTCTATTGGTCATTATATTAGTCATTTAAAAGGATAATACAAAGGGGTACTTACATGAGATCAGTGTCACCAATTTCTATCTCCATTTTATGAGTTTTTTTACTTTGAAGTCATTTGAATAAGATTTAATTGATTGAATGTAGTCTGGATGGGTTCTATATTGGTTCTATTGTTGCTTTTAATTCAAGGAATTATGTAAATTCTTCAGTAGATTGATAGAGTTTATGAGTTTATGAAATGGATAGTTCATAAGAATGGAAATGGGTGATTATAATTGATAGATTCATTTACAAGTTATTTGAATTAAATCTCCTTCCAATAGTTAATCTTTTTCCCAATGGATAAGGCACTAGTCACATAAGTTAGAAGTGAGTAAGGGTAAATTCTTCCAACTACATACCAACTCGATTATAAATTCAACTTCAATGTTATAATGCTGGTCAGCACTCATATCTAATTTCTAAGTCTTGGGTAGTTGCTATTTCTAGAAATATTTGTAAACCCAAGGAGAATTATGACCAAATCATTTTATGAGGGATGCATATGAATATGAGGATGTCAATTAATATTTAAATTATGTATGTGCTTAAATCTAGAAGATGAGAATTAGAATGAAACTAATATAATTTGAATCATTCGTTAGGTATACCCACCTTGGTCTTCTAGAGCCTAAAGAGTAGAAAAGCACCCTTGGTTTTTTTGAAGTTGGATCCAAGTGGTTTCCACATGTAATTTTTAATAAGAAGTGGCTAATCCTTAGGTTATGTGAGTATAATCACTTTGGCATTGAACATTTTTTTGTTTAGTAGTGTTAAACACCAACAAATCAAAAAACCCCCATCACCACATACTACTCTGGATCTATCTCCTATTGCATCCATTTTTCTTTGGAGAGAAATTTGTCTCTATAATGGAATGTGTGGGATGACTATCCACTATGGTATCCTCATGGCTTTGACTTACCCAAGTGTTGGTGGTTTTCCTTTATCCTCACCTCTACCTCTAGGTCTTTTACCTGTAGGACCTCTAACTCTACCTCTCCTTTGACCACACTCACCATCATCCTCCTCACCCCCACTTGAATGTTCCTTGATTGATGGGATAAGCTCTACTAGATCTATATATCTTAGGAAGAGATGTTCTCTGAACCATCATGCATAATTCCCCTCCATCCTAGAATCTACCATGTCATCTTTGAGTGACCATATTTGTGGCATCACTACCATCTCCATAAGGCCTCTTGATATGCTTGATACTCTAATGTGGGGGACCATACTGGTCTCTCTAAATACACATAGGCATTATTTGTTAATCCTTGTGCCATCCCCTATCAGTGACCAAAGTGCTTGAGTACCCTCCTAAAGAAAAATATCTCTATCACTGCAAGAATCTAACCAACTAAATATTGAGAACCAAAGACATACCATCTCATCATCATCCTCTGCCTACCACTTTGTGTACCTCTAGGGTCTCCACACAACCTCATCTATGTCATCCAACATATGCCTCTAGTACTCAATCTTTCTCATATGAGATTGGACAATGATACCTAAGTACCCTAACACACACACACACACACACACACACACACACACACACACACACACACACACACACACACACACACACACACATAGGGTATGTCTTGTTGCCTTTGTCCAACACATATAAGTCACATGATGGGAAGATGCTCCCATGTCCAAATTTGTAATATCACCACACCAGTTGAAAGAGATGTGACCCATGAGTATACCACCTGATGTAAATCATAATTCAAATTTGTAAGAATATAACTACCACATGTAAATCATAGTGGTTGGTCAATCATATCTTGAATGATATGACTCTATTGTATTGAACATCCACAACCTTGCCTATCTAGAAGGAGAAATCCTCCTATCAAGCCTGCTAATATGATTGGTAATGGATCATGCTAGAGCATTTGGAACCATGTGATGATAGCATCCTTGATGTCATCATCGACAATAGGTCTCTTTACATTGTGCCATCATTGGTCTAATCATAATATTCCAGATCCCCTACTATAGTGATATTAAGGATCCTATATATATCTTCCAGTATGATGGTCATCTCCCCAAGAGTTAAATATAAGGTGTTGTGGTTTGAGTGTCACTGCTTGACCAAAACTATCAATCATCCTTAGTTCACCCAAAGCTAAGGCATATGAATATGAAAATCCACATCTATTTGTAACATGAATATCCTTGGCCAAGAATCTATCAATTACTTTAATGGCCAAGGATAAAACCCACACACCTTTCACCCATGCATCTATTTAGACAAGCATAAAAAAACCACATTAGTCTATCATTACCAATTATTATCCTACATCAATCTAGGTCACAATGTCTAGCTACCTAGCTAATGGTTCAATCGAGAACTAATTATTTTTCCATCTCTACAGCTTGAGATAGAAACATTATTTTTCCCAGCTCTATATCTTGAGATGGTACCATTTTATCTATCTAACCTATTAGATTGATCCTACATATCACTTTATGATCACAGTCATATGCTCTTTAAGTTTTGGGTGAACATGTTATCAATTGGGTATCAATGCCTTAACTATCCATTGAATATCAAATTCCTAAATAACCCTATAATTGATCATTTTTCACATTCACAATCACTGCTCTAGATAATCTAATATTTGAAAAATCCTACATTTGCTTAGAAACTTTCAAAAATTACATTAGGCATCAAAAGTGTTATTTTATCATTCAAACATGCTATTTCCAATAACAAATATGCTATAACATTTTTAAGAACTATTGTAATTAATAACTATGCCAATACACATTAGAGATGCGCTATAACAAAAAAGGTGCTACCATATTATCTTGATGCACTATTATAGATAAAACCACTTTTATACCTATCAAATGCGCTAAAAGATCAAATTGTCAAACACTTTGTGATGGGGACACAACCCAAGCACAGAATGGACACAATAGGAAAAGAAAAATTTTAATAACTATGAAAATATGCTAGTACACTTAGTGCAGAGAAATAGACTCCAAAACATGCCCTTTGGGCATACAATAGCATAAATCTGAAGATAAGTTTTTCTCCTAGTACCTTCTCTCAAACTCCACTCCGAACTGCCTTTTACAATGCCAAAAATGTTCTTAAATAGACCCCAAAGGGTTAAGGATTAGGAATACATTCTAGAAAGTGCTAGTTGGCATCTGTAGACACCTAAAAACCTTTAGAAAATAAAGTATTTTTATTTTCTGAAAAATTCCTGATGACATCATCATTTATTAATTAATTAATTATTTAATTTATTTATTTATTTTTATGCCATTAAATCCCTTTATCTTAATTAAAAATATTTAATTAAGGAATCCCTCCCAAAAATGTTTAAATCTTATTTAAACATTATTTCCTTATTTATTAATTATTTAATTAATAAATTGACCAAAAAACTCAAAATAAATAAAAAAATTATTTTTTGCCCAAAACTTGGCCAATTTCCTTAAGACCACTAACCTCTTCCAAAATCTTCTAATCCTTCTTTAATTTTGATTAAAGGCTAATCCCATCATTTCCTACCCCTAATCCCAACTCAAAATATTTAATTAAGATTAAATATTAATCCTCATGTTTATTAAAAAAGTTTTAATAAATATCTCCTCAAACCCAAACCCTTGAAATAAATAAAACTTTATTTATTTCCTAAAAATCTAATTTATCCTCATCCTAAGAGGTTCTAGACTCTTCTAGAAAGTCTTCATCCTCATCCTAAGAAATTCTAGACTATTCTAGAAAGTCTTTATCCTCATCCAAAGTCTAGAATCTTCTAGAAGATGTCTTTAAACCTAATCCTAATCCCATCCTAACCTTGTCACATTCTCTAAACATGGGTTAAGACTTACTAACCCAAGCCAAAGTTAACAAATATCTCCTCCTTCACCCACCCTCATTAAATGCCATCCACTTGCCTATCTTAAGCTAATCCTAAACCATCCTAATCCATCCTCTAATCATTTGCACAATCCTAAGCAAGCTTAAAACCCTCCTAATCAAGCCCAAGTCGAAATTCCTCTCATCTCCTTTAAAATATCCCAACCATAAAACTTTATGAAGCCCACTAGGCCATAAGTGACTCTTCCAAGCCCTTTTATTGCTCTTACAAGCCATTATGAGGGTCTTTATGAAGATTTTATCCCTTGAGCCTCCTTTGTTGACTCATCCTTCCCCTTTCCTCCATCCTCTCACCCTGTGACATGTGTCACTCCCTGATTGGCTATAAGGAAGCACAATCCATGTGCTCTCTTCTCATGCAATCTGAGCCCTCCATGAGCTCTTTCCCATCCTTGCATCTTAGCCCTCAATCCCTCAAGCATCTTGCCTATAAATTGGATCCTTCCCCTTTGCAAAATAACACAATCTATGAAGTAAAGTCATAATGCCATTTTAAGAAGCCATTTTACATCAAAACCATACACTCACACCCAAATTCCAACTCCATTTGAACCCCTTTTTGAAGCATAAAAGCTTGAGCATACATCCTATCTATTTAGACAAAGCTACTCAACAAGATAGCTTCTCATTGAGAGAGCCCATTAATGGCTCATTATTCTCAATTGAGAGTTCATCTTAGTCTATCTTGAAGTTTATGAATTTTGTTTAGTTTGTAGAAGCTTTATTTAAATTTGGTTTCTATTAGCATACTAACATTGCTCATATACATTTTGGCACACCCGGTGGGACCTCGCATGGGTCATCTTCATTAGCTTTTTTAGTCAAGTTTTGTATGTCATTTGCTAATTTTGGCTAATTTTTTTTGTTTTTGTGATTGGTAGGATTGTATAAATTGGTTTTGTAGTTCCACATGAGCATAAAAAAGAAAAAGGAACTCATAATCTATCTCATAGTGTTTGCAGATTTTTCAAGCTTATAGGTGGACAAAGCACTTGGAATTCTTCTTCCTCTTCTTGTCTATATTCTTCTTATTCCATCTACTTCTTCTTCTTCTTCTTGTGGGAGATCTTGGCCATTTTTTTGAAGGAAGCAAAATCATACTTCTTTTTAGTGCTTAAAATGAACCCCTAAATCATACTTAAATCCATTAAAAACTAAAAATTTGCAAAAAAAAAAAAAAGCCTTTTAACAAGTGAAACTAAACCAATTCAATCATTTGCATCCTTGCAACATCAAGGTTTTAGATGCATTCATGCAAAGTTAGGAACACTTCATTTTTGGAAATTTTAAAAGAACTTCAAGTTTCTATTTCAAAAGGTTCAAAATCAACACTAAGTGCACACTAAAATCTAAATCAAACTCAAAGCATCAATCAAGGATAAAATGAACCTCATTTGCAAATATTTTACAGTTCTTTTAAAAATCTCATGAAAACTAAGAGTCCTAAATGGTTGCCAAAAATTTTCCTAAAAGCTTTGTTATTTGTTCCAAACAAATGTCTTGTTGCAAAATCTTGAATGTTTCTTAAGTTTTTCATGCATCAAAATAGTCTAGGAATATCATTTTTGGGCTTAAAACATGCAAACTAGAACACAAAATCTTGAATGAAAACCAAAGTCCAAAGAGTCATTTTCACTTTTGAGTCCAAAACAATCTTGAATGATCTAAGGTTAAAACAAAACACTTCAAAGTTCTTAAAACAACACACAAAATCTCAATCTTGAATGCTCAAAGGAAAAAACTTGAATGTTTAAACACTTGTCTTTGAACGCATGTTGCTAAAATGAACTTGAATGTTTAAACATTTTTCCTTTGAATGAATGTTGCTCAAACATAATCTTGAATGCCATGGATTAAAATCAAATTTTTCTTGGAATGCATGATTAAAACAACAAATCCAATCTTGAATGTCATAGATCAAATAATCATCTTTTGGGGCATAAAAAGAATCTACATTCTAGAAACTTCCTAAATTATAAAAACCAAATAAAGATGCTTTAAGTGAGTTTGTAGTTGGACTCACCCTCTTTAATCACCCATGAATTTAACCGTTGGTTGCAATCTCAGCGCCATCTATGGGGATGGGTCCACCTAAGAGGGTGTTAAGTGCTCCACAAAGATCAAACTTCACTTGTGTTTTTATTAGTTTTTTTAACTTAGAAAATTCCTTGAATGCACATTAGGCTTGCTAACACTTCATTTGGACATTAAAATTGAACAAACTCTTGATGTGGAGGGCCTCCGAGCGCGCGCTTGACAAATTGAGTTTCACATATCTTTGTTTTAGGCTTAAAACAAATTCACACTCAATCTTGAATGCCTAAAAATCAATGAACATCGCATGGTCTTGACGCATTTTTAATGGCACTCACATTTCTTATGTTGACGATCTCTCAACTTCCATTATGCTGACGACGCTGTCAAATTGGAGTGAACATTGTATGCCATAATCACAAGTGTATTCAATCATAGCTTACAAAATCTAAATCATCAATTGAAAAAGAACTCTACTTTTTAGCCCAAGGTCATCTGAATCTTCTCTCCCCTTGTCGCCTTTGCAGGCCATCTTGGGTGCATAAGACTAGGATCCAAAACCTTGTGTTTAGGTTTAGGAGGCCTGCTTGGGGATTTCATCACCCCTTGTGATGATCTCAACTCCAGCGTTTCGGCGGAGTATAAAGATCGAGAGGTGAATCCAAAGACACCTCTCTTGGGATCAAAATTCTGTCACTAGGGCTAAGCCTCAAGGAACTTTATACCCTTGAGAAGTGAAAGAGGAGAAGTGGGTTACCGCTCCTCTTGACTGTGCGACATCTTTTTGGTTTCATCTACGGATTTGGGCCTCACGTACCTTGCGTATATCGAGGAATCCCTAGCTAAACCAAATTTCATCCTTGTAGAAAGCTTCCTAGGATGTTGGTGTGTTTGACATGCTTGTTCCAAAATTTTGTCTGCTTGTTTGTTCATAACTTTTGAATGAATGTTTGCCAACTTTGGTCAAAATCGCAAAAAAGCAAAAATCTCCCAGCTCAAGGCATACTTAGCGTAGTCACTGCCTCATCAGAAGATCATCCAAGCTCCCCTAGTTCTTTGCTTTAGAACAATCCCAAATCCAAAGTCCATCCAAATCATCCCCCCCAGCCAGCTAGCAACCCAATCCAAAATCACACCCAAGCCTTTAAAGAGTTGTTGTCACTCTACTAGAATTTGCTATCCAATCAATCCTACCAATCAACCAATCTCACCAAGGTTATCCCTTTAACAGAGATTTATCTAGGGTAATCTAGCTTTTTCACTTGTTATGCCTCATCACCTTGAGCTAAAGGTTGGCATCCACAAGTGGTCAATCTTGTGTCATGCCCATAGGATCATTAGTCTATCCTTAAGTTGACACAATCTCCACCAATCTAGCACATAGGAAAGAAAAACTCTCACTTTTTGACAGCATGCCCTTGAAGTCTTCCATCCACAGGAAAGCCAAAAATCTCCAGCCAATCCTCCTTAGGTCTGTCATACAGCTTTGACTCTCCCTAGGAAATCCTTCATCAGCCAATCCAAAATTTTCACTTAATCCAAATCTAACCATGAGCTTCTGTGTTCATCCATATGCAAGACCCCATCCCCATCTGACTCATCATCAAAACAGGAAATCCCAAACCTATCATGATGTGTTCGGTCATATTTTCCTTACTCCTGCCACTTCCTATTCCAATGATGATTAAAATCTTGTTGACTATGATGGGCATATTGAAAGCCTTAGAAACATTCCACCAACCATCCCCCAAAATCTAAGAGTTATTCCAAACTATCTAGTCATGCCATCTGATATCCCAGCTTCTCCTCCATCACCCAATCAACCAAGCTTCCAATCTTCCACCCCAATCACACTATCTATTCTTGTCAATCCACCTCCACCTCTAACACACGAGTCTCCAAGGAATCTCCTAAAGGAAATACAAGAAAAATTTCCTCCAACAGTCGATAAGCCATGCCATCTAATCCAACCATGTGAAGTAGTCAGTAATGAAGCTTCCCCATCTATAATATCACCTCCATCTCCCATAGCTATAATCCCCATACCACCCATTGAATCACTCCAAATCCCATCCACATCTCCTCCTCCAAGCATTATCCAAATCCCATATAATGAACCTCATGCATCCACTCCCATCCATTCTTGTCAAGATCTTGTCCAAAAGCATGTTGAAATATCCTTCGATAGAAAAATAGATCTCGCCATCCCACTTATTCCCCTACCTGATCCAATTTTACCATCCCCTCCATATCTAAATCCTACCATCTTACTTACTCCATCTCAAGATCCCTTTCCCTCAACCCACCCAACTCAAGATCCTATCCTCCCATCTGCTCTGCTTCATGATCATACATCTCCCATAATCCATGATGATAGATCCATCGAAAAAGAACTAATTATCATATCCGAAGCTCCAACTCCTTCAGCTAGTAATGGACTCACATCTTGTGTTCCAAATAATGAACATCATATTGAAAAAAGAAATGAAAATGTATTTCTAGATGTTGGTATCCCCGCTATTCCTACATGGTCCCAAGTCCTTCCATCTCCACCCCAAAGTTCCCATCCATCTTATTCTGCATCTATTTTGGGCCCTCATCCTACTCCTTATCTCCAACCCTCCATTTTGGGTCCATATATCCCTTATCTAAATCCCACACCCTTTCCATCCATTTTGGGTCCTTACATACCTAATATGAATCCTTTATCCCCTCCATCTATTTTGGGACCTACACCTTCCGCATTTCCATATATTTTGGGCCCATATCCTTCCTTCCCTCCATCCATTTTGGGCAATTATATCCATCCATATCCTATGTTCCAATCTATCCTTCCATCCCCTCAAATCCACCAGCTAGATCATCAAAGGCACTCACCCTTGAATCCCTTCCAACCTTTAAACCCTATCACTCCATCAATTATCCCTCCATCTCCTCCATGCTCTTGTTCCCATCCCATGGCTAATAGAAGTATATTGGATGCCAAAATACAGAAGCATAAATCCAAAAATCCACAAAAATCCAAGTCTCAACATGTCCCTTCTAAAATACATGTTCAAAACAAGAAACATTTAATCCCAATCAAAGAAAAAGTCAAGAAGCCACAAAAGCCCAAGCTAAAAAAGTCAAAAATCATGTGGATACCCAAGATGCTCATAAAAGAAATGCATCTCAAATAAAAATATCAATTGGCATCCATTCATGCTACTCAAAAAGCCTCATCCATCCATCCTTCATCCAAATCCCCATATAAGCATCCTTCATCCCCCCAATCCACTTTTAGTCCATATACTTCTTATCCTAAATTTCCCATCCTCCATCTTCCAACTCTACTTTTAGTCCTTATCTTTCTCTTCCTCCATTTTCTCCTCAACCTTGCTCAAAACCATCTTTCCCACTACTTTATCACCTCTCAAGGTGTGTGCCAATGATGATCTTTCCATTTTCCTCATCCATTTACTCACAAGCCTTATGTCTTCACATCCATTATTTGTCAAACTCCCACCCACCATTCTACTTGTTCAATCCAATCCTTTTTCATCCATCCTACCAACATCTATGAGCCAAAAATAGTTGAAGAAAGCCAAAATCATTCTAGCTAAGTGCAAAGTCAAAAAGTCAAAAAAAAAGTAAAGAAAAATAAAGCGTCCACTGGTGAAAACTTGGAAATTCAAGCGCCTTGGACAAGTACCATGATGAAAACTTGGCAAACAAGCGTCATGCATAATCCCGCCATCCCTAGCTTAGCCTATCACCCTCATGCTTTTGGTCATCTCTTGACCTATCCTCCACCCTCCATCTTCCATCTCACACCATCCACTTATCTTCTGCAACCTCACCCCATCATCCCAGTTATCACCCATCTCCCTAGCACCTTTAGCTTTTCCATCCTAGCTTCAATCCTATCACATCCATCGTAAGACCTCCTTTCACATGTCATCTTCTGACTGGGGGCACTATATTCCTTGGAGATCTTTTCTTGTCCATCCTCCCTTGTCATTGGCATCTAGCTCTAGGCTATCCTCATGCAAACCCAATGTCATCTCTTTATATCCATCATAATCCTAGCTATCTACCATCCTATCTAGCCATCTCATCCTACTCCTCTAGCTATCCTTGGTCACAAAATCTCTCATCATCATTGGATGCATCCTGCCAAATCCATATCTTTCGCTATCACCCCACCCTTAGCTTTTGCATCTTGCACAACATTGAACCATCCCACTATCCTATAATCCTAAGCTTTTTCTTGCTTGTAACTATCTTGGTCAGCTTTAGCTTGTAAAAATTTTGGTCCGTCAGCTTGTACATCCTCTTTAGCTTAGTACCATTGTATCTATCTAGCTTTTGTGTCAGTTCCTCCTTGATCAACATCTTGCACACATCGCACAACCCTTGGTTAGCTATCCCAATGCATCCTTTAGCTAGATCTCCTGTGACCAAAGTGTTATCCTTCTTAGTTCAGCTTGCCAGAGGCATCACTCATCTAGATCCATTAGCTTAGGTGCTCTCTGATAGATCCTTGCAGGATATAGCTTTCCTCATGTCTGATCTTGGTCCATTAGTACCTTGTCCTATCCATCTCATTGGCGAACAGTTCTCTTTTGGATTTTCACTTTCTTTCGATTTGAAATCTTCCCTTTTGGGTCTTGAAGTATCTTTTCCAAGAAATCCTTTTGTTCCCTCCTCAAGGTTGCCACGATCTTCCATATCATGGTATACTGTGAATGGGGCAATCTGGTTGTAAGGTCTTGATCAAGTCTTTTGTTTGTTTTTCTTTTCTGCTTGTGGGTTACCCAATGTCAGTTCCACTCTGATTCTTTTGAGATTCATGTGTGATACTGGAGCAATCCTTGCATGTTTGTTTTGAGTCAGTTCGTCAATCCTCTGGATAGTTGGTGAAAAGGCCTTGATGTTCTTGGTAACCTTGGCAATTAACCAACTATCCTATAGCAAATCTAGTGCTCAACTACATGGTGGTACTTCTCTTTGAAGTATCCCCCTGCTCAAAAAGCTTCAATGGTTTTCCTTCATCTCCATTATCCCCCATCCATATCCAACATCTGTCTCTCCTACCCCAGCTTATGCATCAGTATCTCTTTGAATCACTCCTCACCTTTAGCTTTAGGGATCCACAATCCTAGTCTTAGGGATCCACCAATCCAAATCAATCCACCAAGCCTCATCTTTCGAGATCCACAATCCTAGTCCTAGGGATCTCCGAAACCCATCTTCCGCCAATATGACTCTTTGAAATCCTGTTGCATCAGATTTTTAATCCCCTCATCCATCTCCCCATCCTGGATTCCTTTTATAGCACTCTGCTCCTTCATCCTCCACCTTCCCTAAAGTCTTAAGCTTGCTTCCTCTTGTGCATCTGATTCTCCTTTATCATTCTCCCATAGTGATAGTTTAAGCTAATTCAGCCCCTTCTCTTTGCCAATCTGAGTCTTCTTTCTCATCTCAGATTCTTGTACTTTTCAAGAAGTCATCGAGCCTCGCTTTCTCTCCCCGCTGCCTTCTTGAGGGGGCATCTTACAGTCCATTCTCTCCTCTTCTGCTCTAGCCTTGGGCATCTTATTTTCTTATCTTTGATGCCATGCTACTTGCGGCATCACATCAAAGAGGGGCAAAATGTAGACACCTAAAAACCTTTATAAAATTAAGTATTTTTATTTTTTGAAAAATTCCTGATGACATCATCATTTATTAATTAATTATTTAATTAATTAATTAATTTATTTTTATGCCATTAAATCCCTTTATCTTAATTAAAAATATTTAATTAAGGAATCCCTCCCAAAAATGTTTAAATCTTATTTAAACATTATTTCCTTATTTATTAATTATTTAATTAATAAATTGACCAAAAAACCCAAAATAAATAAAAAATTTATTTTTTGCCCAAAACTTGGCCAATTTCCTTAAGACCACTAACCTCTTCCAAAATCTTCTAATCCTTCTTTAATTTTGATTAAAGGCTAATCCCATCATTTCCTACCCCTAATCCCAACTCAAAATATTTAATTAAGATTAAATATTAATCCTCATGTTTATTAAAAAAGTTTTAATAAATATCTCCTCAAACCCAAACCCTTGAAATAAATAAAACTTTATTTATTTCCTAAAAATCTAATTTATCCTCATCCTAAAAAGTTCTAGAGTCTTCTAGAAAGTCTTCATCCTCATCTTAGGAAATTCTAGACTATTCTAGAAAGTCTTTATCCTCATCCAAAGTCTAGACTCTTCTAGAAGATGTCTTTGAACCTAATCCTAATCCTCTCCTAAACTTGTCACATTCTCTAAACATGGGTTAAGACTTACTAACCCAAGCCAAAGTTAACAAATATCTCCTCCTTCACCCACCCTCATTAAATGCCATCCACTTGCCTATCCTAAGCTAATCCTAAACCATCCTAATCCATCCTCTAATCATTTTCACAATCTTAAGCAAGCTTAAAACCATCCTAATCAAGCCCAAGTCGAAATTCCTCTCATCTCCTTCAAAATATCCCAACCATAAAACTTTATGAAGCCCACTAGGCCATAAATGACTCTTCCAAGCCCTTTTATTGTTCTTACAAGCCATTATGAGGGTCTTTATGAAGATTTTATCCCTTGAGCCTCCTTTGTTGACTCATCCTTCCCCTTTCCTCCATCCTCTCACCCTGTGACATGTGTCACTCCCTGATTGGCTGTAAGGAAGCACAATCTATGTGCTCTCTTCTCATGCAATCTGAGCCCTCCATGAGCTTTTTCCCATCCTTGCATCTTAGCCCTCAATCCCTCAAGCCTCTTGCCTATAAATTGGATCCTTCCCCTTTGCAAAATAACACAATCTATGAAGTAAAGTCATAATGCCATTTTAAGAAGCCATTTTACATCAAAACCATACACTCACACCCAAATTCCAACTCCATTTGAAGCCCTTTTTGAAGCATAAAAGCTTGAGCATACATCCTATCTATTTAGACAAAGCTACTTAACAAGAGAGCTTCTCATGGAGAGAGCCCATTAATGGCTCATTATTCTCAATTGAGAGTTCATCTTAGTCTATCTTGAAGTTTATGAATTTTGTTTAGTTTGTAGATCTTCTCCTAGATGTCTTCTCCTTGACACCCTTCAAATCACTTCAGAATTTGGCACTTCATAGTAGTAGCATCAACAAAATTTGCTTCCTAGTCTATGACTCCTTAAATAGAAGTCTTGGAGTTCCTTTCCCACTTGATTCTTCCATTCTTTAATTTCAATTCATATGGATTAGGTAGGATTCATTGTATCTAAGACATACTTTATTTCCTCTAGAAACTTCTTGAATAATCCTTTTGAATTCATCCAAAAATGGTTTACATAGAATTCTGTGCCACTAGCTCATCATCCTTATCCTCCAAATGGTTCACAAAATTCAAGGTAAGAACTATGTTAGCTCAGAGTTGGCAAATCTTCATCATTTAAAATAATGCAATAGCTAGGCACTATTGAAATCCTGATGCTCAACACATACTGTGTTACTTAGCATCAACTACATTTTTACTGATGCTCAGCACCTGAAGTTCACTTGGCACCAACTAAGATTTTCTAATGCTTGGCACCTGATAATTTTCTTGGCACTTGAATTTCACTTGGCACACACTAGAATTTCCTATTACTTGGCTCCAACTGAGAATTTTCTTGGCTTTAACTAGCTTGCTTGGCACCCACTAATGAACTTAGTTTAAGCTTTGCATCCAACCTCATTACAACTTATACTTCTAATGTTTCTAAGTGTGACCAACCTCTATATCTTTGAGTATGTTATCAATACATCATTTTACCATTGTCTTAATTGATCCTTGCACTTCATTACAACATCATAACTCAACCTTTCCCTTCGGTGCTCTTGTTACATCTTGTTGATCAAATCCTCTTCATCAATCGACTAAGTAATAGTACTTGGATCTTATAAGAAAATTTCATTCTTATAAATAGTAGGTTTGACATCAATGAAAAAAAAATGATTTAAAACATTCTTTTAATAACAATCTCCCTCTTTGATCTTCAACAATGAGCTTTTCAATTAGATTTCCAACAATCTCCCTCTTTGGCATTGATGGAAAACCAAATTGTTCAACCATCAGACTAAACTATTTAACCAAATGCTAACTAAGTTAGAATAGTAAGTCAAATACCAAAAGTAATTGTATTACCATCACCATCAGTTTTCACAACTCCCTCTACTATCCTGATTGCTTCATTTCTGCTTCTCCCTCTTAGCTATTGTATCCTCTTCCTTTGTTTTCATTCTCTGTAAGCAACTGATCATTTCTATCTATTTCTCCCACTATCTTCATTTCATCAATTTTTACACTTTCTCCCTCATGCTATTGATCACTTGTTGTTGATCAGTTTCTCACTACTTCTCCTTCTTTTGACAACAATGCCAAAGACATATTATTTCAGCATCTTAATATGCAAGTGTAGCATTTGCATGTTCATTCAATTTCTCCCTCTTTCACCTTGCTTGTGACTAATTTGGAACTTCAGCACTTAAATTTATTTAGGCATGAATCCTAAAGTTGGCATCCTTTGCATCAATGTGTAATATTTTAGCAGTCAACTCATTTGATGCAGAGCAATCTTGCTTATTCTGAAGTAGCATTGGCTAGGGGTATCAAACCTAACTTATAGCTAAGATACTCAAAAGCATCTTTAGGTAGTGCTTTTGTGAAGATGTCAGCAATTTGTTCCTTTGAGCTAACATATTCTATCTTCACTTGCTTGTCTTCCACCAATTCTCTTACATAGTGATACTTGATTGCAATATGCTTGGTTTTAGCATGCATTACAGGGTTCTTTGATATGTTGATGGCACTCGTATTATCACAATAAAGTATCACTAGCTCATTTACCTCTTCCTTCATACCTTGCAGCAAATGTTAGATCCATACAATATTGGTGCAATTTATAACAGCTACAACATAATCAACTTTTGTAGTGGACTGTGAGGTACAACTTTTCTTTTTGCTAGTCCATGTAATCAATCTTTTTTCCAAGAAAAGTGCTCCTACACTAGTGCTTTTCCTATCATCAATGTTACCTCCTCAATCTACATTAGTGTAGGCTTTTAGCTCAAAATTTTCACTCCTTTTGTAGTAAAAACCAAATTCATCATTGCTTTTTAGATATTTCAATATTCTCTTTACTACCATCAGATGATTTTCTCTTGGATTTGCAGAAAATCTTGCCACTATTCCAATAGCTAATGCAATGTCTAGTCTACTATGTACAACATACTATAGTTTTTTAGTCATTGATCTATACAATGTTTGGTTCACTTCAACTGATTCATTATTCTTAGATAACTTATGTCATATTGCCATTGGTGTGTTGACTGGTTTGGAATCTTCTAATCCAAATGTCTTATCTCCTTAACATATTTGGATTGGGTCACAAATATGCCATGTTTTAATTAATGTACTTGCAATCCAACAAAGAACCTGATTTCTTTGAACATTGACATCTCAAATTCATGTTTCATTTGATTAGCAAAATCTTTGCATAGAGCATCTTTTCCTCCAAATATTATATCATCAACAAAGATTTCAGATATCAAAATATCTTTACCTTTTTCTGCCTTGATATACAAGCTGTTGTTGTCATCTGTTCTCTTAAATCCTATCTTCACAAGGTATTTGTGTAGTCTCTCATACCATGCTCTAAGTGCTTGCTTCAAACCATAAAGTGCTTTGTACAGTTTGTAGACTATATCCTTGTTCTTATCATCAACAAATTCCTCTAGTTTTTCTATGTAGACTTCCTCTTCTAGTATACCATTCAGAAAAGTAGATTTCACATCTATTTGGTAGACTTTGAAACCTTTGTAAGTAGCATATGCAAGTAGTGTTCTTACTCCTTCTATTCTTGCAATAGGGGCAAATGTTTCCCCATAATCTAGTCCTTCTTCTTATGCATAGCCTTTGCAAACTAATTTGACTTTGTTTCTTGTTATCTCACCATTCTCATCATGTTTGTTCTTAAACACCCATTTGGTACCAATTACATTCTTATGAACTGGTCTAGGAACTAGGGTCCAAGTTTTGTTCTTCTTAATCTAATCTATTTCTTCTTCCATAGCTTTATACTATTCATCATCTTGTAGTGCATCATACACTATTCTAGGCATATTACTTTATCATTTCTTTCATGTACACTAATTTCAAAATCAAGATGTGTATTTCCTACATTTTGCAATTCAGCTTCTAAATGCAACTTGACATTCACTGGTTGTGATTCGGTTGATACTAAAATTTGTTGTTGATTCTCAACTTGATTTGCAACATTGTCTTCAACAGTCATTCCTTCATAGAAGTACACAAAGGATCTATAATCCTTTGATTGCTTAGTTCCATCAACTTGAATTTTTGCATGCTCATCAAAATTTACATTTGTACTCCCCACATTCTTGTTAGTGTTAGTATTCAAACACTTATATGCTTTGCTTCTAGTGGAGTATCCAAGGAATATGCCTTCATCACTTTTTGCATCAAACTTGCCATTCCTAGTGTCTTTAAGATCATAGAATTTACAACCAAAGACTTTGAAATATTTTACATTAGGTGAGTGACCATATGACAATTCAAAAGGTGTTGCATTTGTACCTTTCTTGACTTGGACTCTATTCAATGTGTAGAGTGTAGTACTTATAGCTTCTCTCCAGTACTTTAGAGCAACATTTTTCTCCATCATCAAGGTTCTTGCACAATCTATTACTGATCTATTCCTTCTTTCAAAAATACCATTCTATGGTGGAGTCCTTGGTGCTGATGTTTTCCTTTTGATACCATTATCATGTAGAATATCCCAAATTCTTTTGATGTAAACTCACCTCCGCTATCAGATTCTTCCTTGTTTCCTTCTCAATTCTAGCCAAATACCACTTGAACATTTGAAATGCATCAGATTTTTGCTTCAAGAACATAGTAGTCATCATCTTGGAATAGTCATCTACAAATAGTATTATGTATCTATCTCCTAGGTAGCTTCTCACTTCTATTGGGCCACATAAGTCTATATGGACTAGCTCTAGTACTTCTTTGGAAGTGTATGTTTTGCTTTTGAAGCTAGACTTGGTCATCTTCCCTAGTTGACATTGTTTGCACATTGTGTTTTCAGGTTTCTTCAATTTGGGCAACCCTCTGACTTTCTTCTTCTTGCTGATGCTAATTAGATTGTCAAAGTTAACATGACATAGTCTTTTATGCCACAACTACACATCATCAAGTCTAACAACAAGACAAGTTGCATTTTCCATATCTAGGTAAAATAGATTACTCCTACTTTGTTCACCTTTTCCTATTAGATTTCCATCAGTGTCATACATATTGGTAGTTTTTTTTCTAAATTCTACTTTACAACCTACATTGCCTATCTGTGATACACTCAACAAGTTGTAGTTCACTCCTTCAACATAGTATGCATTATCACATGAAATTTTCTCTGTAAGTTTAATTGATCCTTTTCCTTTTATTTGAAATGGAGCATCATTACCAAATCTAACACTATTTCCATCATATTGAGTAAAGGTAATGAACTTACTTTTATATCATGTCATGTGATGTGAGCATCGACTATCTATGATCCATTTGTCATTCTTGTTCAAACAGGCAACCAATTTTGTTGCTTCATCTTCATCTATGTCTAATTGATTCGTCATGGCCACATAGACTACTTCATCATCATTCTCATTAGAATCTTCTTCAACAATGTAGCATCTTTTTCCTTTGTCCTTGTAATCTTTTCTCTCATCTTCTCTTTGGTTTCTGTACTTGTTTCCTTCTTTTTAGTTCTTCTTCTATGTACACCTTCAGTAATATGACCTACTTCATTGCAATTGAAATATATGATAGGGAGCTTCCCTTTAAACTTATCTTTGCCTCTATGGAATCTCCTAGCTATTAGTACTTCTAACTATTCCACATCTTCCTCATTTGTGTTGCTATTGCTAGTTACATGTTTTCCTATTCTTCTCTTCTTGTTTGATGTCTCCTCCTTAGTGTCTTTTATTGTCATCTTGGCCTTGAAAGTAGATTCAAGGTTCTCAAGTCTATAGTTGTCAAAATTGGACAATTCAAATGCAGTAAGTCTTCCCTCAATTCCTTCAAATGTTAGTGTGTTTCCTTGTACACACCTTAGCTCTTGGATAGCTAAAACTCTAATAGCATAGATAGGGAGTAGAGTTCTCAAGTATTTGTTTTTGATAGTCTCTTCTTCCAATTGACCACCTAGACTTCTTATTGCACTTACCACTTCTTTCATTTTAGCAACATATTGAGCAACATTTTCTCCTTCCTCCATTTTCATGTCATCAAACTTTTTTCTTAAACTTTCTCTCTTTTCTCTTTGGACTTTTTGATCTCCTCCATAGATATTTGATAGGGCTTTCCACATCTTGAATGCAGTATCACAATCTTTAATGTCATCATATTTTGCATAGCTGAGTGCAGAGGCAATCTCCAACATTGCCTCCTTCCTTTTTCTCAAATCATCTGTAGTAAGAGGTCTAGCTGGATTTACATGTTCTATTCCAATTGAGGTTTTTGCATAGTCACCTATTGATCCAAGGTGCAATTTCATTAGACTCTACCATGTAGCAAACTTATCTTTTTTGAGCTTGGGAACTTCTCTCTTGGACATCTTGATCTTCCTACTTCTAGTACATTGAAACTAAATCAACAGATGTCTCTGACACAAATTGTTAAAGCGGGGGAGGGTGAATCAGTTGTTCAAGGTCCAACATGTCCAATTCAAGCTTTTTCACTAAGTGTTGTGAGTCCATTCAGCCATTCATTCATCGAAGCATTAACTTTCCTAATCAACAAGTTACTATAAATCAACATGCAAGCATAACACATAAAAGATCAACACATAACACAATGATTTATGTGGAAACCCAATTTGGGAAAAAATACCACTAACATGCTACTCAATTCTCACTCTTCTAAAGTGATGCCCTGTGAAAGGCCTACCTTGTTAAATGCTACAACACACTATTGAATGTGACCTTGTTAGAGGATTTATGCACCCTATTAGAAGTGGACCTGGTTAGAGGACTTTAGAACATTCAGTTGGAATTCCACCCTGTTAAAAGATTTACAAATGGTTGTTAGGCCAACCTAAGTCAATAGGATTTTCCTTCTATCCTAACTAATACAATTGCTAGAGAGTAACAATTAGGGATTTTGACCTGATTACATACAACTCAATTTGCAGATCTTAGATCACTCTTCATCTCTTCACATTTCCTGGCCTTCAATCTCTGCAACTCTTGACAGCTTGCCCTCCTTTCAAGCTCAGTCTCCTTGAGTCTCCATGCTCATTGTACTAGTGCAATCATTTATTCATGAACACTTGTAGAAGTAGAGGCTCTAGGCTCTATTCTTATCCTAAATGTCTTCTCCTTGACACCTTTTAAATCAGTTCGCAATTTGGTACTTCAACAGCAACAAAATTAATAGCATTTGCTTCCTAGTCTATGACTCCTTAAATAAAAGTCTTGGAGTTCCTTTCCCACTTGATTCTTCCATTCTTTAATTTCAATTCATATGGATTAGGTAGGATTCAATGTATCTAAGCCATATTTTGTTTCCTCTAGAAACTTCTTGAATAATCCTTTTGAATTTGTCTAAAAATGGTTTACATAGAATTTTGTGCCACCAACTCATCATCCTTATCCTCCAAATGGTTCACAAAATTCAAGGTAACAACTATGTTGGCTCAAATTATGTGAATCTTTGTCATTTAAAATAATGCAGCAGCTTGACACTATTGAAATCGTGATGCTCAAAACATATTGTGTTACTCAACATCAACTACATTTTTACTGATGCTCGGCACTTGAAGTTCACTTGGCACCTAAAGTTCACTTAGCACACACTAGAATTTCCTATTGCTCGACTCCAACTAAGAATTTGCGTGGCTTCAACTAGCTTGCTCGGCACCCACTGATGAACTTAGTTTAAGCTTTGTAGTCAACCTTATGAAAACTTATAATTCTAATGTTTCTAAGTGTGACCAACCTTTATATCTTTGAGTATGTTATCAATACATCATTTAACCATTTTCTTAACTGATCCTTGCACTTCATTACAACATCATAACTCAACCTTTCCCTTAGGTGTTCTTGTTAATCAAATCCTCTTCATCAATCAACTAAGTAATAGTATTTGGATCTTATAAGCAAATGTCATTTCTACAAATAACAGGTTTGACATCAATGACAAAACAGTGATTGAAGACATTCTTTTAACAACAATCTCCCTCTTTGATCTTCAACAATGAGCTTTTCAATCAAATTTCCAACAAATAGTTCTCACCACAAGAAAATAGAATGACCATTTTCTATCAAAACCATATATGCAGATATAAAAATTAAGTACAACATGTCCAATTTTTAACCTTTAATTTGTTTTGTACAACATGCCAAAATGTATTTTCTTAGTAGATTAATCTTTAAACTTCAAGTTGTTAAGAATTCCATGAACCAATAGATCAATGAATTAGCTCTACTCAATCCAAGCTAAAGTTAATGCATTATTAGTTTAAGATTTAATAGGTACTAAGTTAGTGATTAGATAAAAGTAAAGATAATTTTAGTAGAGATTAGAAATATGGAAATAGTTGTAAGAGAACTATACAAAGATCCTAATAGATAATGACCTACACTAGTGTCATTGTTTATAGTGCCAAACCCCAAAAATGAGAACACTCCTTATTAGAAACAATTCTAAGACACACCTAGTTCAATTATTGAAATAAAAAAATAATGCAAGTTGTGACATTGAAATGACCTTGCACATTGTTGGTACCCATATACTTTTGAGGACCACCCTAATTTTTTTCTTTAGTATAATTTGAATGTTAAAAGCATAAAGAGTTGTTATATTAAATTCAACTCTTGCAATTTTTCTAACTAAAGAGTTCTCACCATGAGAAAATAGAGTGACCATTTGTTATCAAAGCCATATGTGAAAATATAAACATTAAGTACAACATGTCTAATTTATTTGTATAGATATACACATTTTAAGTACACCATTTTTTTCTTTCAAAATCATATGTGTAGATATATGTTAGAAATAGATAATACTGAGAGGGGGGTGACTCAGTATGCTACAAACTTTTTCCCACAACTAAATATTTTTAATCACTTTGCAACTTGCATATGAAAGTAAACCAATAATAATAAATAGTAAATATAGCCATACACATAGAGAATTCATAACACCATTATTTGTTAACTAGGGAAACCCTAACCAAGAGAAAACCCTGGTAGGGATCCACTAGATAATTCATTAAGCAATATGATCCTATTAAGGATATTGACCTAGTTAGGAGTCTATAGAGCACATATAGTGTCTTCAGTCCTTGTTAGAGGACTAAGTCTTGTTAGAAACCTCAACCCTATTAGGATTTGGTAGATCAAATACATTGTATGCAAGAAGAGCCCACTACTCTAACATGCAATTATACAATTCAGTTCTTCACAAGAATAAATATACATACAATACTTTTCTAGCTATTGAATTTCACACTTGCTCTAATAAGACATCAGATGTAGTTTGCATTGTTGGAAATATAGATGGAGTAACTAAGAGGGGGGTGAATCAGTTACCACAAAAACAAATCCATAGATCCCTAAGATGTCTTATAGACTAGTTACTGTTGTCACTTAGCAGCCACACAGAAAAATTGCTATAACTCAGTAGATGTACTGTATGTTAACTTTAAGCATTCATAGTGATTAACATGCATGCATAAAAGAAAATAACATGAACACAAGAGACACCAAATTTAACATGGAAACCCAATATGGGAAAAACCACCAAGTAACTAGCTACTATTTTTCACTCTTTTGAAGTGAGCCCTGTTAGGAGCCAACCCTATTAAAGGTTACAAAACACACTATTAGGTGTGATCTTGTTAGAGGATTTAATCACCCTATTAGGAGTGGCCTTGCTAGAGAAATTTAGAACAATTCAATAGAACTGTCACCTTGTTAGGAGGATTTACAAAATCGTTGTTAAACCAACTCTATTAAGAGATTTGGAAATCACTACTACAATTGTGAGAAAGTAACAATGAGTTGACCTAAATGAGATGCAACTAAATTTGTTGATACAAATATCTATTCTACTTCATTAGATCCTCTTTGATGAAATACAACTTTGCTGCTCCTCAAGGATATCTGATCCTTCTTCAAAATTCACTCACACCTTCTTCACAATCAAT
Organism: Cupressus sempervirens; assembly: GCA_028749045.1. Classification (NCBI taxonomy): domain Eukaryota; kingdom Viridiplantae; phylum Streptophyta; class Pinopsida; order Cupressales; family Cupressaceae; genus Cupressus; species Cupressus sempervirens. Next base: position 331,400,371 of record CM053789.1, read on the forward strand.
ACACTTGCATGCTTGCTCATTACACTTTAGAATTCACAACCTACCCTTTTATTTATACTTTACAAATTATCAAGTTGGCTACAAATATTACATAAAATAATTAAACTTTATTTCCCAAAATAATGAAATCCTTCATTGTCTGACCCTTCTCAGTAGACACTACTCCAGAAATGATTTCCAGTGTTAACCAACTGAAACTTAGTGAACACTATGAACTCTACAAAATCCTTTAGAGACCGAGTGAACTTGGTAAATAATAACTTTCCTTTGCTGACCTTATGAGCTTGGTAGAAAGTGTCTTTTACCATAGAAACCTTCAATGCTCGAGTGAGCTTGGTAGAAATTGTTTCCATAGAGTATATTGAGGAACACTCGGTAGACTCTATAATTTTCTTTGCTCACCAACTAAGCTTGGTAGACCCTATGTGCTAATTAATATGACATTTGTGTAACATCAAAGACAACACACAATTGAAAAATTGTATCCAACAATCTCCCTCTTTGGTATTGATGGAAACATAATATGTCATAGCACAATAAAATTTGAGAACAAGTCTTTTCTGACAGAACATTTCTCCCTCTTAGATTTTATGCTATAAACTTCTCAAATACAGTAATCTCCCTCTATAAAGGAATTACATAACTTCTTTTAAAACAAAAAACTCTCCACAAAAAAATTCAAATTTTAAAAAGATATAATAGTACACTCTCCCTCTTTGACAACACATGCCAAAGACAACACAAACCAAATGAGTAACAATGTACCTTAAGTACTGATTCATATGCAATGTTTCCATGACTATGCTGCATCAACTGAAAAATTTTCAACTTGGTACCTATTTATGCATCACTAAAACTTCATTTTAGTGAGCTTCAAATAGGGGAATGACCCCTAACTTACCTCTTAGATACAAGAATGCATCCTTAGGTAATGGCTTGGTGAATATGTTAGCAATTTGTTCCTTTATATGGACATATTCCAATCTGATCTCCTTATCCTACACCAATTCTCTGACAAAATGATACTTTATAGCAATGTGCTTGGTTTTGGAATGCATTACTAGATTCTTTGATATGTTAATTTCACTTGCATTGTCACAAAACATAACAACTAATTCTTTGATCTCAACCTTCAAGGCTTCCAATAATTATTTAAACAAAACAATAGTAGAATAGTTCACTATTGCTACAACATACTCTACTTCTATTGTAGATTGGGATGTACAATTTTTCTTTTTACTTGTCCAAGAAACCAACCTCTTTCTAAGAAAGAATGCTCCTCCACTTGTACTCTTTTTGTCATCAATGTTTTCTTCCCAATCTACATCAGTAAATAATTTCAAGTCTAGATTACCTCCAAATTTGTACCATAATCCATAATCTTCAATGCCTTTCAAGTATCTCATGATCCTTTTGATTGTCATCATGTGATTTTCTCTTGGTTTTGCTAAAAATCTTGCTACAATACCAACTACAAGAGCAATATCAGGTCTTGTATGAACTACATACTACAACTTTCCAATCATTGATCTATATAAGGTCTGATCTACCTCTTTTGATTCATCATCCTTGGTAAGCTTTAGTCTAGTACACATGGGAGTCCCAACTAGTTTACAATCTTCCATACCAAAATTTTTGAGTATTTTCTTGATGTATTTAGACTGAGTGCTGTAGATACCATTCTTGCTCTATTGAATTTGAAGACCAACAAAGAATTTAATCTCACCAAACATTGACATTTCAAATTCCTTGTTCATTTTTTCTGAAAAATCTTTTCATAGATCATCATTTCCCGTAAACAAAGTATCATCCACAAATATTTCTACCAAAATAATTTTCTTATCTGGTCCTTCCTTGATATACAAGCTACTATTATCATTAGTTCTCTGAAAACCAATCCGAATAAGATAGTTATGCAATCTTTCATACCATGCTCTAGGGGCTTGTTTCAGACCATATAATTGTTAGAGTAAATAATTAATAATTATTTATTTATTCTATTTACTTAATATTACTTAGGTTAATTCATTTATTTAATATTTAGTATTTAATGCATGTAGTGATGAGTTGTTGATAACACCGAAGTTTGTTCCCTTCTAGCATGTTCCACTTTTTGTGAAAGTGTGCTTGGTTGTCAACCTTATCTTCTACCACCTTCCAGCTTGTTCTACAAGCTTCCATGAGGCCTTTATATTTGGGCCCTCTCATTGTATGTCATATTGCATTCTCATTGTAAATATAATTTCATTGTTTTGCATTATTTTTCTCTCATATCCGTTTAGGGTTTTTTCAAGCTTCACCTCTTCCTTCTTGGTCTCCCTTTGACAGGTTATTTTGCATGCAGGTGATCTTGGGTGTCTTTGGAGTTGGATTTCATAAACTCCTACATGGTATTAGAGCCTCCCTATTGCTACTTCGTTGAAGAATTTTTGAAGCTACGATTCAAAGACACAAACTCTAGTTTGTTTGTGCTTTTTTCTTCAAATCGGGCTAAGAGCATTTTTTTAGAGCACTTTGGGCCCAAATGGACACTGCCATTGGATTCAGAAGGTGGGTTTCATTTAGGATCTATACAAAACTTTTTATTTTCAAAGACAGGGCTCTAAGAGACAAAACTTTTTTAGTCGACAGGCCCTTCCGTATGGATTGTATGGATGAATTTGTAAAAAAATTTAAAAATATATATATAATCAGGCACACCACTGTGGCACCGCCTGACGGCCACCATAGGGCTCCCTGCACATTTCTCCTCTAGTGGCAACTCTAGTTTTCCCCACCATGGTGGCTCTGTTCTTGACTGCGACCTCCTCATGTAGCACCTCCCTCTTGCACTCTCCTCCATTGATGATCTGCAACTCTCCTCCAATGCACTATCGATGCTCGTAGCTACACTATTGGTGATCACCACCCATCCTTCACTAGGGTACAGTCATTCACCTTAGTGTTTTGTACAACCTACTATGTGGATAGCTTAGGCCCCATCAACATTTGTCCACTTGCGTGGATTTTTGAGGCACAGTCAACACACTGTCTGCTTGACACATGGCCCTTGCCACATTAGCCACTTGTCACATGGCATCCACGTGGCATCCTTTTTGCGGTGACAACCTTCAAGCCATAAAATTTAACATAGTTGTTTACTAATGTCAGGACTACATTAGCAGGCCCCTTGCACTCCTCCAAGGTCATTTTGGACTTACCTTCAGTTTTTGGGCCATAACTTGAGCATACAGAGGTATTTTTTTGATCTGAAAGAAGTGCCAAAAAGCTGGTTTTAAGATGGAGACATTAGTGTAGGTATTTTTAAGTTTTGATGCAATTTTTTTGCCCTTTTTTTAGCTAAAGTCTAAAGTTCTATTTTTGACTCTAGCATGGATATCTTTCGTGTCCCATGTTAATTTTTTGAAAACGTTATATTTTTGAAAAGCTGATTTTGTCATCTTTTTAGCAATGTATTATTTTTCCTTAGATTCTGGCCCATGCTCTTTTTATCATGTTTTTGACATTTTTTCTCTATGGTGGATATCTTGAGTGTTTTAGGTTCGAGGATCATTTTCCTAGCATGGTTTTTTTTGTTTTGAGTTGCCCTTTCTTTTATGTCAACTTTTTCCTTGTTCTGATCATTATAGACATCATTTGTAAGCTCTTTTGTATATGCATTTAGATAGAGTGCCACTTTTGCATTTGGGTTCCTGAACATTATTTTTTTGAGATAGTTGTACTTGCACTATTTTTATAAAGCACCATGGGGGAGATAGTTATTTTCTATTCTAAGCTTTCTCCCTTTTTCAAGTGAGTGTCCCTTCCATGACATTAGCCCCATGCAACATCATTGTGACCATGTCTTTATAGGTGTTTGTACCTCTTCCTCTCTCATCATTCTTGGTTTGTCTGCAGGAGATTTTTGGCTTACCTTCTCAGTTGGATGTCATCTTACACCATCTGTATTAGGGGGGGTTATGTTGTTGTTCTAATGCATCCATGGTTTAGTGGTTCAATAGTGTGAGCTATGTATTCAATGGTTGATCCTATATATGAGGCGATTGAAGTGGTTGGCTACCTATGCATTTCGGTGAGATGGATCATCTACCATATAGACACGCTTAGTTTGTGTCTTCTTTTTCCATGGACATTCTTTGGATCAGCAGTTTCTTTTTAATTGCAAATTTTGTGGCTTCTTCATGCTTCAGTGATGCTCTTCATGATCACTCCTTGTTCCTATTTTAGGGGACATTCCCCTAGTTGGTGACTTCTTTAGTTCTTCACTAGATTTTTACCTCTTTTTGGGTGAGGGTTTTTCCCACGTGGTTTTCTCTCTTTCCCCATTTATAGAGGTTGCATATCTTTGCATTGTACATGGGTACCTAACATGACCTCATTGTTGGGACCCATTCTACATTTTCATCTTAGTTTTGTGAGCTTAAGGCATTCCCCTAAGTTGCACTTAAGGGGGGGTGTTAGAGTACATAATTAATTATTAATTATTTATTCTATTTACTTAGGCTTACTTAGGTTAATACATTTATTTAATATTTAGTATTTAATGAATGTAGTTATGAGTTGTTGACAACATGAGAATTTTTTCCCTTCTAGCATGTTCCACCTTTTTGTGAAAGTGTGTTTGGTTGTCAACCTTATCTTCTACCACCTTCTAGCTTGTTCTACAAGCTTCCATAAGGCCTTTATATTCCATCTCTCTCATTGTATCCCATATTGCATTCTCATTGTAAATACAATTTTATTGTTTGGCATTATTTTTCTCTCATGTTCATTTAGGGTTTTTCCAAGCTCCACCTCTTCCTTCTTGGTCTCCCTTTGACAGCTTATTTTGCATGTAGGTGATCCTAGGAATCTTTGGAGTTGGATTTCATAAACTCCTACAATAATGTTGTGTAATTTGCAGACCATGTCCTTCTTGTTTGGATCAACAAAACCTTTAGACTTCTCAATGTAGACTTCTTCATCTAGAATACCATTAAGAAATGCAGATTTGACATCCATCTGATATACTTTAAACTCTTTGTGTGAAAAATATGCAAGTAAGGTCCTAACACCTTCCAATCTTGTAATAGGAGCAAAATTTTCTCCATAGTCTATTCCTTCTTCTTGAGAGTAGCCTTTACATACCAGTATAGCTTTGTTTCTTGATACCTTACCATCTTTATTCAATTTATTTTTGAATACCCACTTAGTTCCAATCACATTTTTATCTTTAGGCTTAGGTACAAGAGTCCACATTTTTTTCTTCTCTATTTTCTCTATCTCTTCATTTATAGCCTCAATCCAACTTTTATTTTCTAATGCATCTTTGACATTTCTAGATTCAAAATCAACAAGTAAATAAGTACCTTTTAGCTTACTTCTTGTCATAGTACCTTCAGATTTGTGTCTAATAATTTGATCTAGTGCATGATGTCTCCTGACATACTTGACCAATACATGTTCCTTACCTTTTGACTATGTTCCATTGTCTTCATTTTGAACTTCATTTTATGGCTCAGGTTGATTTGACTATTTCTCAAGTCCTTTAGACTCATTACGCATTGGCTTGGTAGCATTTGAATGTGACTTGGGTTCATGTAATTTAGTTTGAACTTCTTGTAACTTGGTGACTGAAGACTTAGGAGTAGAAGTTTTCTGATTGATAGAAGTATCTAGTACTATATCAGGTTCAATGAAAAAAAATCTTCTGTAATCTTCTAGTTCCTTTTTTCTTTCTTTTTCATTCTTTTTTGCAAACTCATCAACTTTCACATGTGCACTTTCTATGACTTTGTGAGTAGACAAATTCAAAACATCTATATGCCTTACTCTTGCAAGAATATCCCAAAAATATGCCTTCATCACCCTTCATATCAAATTTGTATTTTCTACATTCTTTCAAAATATAACATTTGCTTCCAAATACTGTTAGGTAACTTACATTGGGTTTATAGCCATACCATAGCTCATAGGGTGTCTTGAATGAGTCCTTCTTCAATTGTACTTAGTTCAAGGTATGAACTATAGTGCTAATATCTTCCTTCTAGTATTTGATAGTAATTTTCTTTTCAATCATTAGAGTTCTTGCATAGTCCATGATGGATCCGTTCCTCCTTTTAGCTATTCCATTCTGCTCAAGAGTTCTAGGTGTTGATACCTATCTTTTGATTCCTCTTTTAATGCAGAAGTTATTGAATTCATGGGAGATGAATTCACCACCTCTATTTGATCTCAAACATTTCAGCCTTTTCCCTGTTTCCTTCCCTACTCTGGCTAAATACCATTTGAATTTCTCAAATTCTTTTGACTTCTCTTTTAGATACATGATAGTCATCATTCTAGAGTAGTCATCAACAAAAAGAATGGAGAGCTTTTCTCTAATATAGCTCTCAATTCCAATAGGTCCACACAAATCAATGTGTAGAATTTCTAAAATTTCTTCAGATTGATAGTTCTTACTTTTAAAGCTAGTCTTTCCCATCTTACCAAACTAACAATTCTTGCATAGACCAACATTAGGTTTCTTTATATTAGGAATGCCTCTTACTTTCCTGAATTTGCTTATTTTCACTAGGTTATCAAAATTCACATGACATAACTTTCTATGCCATAACCAACTTTCTTCAACTTGAGCAATAAAACATGAACATTCACCAAGTTCAAGATAGAACAAGTTACCTTTTGTCTATATGCTTGATCTAATTAGCTTTCCTTTTTCATCTAGTAGTCTTTCTTTTCCATGCATGAATTCTACCTTGAATCCAATATTTATTAGCTATGCCACACTCAATAGATTGTGTTTTAGGCATTATCACATACAAGCTCTTTGGTTAGTGAGATTCTTCCTCTTCCTTTTATGCAACAAGGTTCATTATTACCAAACCTCACACTACCAACATTATAATCTTCAAAATGTTCAAACTTTATTTTTTCACCAGTTATATGATGTGAACAATCACTGTCTATGATCCATATATCATTTTTGCTCACATGAGAGATAAGTGCCATCTTATCTTCCTCATCATTATTAGATTCATCTTTCATAGCAATGTAAACCATTTCATCTTCACTATTGTCAGGATCTTTAGAATCCTTAGCCATGAAACATGATTTCATACCTTTGTCCTTGAATGATTTGAAATATTTCTTGCTATTGCACTTGTGACCTTTCTTTTCATCCTTTTTTTGCTTGTTTGGGCACCTAGCAGAAATATGACCAATTTTCTCACATGAAAAATAGATTAGAGGAACCTTATGTTTGTATTTTCCTTTGCCTTTAGAATATTTCCTTGCAAGTAGAGCTTCAACAACCTCAAGATCACTGTCAGAACTTTGTTTTGATTCTTCTTCACTTTCTAACTAAGAATCCTTTATCTTTTTTGCCCTTTTCTTTGAGTGAAATCTTGGCTTCAAATGCTAATTCAATGTTCTTGGAAGTTGGAACATAGTTGTCATAGTTATCTAGCTCAAATGTAGTCAATCTTCCTAATATGGCCTCTAAATTTATCTTATGAATTTCTTCACATCTTCTTTCTTGAATTGTGGAAACTCTAATTGCATAAATGGGAAGCAATGTTCTAAGAACTTTAATTCCAACTGTTTCCTCCTTGATATCTCCTCTAGAAGCCTTGTTTGCATTAATGCTTGCTCTAACTCTTTCAACATACTTGGCAATGTTCTCATCCTTATCTGATCAAATTGCCCTCTTAGAATTTTTTCTTTGGCTCTCCTCACATTGTCATCACCTCCATAGATTTCCTTTATCTTGTTCCACATTTCAAATGCAATTTTGTAGTCCTTGATATCATCAAATTCTTAATAGCTTAGGGCAGATGTGTGATGTCCCCTTCTAGCTAGAGACATCACTTTAGCTGGTGATTAGCCTATCAAAGACCCTCGTAGGCTAATAATATTGGATAGAGGGCCACCTTGGTGTGGAGATCCTCCAAGGACTAGAGCAGAGTACTCTTCTGGGTTGCCAGAGTTTGTTTATGATGAGTTTTCCTTTGAGTTTGGCTTGGTCAAGCTATTTTTAGCAGTTTTGGAGTTATAAAGATAGACCCCTACTATTTTTAGAAAAGGGGTATGGTCATATGCAGTTCTATCATGTTAGCTCCCAGTCCAAACGACATTCAAAAATGTTGAGTAATAATGGAGATATTAATGTTTATTTAGTTAAAATTAACATTATTGGTTTTGAGCCTATATTGTTAAGTTATAATATATAACTTAAGTGAGGGTCATGATATCATAAAAGGGGCCATCGTTTCAATTAATTGTGGGTCCAAGCTTATGGAAAAATTAAAAGGGGTTTTCTAAGTTTTAATGTAATAACATTTTTTATGTTATTATTATATCTTTTATCCCACATTGAGTGTGGAGACTCATTCTAGAGTTGAGGAGTCCTTATAAACAAACCTTGTCTTCCTTCAAGAGAAGGTTATGAGAATTGCTTAAAAAGTTTGCCTTGTGAAATTTCTTGAAGTTGTGGCAACAAGGGTTTCTACAAGTTTAAGAAGAATTCAGATTGTGGAGAACGTAGTATCTTCAGAGTTGATGCAATTTGAGGGTGTGAAATATCACTTGAATTTTGCCTGTGAGTTGACTTCATTCTAGAGTCAATATTGTGTTTCAGTAGGGAAAAAGTGGATGAATTTGTTTATAGGTTGGAAGGGGTTATAACAGCAGCTACAGTGTTGTGAACAGTACAACACTATAGTGAATTAAAAATCAGAGATTTAATATTGCGGTTTTTGATAGGCACTGCCTAAGGAGGAAGCAACCAACAACGTGGTTGCGTATCGGAGACAAAAATTAGGTTTTTTCAACTATTAATGATGATGTTTTTTAATGTATGCTTCGAGCAATAAGTATTGTACAAACATTAGGAGCCATCTGAATAAATGAATTTGATTAGCATTATAATCAAATTTGAGTTATAATTTGAGGTAGATTAGTTTTCAATATTTGTATTTTCTTTTCATCAACTCAAAAACCCAAAAACAGCTTAAAACATTCAAAAACAAACTAAAAACAATTATTACACCCAGGAAAACAAGTAGTGATCAGCGTAGAGCCTATTTGGGGTTCTTACATTGGTATCAGAGCCTAGTTCCTGCCATCCTGAGGGTTTGGGGAGTCATATGCAGCCACTGGAAATTGGACCACACAGGTACCATACTCGTAGGAGAGCTCTGATTGAAAGAGAACAGTTACAGGAAATAGGAAATATGGAAGAGAGGCATGATGGTAGTCCACCTAGAAATAGGAGGCATAATGATGATCAGGATACCAGAGAATTCTACCATGCTATGGTTACAGGGCAGCAGGAGATGGCACAGGCATTACAGGCACTCACTGCTATGGTAGAAAGGATGAACCCACCTGTTAGACAAAATGGGGAGCCGGGAGAATAGGGAGATAACAGGAGTGCTACAGGTAATCAGAGACCACAACGGACCCATTCCAGAATAGCTGATAGGCCTACATGCCCTACATTTGTTCCGGAGGAGCCAGAAGAAGCTCCGATAGAGGAGGCGACAGGAGACCCCATATTCGTAGATGCACTCATGGCTGCAAATGATGAATGGGAATTATTAGCTCCGCAGGTTCGGGAGAGGATGACCTTTAAACGCTTTGTAAATCAGAGGAGAGAGCATTACAGGTCACTCAGACAAGATAGGAGGCCTAGAGGTCAAAATAGTGAGCTGAAGAGGGCTACAGGATAGCTTACTATGCCTACATTTGATGGGAGTGGTAAGATGACAGCTCAAGCTTGGATTCATAAGCTTGACACATTTTTGGCACTGAGGCCAATGACAGAGATTGAAGTTATCAAATATGCCACCTTTCATTTGGAGGGAATAGCACATGATTGGTGGTACCATGGTATGGTAACACTTCAGCATAACCAAGTGACAGAATACCAAGACTTCGTGGATAGGTTGGTTGAAAGATTTGACAAGAAAGATCCAGAGATTTACTTTTGGGACTTAGCACAGCTGAAATAAATAGGCAACTTGAAGTATTTCATTGGTGAATTTCAGCGGTTGGCAATCATGGTGCCAAACATTTCAGAGCATAGATTGATAGTTCTTTTCATTGAGGGCCTATCCGAACCACTGAGAGGTTGGATAAAGGCATTTGATCCTATTTCTTTATAGGAAGTGATGAGAAAGGCAAGAAGTATGGAACATGCAGTCCCAACAAACAAATTTCAGTCCAAAGGAGCATCTTCTAGTAAGGATAACAAACCATTTTATAAAAAATCAGAGAGGACTGATTTTAAAATTGATTCTAAAGATAAAACTCCAGCACCTTTTGACAGGGAAACATTAAATGATTTGAGGAAGAAAAAATTATGTTTCTACTATAAGGGACCCTATGATGCAAACCATGATTGTCCTCTTAGGCCAAAGGGAAAAGCTAACAAAGTTATGTGGGCATACTATGAGGAATCAGAATCAGATAATTCAGTTCAGCAGTCTGATATAGAGGAAATAGATGGTGAAAAAGAGGAAGACAAGGCTGAAAACTTGTCTAAAATGGAGTCCAAGGATGGGGAAGGAGATGGGCAACTTAGGGAAGCTCGTCTCACTAGTATTAAACAAGAAGGATCATTCCGAATGAGAGGAGTACTTGCTGGACAGCGAGTCATAACCTTGGTTGATACAGGTGCCACTCATAATTTCATCGATGCTAGGATGGTGGAGAAGCGTGGCATACAAACAGAGGAGTTTGGGGGAATTAGAGTGAGGGTAGCAGATGGCTATGTCCTCAAATGTGATCGTAGGATCACTGGACTCCCATTGAAAGTTAATAATTATGACTTTAAGGAAGATTTTTATGTTGTACCTATGGGAGATATAGATATAGTTCTTGGGATGAGTTGGTTGCACGATATTGGTGAGTTCACTCTTAACCTCAAGGAGATGGAGATGAGGTTTAAGGTGAATGGGAAGACACATATTCTTAAGGCAATCAGGGATAGTGATCTCAGGATGGTCTCTTTTCGTAGAGTGGCTAGATTGATTCGACATGATCAGGTAGAGTGGGCAGCAGAGTGCATGTTGATGCCATCACAGGAGGGACAGCATAAGATTGAATATCCTCCTAATATTCAGGAGCTTAGAGTTAAACACTCTAAGGTGTTTAGTGACATTCCACCAGGTAGACCACCAGACAGAGGTATTGAGCACATCATTGAGTTAGAGGAGGGGGCTAAGCCCATCATGATTACACCTTATAGGCATTCGAAGAGGTTGAAGGATGAAATTGAGAAAACCATAAAGGAGTTACTTGCTATGGGCCACATTAGACCAAGTAAGTCTCCTTTTGCTTCTTCAGTGGTGTTAGTAAAGAAGAAGGATGGGACATTGAGGATGTGCATTGATTACAGAGTGCTTAATAGGAAGACGATTAAAAACAAATACCCTATTCCTAGGATCGATGAGTTGACAGATGAGCTTCATGGAGCTTGCTTCTTCTCAAAGATAGATTTGAGATCAGGTTATCACCAGATCAGAGTTAGAGATCAGGATATCGAGAAGACAGCCTTTAGATATCATTGTGGCCATTTTGAGTTTGTAGTTATGCCATTTGGGCTAACTAACGCACCTGCTACTTTTTAGGAAACAATGAATAGGGTTTTCCATCCTCAGTTGAGGAGATTTGTACTTGTCTTCTTCGATGATATCTTGGTATATAGTAGATCTTGGGAGGAGCACTTGGTTCACCTGGACACGGTGCTGGGTATATTGGACAGAGAATCCTTGTATGCAAAGGAGTCGAAGTGTGATTTGGGCATGACAAAGTTGTTGTACTTGGGTCACATCATCAGTGCAGAGGGCGTGTGCATGGATCCTGAAAAGATTCGTGCCATTGTGGAGTGGCCTTCACCGGTGAACCTTACATAGTTAAGGGGCTTTCTAGGACTATGTGGTTTCTATAGAAGGTTTTTGGATGGATATTCCAAGCATGCGACACCCTTGACAGATTTGATGAGAAAGGGAGCTTTCTTGTGGACTCTTGAAGCACAGGAGTGTTTTGAGAAATTTAAGGGGTTGATGACTTCTTGTCCAGTGTAAGCATTACTAGATTTCAGCAAACCTTTTGAGCTACATTGTGATGCTTTCGGAGAGGGCATTGGAGCGGTGCTTATGCAGGAGAAGCACCCTATTGCTTATGAGAGCAAGAAATTGAGAGGGCCAAAGCGGAGCTTCAACATATATGATAAGGAGATGTTAGCCATTATGCATGCTTTGGCCAAATTCAGGCAATATTTGGTAGGTAGCAAATTTTGTATCAAAACCGACCATAATAGCCTAAGACACTTTTTGGGGCAGCGAGATCTCAATGATAGGTAGCAAAAGTGGGTGAGCAAGTTACAGTCCTATGACTTTGACATTACATATTTTAAGGGGACACAGAATGTAGTTGTTGATGCTTTATCACGTAGGCCCCATTTGGGCTTGCTGACAGACATATCAGAGGATTGGAGACACTTGATCCTTGCAGAGTATGCAAAGGACACTTGGGCAGCTGGATTCATAGATGGGACTATTCAGGACAGAAGATACACCCTTGTGAATGAGCTCATCATTTACAAAGGACGAATATTTTTGGTCCCAGGATCAGTAGTGAGGAGGGTGGTTTTGAAATCTTTTCATGATTCACCTATGGCAAGACATCCTGGTTTCTACAAGACATACTGACAAATTAGAGAGCGATTCACATGGAAAGGGCTCAAAGCAGAGGTACTTCAATATGTTAGGGAGTGTCCCACTTGCCAGTAGAATAAGCAAGAACACTCCTATCCAGCCGGTTTACTTCAACCACTTCCGATTCCTGATAGGAAGTGGGAGTGTTTGTCTATGGACTTCATCACAGGACTGCCTAGAGCCCAAGGCAGAGACTGCATATATGTGGTTGTGGATCGTCTTACGAAGTTTGCACACTTCTTTCCGATCACTGCTACATACACTGCTACATAGGTGGCAGAGTTGTTCTTCAAAGAGATATTCAGATTACATGGCTTACCTCGGAGCATTGTAAGTGACAGAGACAGTAGGTTTATGAGTCACTTTTGGCAGGAGCTATTCAGGTTGTGTGCGACAGAGCTCACTCCGAGTACTAGCTACCACCCTCAGACAGATGGTCAAACAGAGATAGTAAACAAATGGGTGGAGGGATATCTCAAAAATTATATAGCAGGGCAACAGAGGGCATGGGTAAAGTGGATTTATCTTTGTGAGTATTGCTACAATACCACTTATCACATGTCTATTCAGATGTCACCCTTTATGGCCCTGTATGGGTATGAGGCACCCAATTTTATGGATCTTCTTTTGAGTGACAGTAGAGTGCCCAGTGCAGGTGATTTGTTACAGGAGAGTCAAGAAATTGTTAAGACTCTCAAGGATAATCTAACTAAGGCACAAAATCAGCAAAAGCAGTATGCAGATCAGAAGAGGACTGAGCGGACTTTTGATGTTGGAGACATGGTGTATCTTATGTTACAGCCTTACCGTCAATCCACTCTCAAGAAGAGTGGTGCTGAGAAACTCAAGCCATGATACTATGGTCCATTTAGGATTATCAAGAAAGTGGGAGAGGTGGCTTATGAGTTAGACTTGCCGGCGGAGAGCAAGGTGCACAATGTTTTTCATGTGTCACGCCTCAAGAAGGTGCTAGGGAATCATATTGTGCCTTTTAAAGTACTACCACTCCTGGATGATGAGGGAAAACTTGTTTTGATACCGAAGGCTATCATTGATTTTAGAGAGAGAAACTTGAGGAAACGTACCATCTGAGAATATTTGGTGAAGTGGAAGGATTTTCCAGTAGAGGATGCTACTTGGGAGAGCGAGGAGATTTTACAGCATCCAGAGTTGAGATTGCTTGAGGACAAGCAATTTCAAGGAGGGCAGACTGTGATGTCCCCTTGTAGCTAGAGACATCACTTTAGCTGGTGATTAGCCTATCAAAGACCCTCATAGGCTAATAAGATTGGATAGAGGGTCACCTTGGTGTGGAGATCCTCCAAGAACCAGAGCAGAGTACTCTTCTGGGTTGCCAGAATTTTTTTATGATGAGTTTTCCTTTGAGTTTGGCTTGGTCAGGCTATTTTTAGTAGTTTTGGAGTTATAAAGATAGACCCCTGCTATTTTTAGAAAAGGGGTATGGTCATATGCAGTTCTATCATGTTAGCTCCCAGTCCAAATGACATTCAAAAATGTTGAGTAATAATGGAGATATTAATGTTTATTTAGTTAAAATTAACATTATTGGTTTTGAGCCTATATTGTTAAGTTATAATATATAACTTAAGTGAGGGTCATGATATCATAAAAGGGGCCATCATTTCAATTAATTGTGGGTCCAAGCTTATGGAAAAATTAAAAGGGGTTTTCTAAGTTTTAATGTAATAACATTTTTTATGTTATTATTATATCTTTTATCCCACATTGAGCATGGAGACTCATTCTGGAGTTGAGGAGTCCTTATAAACAAACCTTGTCTTCCTTCAAGAGGAGGTTATGAGAATTGCTTAAAAACTTTGCCTTGTGAAATTTCTTGAAGTTGTGGCAACAAGGGTTTCTACAAGTTTAAGAAGAATTCAGACTGTGGAGAACGTAGTATCTTCAGAGTTGATGCAATTTAAGGGTGTGAAATATCACTTGAATTTTGCCTATGAGTTGACTTCATTCTGGAGTCAATATTGTGTTTCAGTAGGGAAAAAGTGGATGAATTTGTTTACAGGTTGGAAGGGGTTATAACAGCAGCTACAGTGCTGTGAACAGTACAGCACTACAGTGAATTAAAAATCAGAGATTTAATATTGTGGTTTTTGATAGGCGCTGCCCAAGGAGGAAGCAACCAGCAGCGTGGTTGCGTATCAGAGACAAAAATTAGGTTTTTTCAACTATTAATGATGATGTTTTTTAATGTATGCTTCGAGCAATAAGTATTGTACAAACATTAGGAGCCATCTGAATAAATGAATTTGATTAGCATTATAATCAAATTTGAGTTATAATTTGAGGTAGATTAGTTTTCAATATTTGTATTTTCTTTTCATCAACTCAAAAACCCAAAAACAACTTAAAACATTCAAAAACAAACCAAAAACAATTATTACACCCAGGAAAACAAGCAGTGATCAGCGTAGAGCCTATTTGGGGTTCTTACAAGATGCAATATCTATCATCATGGTGTTATGAGTCTTCTTCTTAGCAATGTCATTAATTGATAGTGTATCGATAGGAGTTACATATGTTTCATCAAGATATTTCAATCTTGTATCTCCAATGGAAGCCAGAAGGAGTTTCATGAGACCTTGCCATGCTGAAAAGTTATCCCTGTTAAGCCTTGAAATTTCCCTCTTGTAAGACATCTTGATCTTTAGCTTAGATCCTTAAAATCGTTCCTGCAAGCACCAAAATCTCTAATACCAATTGTTTAAAATATGGATGGAGTAAGTGAGAGGGGGGGTGAATCAGTTACCACAAAAACAAATCCATAGATCCCTAAGATGTCTTATAAACTAGTTACTATTTTCACTCGGTAGCCACACAGAAAAATTGTTGTAACTTGGTAGATGTATTGTATGTTAAGTTTAAGCATTCATAGTGATTAACATGTATGCATAAAAGAAATAACATGAACACAAGAGACACCAAATTTAATGTGAAAATCCAATATAGGAAAAACCACTAAGTAACTAGCTACTAATTTTCACTCTTTTGAAGTGAGCCCTATTAGGAGCCAACCTTGTTAAAGGTTACTAAACACACTATTAGGTGTGACCTTGTTAAAGGATTTAATCACCTTGCTAGGAGTGGCCTTGCTAGAGGACTTTAGAACAATTCAATAGAATTTTCACCTTGTTAGAAGATTTACAAAATGGCTATTAAATCAACTCTATTAAGAGATTTTGAAATCACTGCTACAATTGTGAGAAAGTAACAATGAGTTGACCTAAATGAGATGCAATTGAATTTGCTGATATGAATCTCTATTCTGCTTGACTAGATCCTCTTTGATCAAATACAACTTTGCTACTCCTCAAGGATATCTAATCCTTCTTCAAAATCTGCTCACACCTTCTTCACAATCAATACACTTGCATGCTCGCTCATTACACTTTAGAATTCACAACTTGACATTTTATTTATACCTTACAAATTGTCAAGTTGGCTACAAATATTAAATAAAATAATTAAATTTTATTTCCCAAAATGATGAAATCCTTCATTGGCCAATCCTAGTCGATAGACACTGCTCCAAAAATGATTTCCAGTGTTAAGCAACTGAAGCTCGGTGAACACTACAAACTTTGCAAAATCTTTTGGAGACTGAGTGAACTCGATAAACACCAACTTTCCTTCACTGATCTTGTGAGCTTAGTAGAAACTATCTTTTACCACAAAAACCTTTGATGCTCGAGTGATCTTGGTAGAAACTATTTCCACAGAGTATTGTTGAGATAATGGGTGTTGCACACATTGCATAATATTCTTATATTTTATTATGTAATGTTGCATCTAGATGAATGTGCAACATGTAAAGATTCCCATAGAATATTCTTGATGAGTTGTATTGTAACATTGTGAAAATATTTCATGTAATTATTTAATATTGGGGAAAAGAATTAAATGCCCAATATTAAATGTGGGGTCAGTGGGTTAGGTAGCACATGGTTTTAGCACATAGTTTATGTAATACCACTTAGTGGTTTTATGAGACTTGCTACTATATAAGCAACCACAAGGGTATTTGTTGTAGAGTAAGAGTGAGAAAGACGAGAGTCAAGCAGGACAAGGCTTGACAGGTTAGCCAAGGGACCATTTGTGAAGGTTGGAAGCATGGCATGGGATGTATGGATTCATGCTTGTTCACATAGTTTGCTCGATTGTGGCTTGGCCATGAAGGCTTCCATGGTTGTATGGCAATGATATTTTTTGCTGAATAATACATGGTGATGGATGCTTTTGGAGGCTGAGTTTTTTCCCTCAATGAGGGTTTCCCAGGGTATATCTTGTGTCACAATTTTGTGGGTATGTTGTCTATTCTCTTGCATGTGGATTTTAATTTCATGTTTATTTTAGATCTATTATGGGTTATGTGAAAACGGTTATATTTTTTGTTGCCAAGTTTCCTTACAAGTGGTATCAGAGCTATGGTTTTATTATTGTAACCCTAGATTGAATCCATGAGAATGCATGAGAGGATAAAAGAAAAGGGCAAGATATATGAGTGATTTATTGCAGATCTAAGGGTTTTAGATTTGTTGTTATGATAGAATGTTAAAATATTTGGGCATGTGAAATTTTTTGGACAAAAGGATTTTTTGGATGTTTAATTTAAATGAGGGTTTTAGGGGGAGCTTGCAGAAATGACCTCCTGGGTAAAAACAGACCTCACCATTGGATCCAGGTCAACATTTTCATAAATTTTGATATATAATATGCCCTAGTTTGGCCATGTTCAGAGGAAATGAAAGAGTTTTTTTTAATTTCAGCTCATGATGGCCGTCAAATTTAATCCTGTCAGAATTTTTGTCACAAAAAAAAAATTAAATTTAAAAAAATGAAAAATTGCAGTGAAAATGGTAAAAAGACTATCTTAGTAAAATAGCCATAACTTTCTCTCACAATATCAAATTTTAGAGTTCTTATAGGTGTTGGAAAGCTAATTCAGAGCACTAGAATATGGTATAGGTTTGGTCCTATGATTTTGAGATTTTGTTAAGTTTTAAGAGCCCTAAAGTCAGATATTCTTTATTTTGAGCACAAGTTAGGGCATAACTTGGGCATACAGAGTTAGATTTTGGACTTTGAGTAGTCAACGAAAAGCTCTTGGAGAGCTCTACACATTGGTTTAGATTTAGTGCAGATTTGGCATGATTTATTTGGTGATATATTTATCTGAACATTTTATGGTATATTTTGACTATGGTAACATTGTGAGTTTATGGCATTGGAGATTTAAGATTTGATGTCATTGTATACTCAGTTCATATTTCAGATTGGTCTCATGATGATATGGTTATCAATGTTTTATTTGGATATGTATGATGACTTGTTAGATCTACAAGTTGTGCAATGTTGTAAGTGGTCTATACTTACAAGTTGCATTTATAGCTTGGTTATGGGTTGTCTTTTCCCATTGATCTTTCATTATTGATGCATATTCAGATTGGTGGCTTGGATTTGGGTTGTCTATGCCCTAAGTCACATGATTTGCTGATATTTTCTTCATGTAGAAGGGATGAGATGTTACCAGGTATAGTCATGGTGGAGAATTTTGGTTGACTATTTTACACTAACAAGTTGGACACTTTGAGAGACAGATGCTCAGTTCATGGATGTGATCATGGTGCCATGGAGATTGGCATGACATGATTGGCTATGCAGGTACATCCTTGATGTTCATTAGCTTGGATTTTTTGATTCAATTATGGTGGTATATCTTCTTGGTTGAGGATCATGGTTATTTGATTTCTTTTGAGAAGCTCATGATTTGCACTTTGAGTTCTTTGATGGTTTGATGCCTTGGTTGATTCTTATGGTTAGAGGATGGATTTTTTCATCATTATGTCATGGATAGCTTGGATACATGGTTTAGTGGGAGCTTGTGACAGTGATGAGGTGAGAGTGCAGGATTAGTTCTTAGTTTAGTTTGGATATTCATGTAGGAGATGGATTTTATGATGCCATAGGTGACTTGGTACTATGGTTGAGTGAGATTTGTTGGCATTGATATATTTATTGAGTGTTTGCAAATGTTGGAGGTTTCTCTTAGATCCTATTGCTGCAGAAGAATCTTTGACATTTGCATGGTGCACTTGTTATCTTCATGGTGTGTGAAGATGGTTAGATCTCGAGGACTCATGGAGTTCTTAGTTATCTTCATGGTGTGTGGAGATGGTTCTTCCTGGTATGCAGAGATGGTTTTCTTCATGGTGTGTGGAGATGGTTGCATATTGAGGACTCACAGGGTTCTTGGTAAAGGTGTGGTTTATGCTTTTATTTGGCATGTTATCCTTGGTATGAGGATGGTTTAATTATTATGTCATGGTATAATCTTGATACACATTTAGAGTTGTGACATGTTATAGTATGTTCATTTGGAGCATGTTATCTCTTTGGTTGAGATGGTTTAGATCATGTTGTCATGTTTATGTTCCTAAGGCCATGGTTGGAACTTT
The DNA here is from genome assembly GCA_028749045.1 of Cupressus sempervirens. Lineage (NCBI taxonomy): Eukaryota > Viridiplantae > Streptophyta > Pinopsida > Cupressales > Cupressaceae > Cupressus > Cupressus sempervirens. The sequence continues at coordinate 331,419,563 of CM053789.1, forward strand.
GACATTGATCTTGGTTTAGTTTCTTGGTATTGAGTACATTGATCATAAGCTGGATACTTCATGATATTGCTATGTTGCATTTGGAGTTGACATGGATTGATTGGTTAGAGGTGCTCATGGATACTTAGAGATGGTGTTGATGTTGATTTCTCTTGGATTAGAGAAGTATTTGTTGGGATGGTTGATGGTTTCAATAGGAAGTCCGAGGGGTAGTCACCTGATATGGACTTGATAGGAGATTGTCCTTAGATGAGTCTTGGTTGGAGACTTGGGTATCTTGATGAGCATTCTCATTCCCCACTCTTGGCCTACTCGGCGGTTTGCTACTTGAGAGGTATAGCCCATTATTTCTCTCAGTTGCATTTTATTTATGCTTTTCTTTCATGGATATGGATCTTGAGCTATGGTACATGAGTTAGTTTGGGAGGATTTATTTGAGAGATGGTTTAGCGTTGGTTATCTCCATTTGCATATGTAGTTATGTTGGTTGAGTTTGGGAGATGGTTTTATATTGGGCATATTCCTTGGTTTAAGAATGGTTTTATTGAGTTTGATCTTCTTGTGAGAGACTTGCATCCATGATATGTTATATGGTATGGTTTGGGTGTTGTTGAGGCTTCTTGTTGAGGTTTAATGGAGGAGATCATACTTGCATAGTTTACATCTAGAGGTGTGTGTAGAAGGACATGACACAAGTTATGATTTGCATAGTTTCTCTGGTCTTGGTTATCTTGTTGGATGTTCAATTTTGTTTACATTGAATTTGAGATTGGTAAGAGATTGTGATCACTGGTTTGTGTTCGTGTATGTCATGTGAGAGATGACATGGTTATTACTTTATCTCTTTCCTCTGTTGGTTGTGGAGAACTTGGGAGAGCATTGGAGACTTTTTATGAGAGTTGTTCTTGCAAGATATTAGTTTATGTATTGTGGATGTCCTTGAGACTACATGGATTCACTTCTTTGAGATGTTGTGAGTGGATTGGTTATAGATTTGACATTATCTTTTACAGTGGGAACTTCTTGGTATATATGTGGTAGGTATTGCTCTTGAGGCTTGTGATTACAGGTTATAGTTTAGATATGTTGATGATGTGAGATTCACTTGGTATGTACCTTTGGAGGTATGGATAGTTGTATGGATTTGGCACTTGATGTGGGTGCTATTTCAGCTATGGATATTTTGACAACTACGGATACATGTGATTACCTTTGGATCAAGTTATTTGTGTTTGGAATTTCAGTTGGTACATGATTTTATGATCTTCTAATGTGACAGGTTGGGTGGTTTTTTTTCTTTGGATGGCTTCTATGTATGTCCAGTGGCAGTGGCATAATAGGAGGTGAGATCATTCATGTTTGAGATGTTGGATACTTTGATTTTGTTGCGGGTACCTGGATGGAGCACTTGGTGTATTTTGATCTATGATGGTGGATGTGCTGGGAGGGATTGTTCCCTTGTTCATTTATGTGGCTACGGATTGACCCTTGTTGAGATAATGGGTGTTGCACACATTGCATAATATTGTTATATTTTATTATGTAATGTTGCATCTATATGGACGTACAACATGTAAAGATTCCCATGGAATATTCTTGATGAGTTGTATTGTAACATTGTGAAAATATTTTATGTAATTATTTAATATTGGAGAAAAGAATTAAATGGCCAATATTAAATGTGGGGTCAGTGGGTTAGGTAGCACATGGTTTTAGCACATGGTTTATGTAATACCACTTAATTGTTTTGTGTGACTTTCTACTATATAAGCAACCACAAGGGTAGTTGTTGTAGAGTAAGAGTGAGAAAGACAAGAGTTGAGCGAGACAAGGCTTGACAGGTTAGCCAAGGGAGCATTTGTGAAGGTTGGAAGCATGACATGGGATGTGTGGATTCATGCTTGTTCACATAGTTTTCTTGGTTGTGGATATGGCCATGAAGGCTTCCATGGTTGTATGGAAATGGTATTTTTTGCTAAATAATACATGGTGATGGATGCTTTTGGAGGCTGGGTTTTTTTCCTCAATGAGGGTTTTTCAAGGTATATCTTGTGTCACAATTTTGTGGGTATGTTGTCTATTCTCTTGCATGTGGATTTTAATTTTGTGTTTATTTTAGATCTATTATGGGTTATGTGGAAACACTTATATTCTTTGTTGCCAAGTTTTCTTACAAGTATATTAAGGAATGCTCAGTTGACTCTGTAATTTTCTTTGCTGACCAACTGAGCTCAGTAGACTTTGTCTATTGACTGATATGAAATTTGTGTAACATTAATGAAAGTACATAATTGAATGATTGTATTCAACATGCATATCATGTCATAGACTTCACATCAATCACAAATATCACATAGATCATACATATGTTGCACACTTTTTTTTCACAAGATAAGATCTTTACTTATACCTCACATATTCATAATTCACTTCTTAGTCAGCCTTTGTGGTTTCACACACTTGCGATAATATAAAATTACTTATTGAATAATATCCATATAGTCATCTCTCTATGACTTAGTAATTATTTTGTTACCAAAATAATTCCTAAAGTCGTAAAGTCCAATTCTCTGCTATGCTCTATTCTACGCTATTAAATACTCGTACTCATATTTCAATCACATCTCGTGCCATACTATCTATACACACTTGTGCACTAGTACACATCATCATGAAACTATCATAGAGATTTCCTCATCTATGCATAAGCTAACTCTTAATGAGTCATCCATACACATCACATCTATTCTCTATGCTACTACAAAGTTTCTAACACTTAATTTTCTATCTTGAATATATGCAACCATAAATGACAACTATTATGACATCTATGTGACCATTTTTTCAATAATATCCCCCTTTGTCATTGATGGCAACATTTGAAAAAATTGGCAAAGTCTCAAAATGATGTCATACAAAAGAAATAAATAAAAGTAACTATACAAAATTGTATTCAAAACATAACAATTTTATTCATGTATTGATGAATCATTACATTCCATATCACTCCTTTACATTAATACATAAGTACATAAGTGTACTCCCCCTTACATATAAAATACATACAATTTCCCTTTACATATTACTCCGCCTTTGACATCAATGGCAAAGGTGTCAAAAATAATATCCAAAATTTGTGTAGCCTATTGTTGATCAACTTGTCATTCTAGAAAAACAATCTGCATTAACATGTTTAAGCTTGTCCATTTATTTCTTTCATTTTCCCTTCACTAAATTTGAAATATTGATTAGTGCAAATAGTGCATAGGATGCCACTTCAACTATGATCAAACAAATAAATGAAAACTTGTCATAGGAAGTCTTTGCTACAAGACATTTCTCTAGTTGCCTCTACAAAGTACTTATCTTTAGTTACAAAATTTCTCTAAGAATAGAGAATCTCTTTGCTACCTTCTCCTTGTGAAATTACAAGCTTCTAATCACACTATGGATCTTTTCTACTTCTATTCCACACACTTCAATGCTGGTTTCTTGGAGTTGTAATTTTATAGTGAGTTCTTTTAAATCACTCAACTTACGCTTTATTTGGCTCTCAAAGTTAGTTAAAACGTGTATGACAATCCACACTATCCATAAATGTCTTCCCTTCATCAATGTGTTTTCTAAGTTCCTTGATTCTTACATCAAATGTTTTTAAATCATTTCTCACATTAATGCATACTATATCGAACAATGATACATCATGCTTCACTTGTGATTGTGCTAAAGCTACTTCTACTAGAGTTGTGAAATCTTGATCAAATATTTTTCACCAACTCATTGGCCTTTACCTATAAGTTTGGATTAGCTATAGTTTTGGTAACTATCCTCTACATTCTATCCAAGACTCTAGTAAGAGTCTTCTCCAAAGAATTTACATGTTTATTCTTTTCAAATAGCTTTCTCAATGAGCTCATCAATCCTTTCTGATCATCATCACCATCATCATCTGATGGCACTGACACTATTGTTTTTGTTGCTACAATTTGAGTTACTATACGAATAGGTATAACTACATTCTATTATACCTTCTTCTTCTATTCTGCCAATCTTTTAGCTTCTTTCCTTGCATTTTCTTCAACTTTCTTCTTCCTTTCCTCTTCTTCTTTCTTCATCTTTTTGTTCTTTTCTTTCTTTCTCTTTTCCCCCTTTCCCTTTTTCTTGTCTCCCTCTATCTTTTTTGCATCTATTATCCTCTCTTCTTCTTTCTTCTTCTCTTCTTCATCTTCATTAGAGCTAGAGTAATTTGTTTTATTACTAATATTGCCCATAATGTTTTCTCCATATTCTACAAAAGGATTATCCTTTGCATCTACACTTATATGTGTACTATCCACTTACATGGAATTAGTACCCATAATAATATTTGATGGTGAGGGTGCCTTCTATTTCTCTTCTACTTCTCCCTCATCACTGGATGGTGTGTGTGCTTCCATGTACACTGGGCTATCAGGATTTGACTATGTACTCACCTTAGGCATTGTAGTCATGAATTTGACAATTTCCTCTTCTATCTCCTTCGACCTCACATCCTCATAATTTCCTCCCATCAGAAGAATTTCTCTTCTTTTGTTCCTTAGCAAGGGCTCAATACCCTTCAAAATTTTGTTTTGGTCTTCTTAGAGTCAAATTTACATAATTTATGTATCATTGCAATTCTCAATCTAATATCTTCTTTTAAAACTCTTTTCTTCTTGTTTACTAGCCTATTATATAGGTCTTTAGTTATCTTATTCTGAATATTCTCAAGCTTCTTATTTCTCAAAATCTTGTTTCTTACAATGGCATTTTCTAGTTTCTTTCTATCCATATTACTATATAGATTATAATACTTGTTTAACTATACTGAATTTTCATCATTAATTATTTTCATGTTTAGGTTTCTACCTTTCGTTTCCATGCCTTCTTTCTAGCTGCATTTTTGCCTTCCTGCACATCTTGCACTACTAGTCTATCTCCAACTTCATCCTTAGAGCTTTCAAATTCAATTATCTGCATTGATTTCCTTCTCTTTTAATGTCCACAAGTGGTCTTCTTGACCCTTTTCTTTGATGATGGTGCATGTTCTTTCTTTACCTTTATCAATCTCTTAAATTTCCTCTGTGTTATAGATTCTTCCACCTCTTGTTACTTCTTTGGTTGATCACTTCTTGTTCTTATAGGTTGCACTTTCATAACTACTACATATGGTGCAATAGGGACCTACACACATGGTTGTGCTATAGTCACAACTTTTGAAGGTCCTACAACAACAATAGGAGTTGTTGCTAACACATTAGACTTTCTGCTTACTTTGATTTCCAGTGTGATGCATATGACTTCATTAAATTCCTCTATGGTCATGCCTAATTCCTTTAAGATGGAATCTATTACCTTTTCCACTCTCTTCTTTCTTTCCTTGTTGTGTAGTTTTGGCTAAACTAATATCATTTTCTCCTCATAGGTTCCCCATCTAGGACACTCTATATCCTCAAATTGGATTATGATCTGCACATACCCTTCTTTAAGCTCAATGTTAATTGCATATCTCATGGTTCAATGAACTTAACCCTTGGTAAAAGAAATTCCATACGAGTGTTATCTATTTTCACCATGAAGCATATCTCATCCTTATACTTTCCTACTATTTATGGAGGTATTTTATAACTCTATTTCATGTCTGGCTATAAACTTTTCATCATTCTATCAATGTCATCATCTTTGACATTGTCCAACTTAGATCTGTAGCATTGAGTCACCATATACATTGTGCACTCATTGCTATCCCAATTTGACACTCTAAGCAACTTCATTATTGCATAGAAAAATAAATGGATCAGTAGGGACTCAAACTCAAAAATTGTACTCTTTGTTTTCTTCACTTTAGCAATGTTATCTAACAATTGTAGTCTGATAATCTCACACAGATTAAATTTTCTCCCTTGAACTTCCATTACATAAGTTGCATGTAAAAATCTACCTAGTATAGAGTTAACCGTTGATCCATGGTTAAACTTGGACCCTAATATCTTGCTTCATAACTTTACTCCTTTATCTTGAATGGAGGCAACCTTCATGTTTCTTCCATCAAACCTAACATTTAGGCTTGTCTCAATCATTTGCCTCACATTGTTCTCATTTATTGGATTGCATCCCTCATTGCTCAATCTTATGACCTTATGAGTTAGGTTATTGCCAATAGCAATTTGTGCATCACCTAGCCATAACAATTCATTGTGTACCCTACTCAGAATAATGATTATCAAATTTCATATAAAACATAGACTTCACTAAATTCAACTCACTCAGATGCGCATACTTGGATTTCAAGGATAGGTCATTATTACACATGGTTCCCAAATCTTTGTAAATATCTTCATCTCCTATTCTTTGAATCTTACATTGGATATAACTTCTAATATCCTCAACATGAAGCACATTCTCTGAACTTGTGAAAATGTGCCCAATGGGTCATCCAAAAGTGAAATAAATAGACATTTCTTGAATACATACCATGATCTATCACTCACATCATAGAAAATATGATTAGTCATTACAATTCTACTATATTCACTAAAAAAATTAGCTTTATCTCTATAAAATACCTTAAAATCACAATTTAGGGCCTCTAAAACTTTGTGCTTCACAAACTTCTCTTCGCACTTCAATTTGTTGTCAAATAACTCTTCAATTCACTTAAGATACTTCAGATGAACAAATGGTACACACAATCTTTTTTGTGACCCTTAAATGATTTCAAATTGCACTACACATTAAATGTGTATCTACCATAATTTTAAATGTTGTCTTTGTTTGCCAATAAGATTTTTTTTGGATTCCTTCTCATTCATATCATATCTAGACTTGTGCACTTGACCATAGCTTTCTCTCTATGTCCTTTACATTCTATTAACTGGACAAATTCCAACTCTCTCTCTAACATTAGTTATAACCAACTGATGCAATGCATCTTCTAAAACTACTTATTTTAGGTAGGATGAATCACAATTGTGAGTTCAATGTATTATTAGGTGTATCAAATATTTTTTCTCCATAACTATATAAGAGCTTCCTAGATCCTTATCTATCACAAATGGTTCTTTTAATTCATCAACATGTTCCTTAATTGCTTCCTTCTAATTGTTATCATTACCATTATCATTCCTTCTATCATTTTTATCGTTCTTCCTTTTGTAGTTAGTATTCCTATTGAAGCTCCTTCTGTCCATTTTGCAATATCTCACCATGTGTCTAAAGTTATTACATAACTGACATATAGGTGCATTTCTTCTCTAATTCGTTCCATTCTAACTTTTAGTTGCTCTGCAATTCCTTGTAATGTGTCTAGAATTGTTACACTTGTAACACACAAACTAGTTCTTTTCTCTATTAGATTTCTCTCCATCATTGAATCTATTCTATGATCTCCCTCTTTCATTACTTGTAGAGTTTGTGTTCCTAAACATTATACTATTTGCATTATTACCATCAAACTTAGGTTTCTTACATTCTACTCCTTTATGTCCATAACTATGACAATTATAACAATAGAAATTAGTGATAGGTTTAAAAGACTTACCTGTGCAATCTCTTTTCATATGTCCAACTTCATTGCATATGAAACATCTACCTCCAAACTCACATTTTATTTTCTTGGTTGTTTCATCTTGCTTAGGTTTATCAACCTTCTCTATTTTCTTAGGTTCATCATGTTTCACTGAAAATCAATTAATTCAACTTTCTTTGATACTTCATTAGATTTTCTTGATTCTACCTTACTTAGATCAAAGTCCTTAGAGGATTCAATAACTAGATCTAGTTCTCTTCTGATTTCAACTTTCTTGGCTGATTTCTCTCCAATCAGATATCCAATTCATGCATTATCATAAGAAGGTCTTCAGTGAAATATGTGTTCATCTATCTTCTCACTACTACAATAAAGTTTCTCTAATTGTTGCTTGGCTTGTGTCAATTTTTCTTTCACAAAGATATTGTGCTTTTTAAATTTTGCATGCTTAATCTTGATAATATCTAGCAAGGATAACTTTAGTGTCTAATATTCACCAATTGGCTAATCTCACTCATTGGGGACCCCAGATTTGGCTAATGTTTTTGCACTTTTGGGGTGTCCATGTCACCTGCACTTTACCAAAATTGTGTCCCATGCTTAGGCTAATCACCCATCATAATACAAAAGTATTTATATTTTAGTGATGACTTTGCCAATGGAATCTGATTTTTCTACCTAGTAAATTAAATATTGGCCTACAATTTTCAAGGCTTGTGTTAATTGATTGTCATATTCAGCAAAACATTTGGTAAAAACGTAAGTTACACTACAAATTAAGAATGTAGATTTTTGTATTGTGAAGACTATTCATGAAACTTTTTATCGTTTCTCACTTTTCCCCAAAATAGATTTGATTGAGGACATGTGTCTTTACTTTGGGAACTTTCTTTAAAACCTAATATCCTCTTAAAAATTTATCTTGAAATAAGATTGAGGCCATTGATTTAGGATCATCCAATGGTTAAAAATAATAGGGGTACTTCCTCCAAACCTTCATTGAATAATTTGGAGGGAAACTATAATGATAAAAGTGGGCTAAATTAACCTTAAAGTTTGATAATTTATTAGGCTCCATATAATAATAATAATAAAATAATTGTTTCTAGGTATGTGTAATTTTTTCCACAATTTTCATCAATAATGAAAGATTTGCTAGGATTTTATAGAATTGTCATATGATTGAAAAACAATTGCCAATAAAATTTATAAAAATTCCTACCTAAAATAAAAATTCTCCAATAGAAATTAATTTATTTCCCCTAAACTAATGTTTGATTTGCCAAAATTTTATACCTTTTTCTAAAGGGGATTTTCTTAAAGTTATCCCTGGTATCTAGTTCAGACATAACTTGAGTTAACTAGAATCTAAGGTTAACATTCTCAGTTTTTAGTCTAGATTCATTCTTGCCACCATTTTTCTTAAGACTCAACTTAAGCTCAACAATTTTTAATTCATGCTTCAAAATATCATTTTATTTCTAGAGATTTACTACTTCATCATTATTAGTAGTCTATGCAATTGACTCCATGCCAGATTTTAGATCATCAATCTTGTCTTTCAGTTTTCCAATAAAATTTTTTTCATCTTGATGAAGTGTGCTCCCCTTAATACCATAAACTCATAACACAAACAAAGAAACAATAACAAATGTGAGAATAAAATATGGGCTTCTTATTACCAGCACAAATGCAAAATTACAAAATTCAAAAGTATAATGTGCTAACCTACATGGGTGCCATCATTATAGTAATTTGCAAGACTAAGCTACGAACTACACCCACAATGTTTGGGCCTTTCTTAAATAGGCAATTTTATGTTGCCCGAGAAGGTTCTAGATAATGAAACTTAATGCATAGGGTAGACAAATGCTAACAATACATATAGAGTCATCCAAATACATCTTTGAAAAATATTTTAGATATTTCAGACAATCCAACTTCAAAAGACCATAACTCTCAAATCATTGCTCTGATTGGCTATTATAACCACTTTTTAAAAACGTCAACTCCTTATCTATAGGCTCAAAACTATGCAAGCACCCTTCCAACAAGTTTTTGGACCTCATCTAGGCACTTTAAGGCCTCCAATGGTGAGCCTGAAGATTTTTCAATAAATTTTTCCACCAAAAATTTGTAATAACTTCTCTAATACTTAAGCTGGAGCAATGAGATTTTTATAGTAGGCTTACAAATCTAAAATGAACCTTCATGTAGAAAATGAGAACATTCTAAGCTTGTATGAAAAATTTACTAAAAATAGTAAGATCCTAAAAATAGTAACCACCCTATCTACTAGTCCTTATTAAAATAGAAAAGACTAAAAATAATTTTTTTCTTTTTTGGGTGATGCAAGATTGCTCTTACACCCAGGATTCTCCTTCATCAGATACATGGGGTAATTTAAGAAGTAGCTCCATCACATCTCAGGTTTTTAGAAGAAAACCAAGACAATAAACCTCCTCTCTTGCTAGCCATGATGAATTCTTTACTTTCCTCCCTTTCCATTTGAATAGGCATTCCTCATAAGTACTGTTCCTTATAGCTTTTCCAATATGATTGTCTAGTATCTCCTCAATCTCCTTTATAGCCAAACTAGTTGTTGGAATACTCCACTATGCTTCTACAACTTCATCTCCATCAGCTCCTTCATAATACTCTATCAAATCTAAAATATTAAATACTCATGAAATATTCAATTCAACAGGAAAATCCACTTCATAAGCATTTCTAGAGTCATGCCTTTTTACAATATTGCATGATTCAAGCTTCTTCATCTTTATCTTATTATATGTACCCACTAGAAAATGCTCCTCTCTCAAATGAACCATGACTTCATCTCCAACCTAAAATTTCTTATACCTCCTTTTCACATCTTCCTTAGCCTTGTACTGTGTATTCATCTTTATAATGTTCTTCCCTACCTCCTCATGTATATTGTTCAAATGCTCAAAAAATTCTTATATTTCAACACCACTTATCTCTCCTTTATCCAACTGGCACAATTTAGAAGAATTTATGGGACTACTCCCATATACAATCTAGAATAGTGATTTACTAGTACTCTTGCTAATAGAATTATTAAATGCAAATTCCACCTGTGATAAAATCATATCCCATCCTTTTGGCTTGTCTCCAACCAAACATCTCAACAAATTTCCCAAATTACAATTCATAACTTTTGTCTATCCATCAATCTATGGATGATGTGGTGAACTAAACTTCAACTTCATCTTTAATTTCTTCCACAATATACACCAAAAATACCCAACAAATTTGGTATCTCAATCTAAAACTATACTCTTTGACAGACCATGTAGTCTCACCACTTCTCTAAAAAACAACTTTACTACATGAACAACATTAATAGTCTTCTTGTAAGGAATAAAATGTGTCATCTTTGAAAACCTGTCAACCACCACAAAAATAGAATCATGCCCATGCTACGTCCTTGATAATCCAAGAACAAAATCTATGCTTACATCCTCCCATGACTTCTCTAGTATAGGTAATGGTTGATATAACCCTATATTTTGCTTCACTCCTTTTGCCATCTAACATACTCTAGAACTCTACACAAACTTCTTCACTTCTTGCTACAACTAGGGCTAGTAATAATTCTCAGCAACCAAACCTATGGTTTTATCTTTGCCAAAGTGTCTAGCCAATCCTTCACTATGCTTCTCCTTGATGAGATTCTCTCTCATTGAACTTCTGGGAATGCACAAATGGCTTCCTTTGAATAACATTCTATCCTAGATCATGAAATCCAACCACTTCATCCTAGCATCATAGTCTACTTGAAACACCTTCTTAAAACTTGGAATTACTAAAATATGATACTCAGTAACTTTATGTTTCAATAGATTAAAAATCTTACCTTCTCTTACAGTCCACTTAAATTCTTTTCTATCCCCTCTCATTGTTTTAGTTAGGGGTCCACAAATATTGCTAAAACCTCTTATGAACTTTCTGTAAAAACTAGCCAGTTCATGAAAAGATCTTACCTCTATTGCACTTGGAGTAGGCCATTCAAGGATAGCCTTCACTTTCTCTGGGTCCATTTTTAGACCTTCTATTGAGACTAAAAATCCTAGGTACACCAACTCCTTTATAAAACTATACTTCTTTAGGTTTATCAACAATTTTTCTTCCCTCAACTTATCAAACTCCTTGAGAATATGGATCAAATGCTCCTTTGTTGTCTTACTAAAGATAAAAATATCATCTAGGTAAACAATGGTAAACTTACCTAGAAAATTCTTCAGTACCTCATTCATGAGCCACATGAAAGTACTCAATGCATGACTAACCACTCCTATAGTCCTTCTTTTGTCTTGAATATAGTCTTCCACTCATCACCTTCTCAGATATGAATTTGATGGTATCCACTCTTCAAATCTATCTTTGTGAAATACTTAGCCCCACTCAAACAATCCATAATATCATCCATCCTATAAAATAGAAATCTATACTTTATTGTGATCATGTTGATAGTGCAAGAATCTATGCACATCCTCCATTCTCCATTCTTCTTTGGTACTAATAAAAATGGTACAACACATGGACTTATACTCTCTAAAATCAACCCCTTCTGCAATAACTCATGAACTTGTATGTTCAACTCTTCACTTTCTACTAGTGTCATTATATGCCCTACTTGTTTGGAAAACTAGCTCCTAGAACCAAATCCATCAAGTAACCAATCTTCCTCATTGGGGGTAATCCATCAAGTACATTGTCAAATACAATATCAAAAAACTCTCCCAACATATCTGCAACTTCTAAAGGCACCTCCTCTACTTCTTCTTTACTATCTTTTGGAATTATATTAAAACACATATGCTCATGCTTCATACCTTTGAGAAACTCTTTTCCATCAACAAAGCATATTTTGGCAGCACTACATACCTTTTCTTATTTATCTTTCAATAGATTCAACTTATGCTTCACTCCATCCTTGGTCAGAGTATAGGTATTTGCTCATCCATCATGTACAATATGCATGTCAAATTGCCATGACTTACCTAGCAACATATGACATATGTCCATAGGTATAATATCACAAAGTACCTCATCCTGGTCACTTCCAATCTTGAACTTCACTAAGCATTGCTCATTGACCATGACCTTGTGGTCATCTTGTACATAAGCAATACAATATGGACATGGATGTTTCTATCTCTTAAGCTTCAACTTTGTGACCTATTTTTGGTGCTAGATTGTTAGTACTTCCACCATCAATGACCACATTACAACACTTATCTTCACATCTGCACCTTGTGCAAAACAAGCTCCTTCTTTGATCAGGTTCATTCTCACCACTGAGTAGGACTCTTCTATTAACTAGGACTTCTCCTCTTTTAGCATCTTTAGAATGTTATGATCTAACATCTTCATCCAACATGCACAACTTTTTCCTATCCTTCTTCTCTTTAATCTATCCTTCCTAGCATTGGGAACATTCAAATGCTCTATGCCCCTTTTCTCTATAGTGAAAACATTTATGACAGAAGCCTCCTCTTCCAAATCCTTTTCATCTACCTCTTCCTCTCTAATCTCTATTGTTCTGATCATGGGAACAATTAGAATTGTTTCCCCTCTAGTTCTAATTGCTACTTCTAGCCCCATCCTTGTTCTTTTGATCATTATTACAACCATCATAAGATTCTCCACCATATCTATCATTGTGACATCTTCCACTATTCTTGTCAACAAAATTCTTGCTCAATTTCTCAATTCTAAGGGAAAATTGGTATGCCTCCTCAATACCATTCATTTGAATTAGACATAGCTTGTCCTAAATACTCAGCCTTAACCTATTAAGATAATGGGCCACTTTCTCCTTATCAGCTTTTGCATGGCCAATTCTAATGAGAACTCGGTAGAACTCTTCGATATACTCTTGAATAGATTTTTTCACTTGCTTCAACCCTTGCATTTTCTTCAACAAATCAAGCTCACAATCCATGAGAATGAATTATTACTTTAGTTTAGCTATCATCCCATCCCATGTGGTGATTTTATTTTTTCCTTTTCTATTTTGCTCCAACAAAACCTCCTGCCACTAGATCTTTGCATGTCCCTTAAGTTTTTCCTTCACAAACTTGACCCTATAAGGATCATCAATATCTTCCTGCTCAAAGTACTCCTCTAGTTCATTGATCCAATTGATCAACTCCTCTAGGTTAATATTTCCCAAAAATGTGGGAACCTCAAACTTAGGTCTTTTTCCAATCTTGGATATGGCCTTAAAAAGCCTTTCTTGGTCTGGGTTTAGAACTACCTTTGGTTTGGTATTTTCTTCTTCTTCATCCTAATCCTTGCTTTCATCTCTTATGGAAAGATGTATTCTTTTGCACATTTTTTCTTCTAATGTTTACATTTGTCTTTGGAAGGCTCTAAAACCCTCAGGTGTAACACCTAAAACTCTTCCACCATTCTCTCTTCATGGAGGCATTATCGTGCTTCTACTAAAACCCTAGTGTAAACTGCCTCACAATCAGTGATATGTCTACATGCTTACCCCAAACCATGATCCAAGTATGAACTACCTCATAGTTGGCAATCTATCCACAAACACAAGAACTCTAGCTCTAATACCACTTGATGAAGGAAGCTCCCCTTAATACCATTAACTCATAATAGAATTATAGAATTCACAAGTGCAATATGCTAACCCACATGGGTCCCTTCATTATAGTAATTTACAAGACTAAGCTACAAAATACACCTAGAGTTGTCCTAGGCAATGTTTGGGCCTTTCTTAAATAGGCAATTTTATGCTTCCTAGGAAGGTTCTAGACAATGAAACTTAATACCTAGGGCTAACAAACCTTAACAATACATATAGAGTCAACCAAATACATCTTTAACAATGATTTTAGATATTTTAGGTAGCCCAACTTCAAAATTCTATAACTCTCAAACCATTTCTTTGATTGGCTATTATAAACACTTTTCAAAAACACTAGCTCATGATCTACAAGTTCAGAATTGTGCAAGCATCATTTCGTCAATTTTTTGGACCTCATTTTGGCACTCTAAGGCCTCCAAAAGTGAGCCTGAAGATTTTTCTACAATTTTTTCTGCTAAAAATCATCAATAACTTGTTTGATATTAAGCTAGAGCAATGAGATTTTTATGGTAGGCTTATAACACTAAAATGAACCTTAATGTATAAAATAAGAACATTCTGAGCTCGTATGAAAAACTTACTAAAAATAGTAAGATCCCAAAAATAGTAAGCATGCTATCTACTAGTCCTTATTAAAATAGAAAAGACAAAAGATTTTTTTTTTTCTTTTTTGGGTGATGCAAGATTGCTCTTATACCCAGATGCTCTTGCATCACATTTTCATAGCTATCTTTCAGGTTATCTCTTTCTTTAGTAAGAAGGTCAATCTGCTCAAGAGCTTCTTCAAGGTTTTTCTTCAACTGTTCCATATCTATTGGGATCTTTCTCAAGCTATTAAACTTCTTCAAAGTAATTGGGCTCTGATACTAACTATTAGAAATAAATAATATTGAGAGGGGGTGGGGTGAATTAGTATTCCACAAAATTTTGCTCAAAACTAAATATGCTTAATTGCTTTATAACTTACATATGAAAGTAAACCAATAATGTTGAATAGTAAATATAACCATACACATAGAGAACTCATAATACCATTATTTGTTAACTAGGGAGACCCTAGCCAAGGGAAAACCCTAGTGGGGATGATACCCACTATATGATTCACTAAATAACAGGATCATGTTAAGGATATTGACCTTATTAGGAGTCTATGAAGTACATATAGTGTCTCAAGTCCTTGTCAAAGGAATAGACCTTGTTAGAATCCCCAACCCTTTTAGGAGTTGGTGGATCAAATTCAATGTATGCAAGAAGAGCCCACTACCCTAACATGCAATTATTCAATTCAATTCTTCACAAAAATAGATATACAAACAATACTTTTTGTCTACTATATTTTGCACTTTCTTTGATCATACATCAAATGTAATTTTCATATCATCTCATCGACTTCACATTAATAAAAAATGTTGCATAGATCATACATATGTTGCACACTTATCTTTGCAAGTTAAGATCTTTACTTATACCTCACATATTCATAATTCACTGCTTAGTCGACCTTCATGATTTCACACATTTGGCATAATATAAAATCACTTATGGAATAATATAAATATAGTTGGTTCATCATGACTTAGTAATTATTTTGTTACCAAAATAATTCCTTAAGTTGTACAATATAATTCTCTTCTATGCTATGTTCTACATTGTTAAATACCTATACTAGTATTTCAATCATATCTCACGCTATACTATCCGTACACACATGCACACTAGTACATGTCATCATGAAACTATCATAGCTTTCCTCAACTATGCATAAGCTAACTCTCAATGGGTTGTTCTTACTTATAACATCTATTCTTTGTGTTGCTCCAAATTATCTAACACTTGAATAATTTTGTATCTCTAAATGCATAAATGAAATGTTGACTACATGTTTCTATAAATGAAAACTATCAACACATCTATCTAACCATATTGTCAACAATATAAAAATTAAGTACACCATCTCCAAAAAATTTCAAGTTTTTCTCTCTAATGTTGATGTGTATAGTGAAATGGTTATCAATGATAGATCTAGAAAGTACAACCAATTGAATAAGGGTACAAGCATAAGTTATTCTTATGAAGAAGGATCATGTCAAGTAATACAAGGGAATTCAATCACTATATTTTTGTCTAACTTTCAAAGAGAAGGTGATGAGAAATGTTATTATCCCTAAAAGAGTTGTAATGACTTAAAGACAAGAAGAATCAAAATTGAAATAGCTAAGAGACATTATAGGGTCAATGGTCACATTGAAGGGAGTTTTGGTTATCATCCATTGATAAGTTGTTAGTTATATCATTTTCACAATTAATATACATATGAACCATAGAAGGGGTTTTTTATTGTTAGCATTTTTATATAGGTTGATCTCCCTAGGGTAGTACATGATATGGCCCACTACATCTCAAAGGAACATGGATGCATGAGTATTGAAGTTGAAGATCATGATCCCATGGAAGATGATGATCATATGCTAGAAAATACATTTAAAGATGATGGTACAAATACACTAATCCATGACACATTTGGTATTGGTGCTGCTACTACTGATGAAAATGATTATTATGATGAGGATGCCATTGAGGACATTCATGATATACCTCTACTTGAGAAGGAAAATATGACCCTTTATGAAGACTCCCAATCAAATCTTCTCTTTGATGTAGTATTGTTAGTGAACTTGAAGGTTTTTATCCAAAAAAAAATGTCACTTATGCTAAGGTTTGTCATATACATCATTATAGTCTATAAAAGGTAAAAGATGTACCATTAAGATTATGTATACTAATAACTTATATTTTTTCTATAGATCGATAGGTGAGTTTTGCTACCACCATCAAATGTTCTCCCTCGATAATACCGAGAATTATGTGCCACTATGAAACATATTGAAATGGAGTATCAAGAAATCGATGCTTGTCCTTGATATCATGTTATTTATCATAAAAAAATATGCAACAGAATGCCCCAAATTCTAGATGAGAAAATATCAAGATGATCAAATGACAAAAAAGGTGCCTCAAAGAGTTCTTTGTGACATCCCCATTATTCCACATCTTAAACAATTATTTAGGTGTACTAGATTGACACAATGTGTGGATTACCATACATGCTATAGAAGTTGAGATGACATTATTCAAATGCCTATGGATGGTTCAAAATTTATGGACATAGAGGAAAAGTGGCCACACTTTAAATAAAAACCTCAAAATCTTAGGCTTTCTCTAGCAATAGATGGTGTCAATCCATTTAGAGAGATGGGATATGTTTACTCAGTGTGGCCTATTTTTGTTATCAACAATAGCCTTCCTCCATGGATTTCAATAAAGAGGGAGAACATTATTTTGGTAATGATTATTTTAGGTTTTTTATTATTTTATAGTTTTCTACATATAATTATAACTCTTGGAGTGAAATTACAACAATAATTATCTAATATTGTTGTTCATTCAACTAGATAAGTACCAAGTGATATATATAAATGTATATATTTTTCCTCTTATCAATGAGTTTTTAGAGTTATGGAATGATTTCACTATGTATGACATCTCTAGATCAATTGGACAAAGACAATTCCAATTCCATGCAACAATGCTTGTGTACACAATTCATGATGCCCTAGGGTTGACACATTTCTGTAGTATGTTATGGTGAATTCTGATTGTACATGATAATTCTAAAAATTAACATATTTAATCCAATTATATCATTATCTTGTAGATCTTTAAACAAAGGGAAAATTTTCATATCAAATATGTGGTCCAAAGATAAAATCTCATCATTCCAAAAGTTTAGGAAAGAAGGTGTTTGATGAGTATAGGAACTTCCTCCACAAAAATAATAAGTATCAAAGTGCAAAAAAATACCTTTTAGATGGGAAAGAAGAGACTACATCAAAGACAATGAAGAATGATACCTGACCTATGATAGTTGGAATATAATAGAATTTGAGGTAATATCATTCTACCTAATGGTCTATATTTGGAAATTATATATGTTGATTATGTTTTGTTGACTAATTATGTTATTGATGATTGTGAAGTTTGTCATGGTATCACTGACCACCTTCCAAAGGGAATAAAATTTTATCCAAAATAATTTAGTAGGTTTCCCTACTATGAGAAGCTATAAATTATGTATTTGTTTGATACTATGCATATTGGAAAGATTATAATAGAGACATTGTGGAAAATATTGGATGGAAGGCACAACAAAGAAAAACTTGGCAAAATTTGTAGTGACATTCATGATTCCAATCATGCAATAAAAAATATCATTGAATCAAATAGAAATGGAGACCAAATTAATACAATTTTCCTTCCTTGGTTATTAATAGAGCAATAGAGTAATGTCATAAAATAATTCATAGAAAATACTTGATTCTCTATAGGATTTGCTTCCAGTATAAGAAATATTATATCAAACAAAAGTGAATTTTGGCTATGGTTGTAAACACATGATTGGCATATCTTCATCAAGTCAAGTCATAGTCTTTTGTATTTACAATATATTTATGGAACTGCATTTAATTTTTATTGTATTATGTTAGAAAATAATGAAATGATCAATTTACAATTATTGTAGTATGTGCTACCCCTATCGACCCCAAATAAATTTGACAATAATATCAAAAAAGTGATATGTGATCTTTGAAAATACATGAGGTAATTAGTGATATCTATTCAATCTATGAAACATTAATATCAAACAAGTAATATATTGTCAACTCTCATATTTATATATTTTTATGTCCTAAATCCCTTGTGGATTGTTTCCATCTAAAGAAATCCATAAAGAAGATACAAAATATTGGAAGAAATGAATTCCTCAACTAATGTGTGAAACACAAAGTGTTTACCTTCAAATTTTTTCAATGCATAAGAACACTACCTCATACACCAAGTTGAGGATATTGAATAGTGTGCACCTATATAGATTAGGTCAATATGGATAGTTGAGAGGCATTTGAGATTTTTGAATTGTTTGATTTGATGAAGAACACATCCCAAGGGTTCTATGGAGGAGGGATATATGGTATAGCACATTATGATGTTTTTTCTAGTTAATATATTCCTAATCTTGTAGCAAAGACCTATACAGATCATATTTGGGATCTCAACTCCACTAAACAATTTGAAGGGGAGTACTTGGTGAGAAATGGTAGATTGAGGAAAGTGAAAGGTAATAAATTATGAGATGTTATTATAGTTATTTAAGTCATAATCTTCAAAATAAATCTATTGCAAGTTATTTATTTACTTTTGTATAGTTGCTAAAGAGAAGGAAGCAATACATTTGTTGATTGCAAACAATCATGATTGGAGATAATATGGATAGAATGATGCCAATATTTTGGTTATAGATTAACATGAGAATCTGTTTTTTCATTATTTAAACAAGATCATCGTAGTGGAGATCCCAATGTTACTGAAAAAGAAATAGATTTATCATATGGTTGAAGAGATCTCAAGGTACTTATAAATTTTTTAATCAATCATATGTTTTTCAACTCATGATATAATAATTTATACATGTTTAACATTATTTTAGATGAAACATGACAAGGCTATTTTATGCAATGGTTATTAATTTCACATCAAAAGGTTGGATGACACAAAGAGAACTTGTGATTCTAGGATAAGTGCAATCTTTCAAATGACTAATATTTCATCTAGAAATGAATTACATCCTTGAGAGTCTAAAAAAAATACTATGGTATTTTGGTTGATATACTTGAATGTGAATTTAATTCCTTCAAATTAGTTCTCTTCTTTTTCAAATGGTATAGACTAAGACTCAATCAAAATGATCTTGATAGAACTATTATTAAACATGACAATGGATTTCCAATGATTAATACAAGGTTTTTTGAGCCAATTAAGGATGAGCCCTATGTTCTTCCAAGCCAATGTGAGCAGATATTTTACTTAGAGGTTCCACATAAACCCTATTGGTCATTTCTTGTTAGACATGACCCAAGAGAAAGGCCAATAAAGTATAATGAGATGAAAGAAGAAGATATTGAGGAAGAGGAAGACATGGAAGATGATGTAGATGATAACCACAATTGAGAGTTAGTCAATGATGTTCCTTATGAATTGTTTTTTTTTTTGAAGATGATGATGATGCTACTTGTAACTATGATGATGAGCATTTTCAACCTTATTTAGTTAGCCAAAGGGGATATTTCTTTTCTCTCTAGGTCAAATTATAGCATGGAGCTTGATGATATGTTTTGATTAAGTAAAAATAGGTTTTAAAGGACTTGAAACCTTTACATCAATAGAAGTCTAGAGATAAGCAAGAGAACATAACATTAGAGAAAAGTATCCAAAAACAACATGAGATAGACCTCCAACAAAAGCATCCAAGAGGTCACATAAGATAGAGCTGGAAAAAACAACAAAAGTATAGCAAAGGAGCAACAACCGATCAGCTAAGAAGTATTTATCTAGTCAACAGCCTAATCCACCAGAGTTTGCATGTATTTAGCAACAGCCTTCACCTCGTCCTTCTTACTGATCTCTTCATTCTTCTTAGAGTGAGTATGGGTATGTTTACTTGGTCCCTAAGTATCAGCCCTTGGAGGGGAATCTTGGCCCTTATTAGGCTCATTCCTCTTCAAGAGAATAGTCACATTGTCCACCAATTGTTTGACCACTTTATCCATATTACCCATCCTAGTTTCCAGTTTGGACACCTTCCCCTCAATGCTGCTAATATCCTTATCCATGACCCTTTGTTTAGCTTCAATTAATGGAATCATATGCATGATATTTTTCAATTATTCAACATTCCCTATAACCTCTAAGAGCTTTTCAATATGTTGGCCTAATGTTTGCTCCCCTCTAGAAGTTTTTCTCAGTTGTTCCATTTCCTTACCTAGCAACTACATTTGCTACTTGAGGATACCAATATCCTTCAGAATAGAACCTGGGTTGCCAAATAAGCCCTTATAAGACCCTCTCCCACCTTCAAATTTATCACATTAATCTAACATATGCCCTTGTTCTTTGTCATCCTCATTGTCTGATTCCCCATTCTTCTTTGTATTATACCTATCCTCCTGCCATCTTAAGGATTTTCTTTTCCTCTCCAACCATTGAGCCAGAGGCTTATCATCAGAAGGAGGAGAGACCCACTCATCTTTTCAGCCTTTGCCCTTACCTTTGCCACCACTCCTCTTATTCTAATGGTCTTTGACAATTTCCTCCACAAAGTCACTTTCCTAGTCACTGCCAGAATCATTGTCCTCAAGAGTCTTTTTCTTCTTTTTTGAGCTTCCACCCAAGCCCTTTTTCAATCTTACCATACCCCCTTTAGCTTCATCTTGAATCTCAAAATTTTAGCCCTTTTCCTGAATACTTCCTTTCGTATCTTGATTAGCCCCTTTCAAAGTCCTAGGTTTTAAAACTTTTTTGGATTTTAACAAATTCGTAATCAAAACCATAAGACCCCCATGGAAAACATGCTCTCCATTTGGGTCATTTTGGATGGCTTGGGTAGAAATAATAAGAGACTACAGAAGATAAAAAGGAAAATTGATCCTAACATCATGTCAGAAATGATTGGCCAACATAAAGTGATAACCATACAATTTTGTGAATCTCCCATCCAAAGGCAAGTATTCCATAATCACAAAGAGAACAAAATGCCAAGGACAAGAAATAGAGGCTAGGTTATAATATGAGTTACCTATTTTAACCAAATAATTTCTCTCCTGTTATGTCTCCACAAAGTCATCAATAGCCTTATTCGAGAGCTTCCTTTGCCTATAAAAATTTATCCCATCCATATCCAACCCTATAGCCTCCACAATGAATATGTTGATACGATATTGTAGGAATATTTTTCCTTTCAACATTACGAAAATAAAAAATAAAATTTCATTCACATAAATTAAATTTTCTTAACACTATTTAGAAATCATTTGCATAACTTTACATATCAAAATTTCATCTAATTAACATTTGAGCATAGGGGTACACATTTAAATCATAAAGAATATCATATAAAGGGAAATTGCTCATTTTTTTAACACACATGGGCTAGCCACTTCTTAATCCTTTTATTCAATCATCTAATTCAAGGATTCCCATGAGAAAGAACCCAAGAAGAAAACTCAAGATCATAATCATTTCATAAAAAGTTTAACAATAACTTTTTACAACAGGATCATTACCCTTAGGAGAAGACTCCCATACATTTGAATTGAATCAATAGCTTTGAATTCATGCTTGAATCCATATCAAAATAGCCATTATGAAATCTATAGCTACATCAAGGTAACCATGGAGTTATCTAAAACCAACCATACAACCAAATACTCCCATCCCAGGTTTGCCCAACAAGTTCATTAATGAACTAGACTAGGGAGAAGGCAGAATTTCTAGGCAGGAGAAGTCAGTCACAACACCATAATAGATGCCCTTTCGCCACTAATATCACAACACCATAATAGATTCCCTTTCGACACTAAT
This sequence comes from Cupressus sempervirens, assembly GCA_028749045.1. NCBI lineage: Eukaryota > Viridiplantae > Streptophyta > Pinopsida > Cupressales > Cupressaceae > Cupressus > Cupressus sempervirens. Next base: position 331,442,221 of record CM053789.1, read on the forward strand.
ATCACAACACCATAATAGATGCCCTTTCACTTCTCAATTTTCCAAAAAACAAACATGGTTTTTATTGTGGAGTAGGGGCCCATAACACCCTACTCTCTCCCTCTCCTCATCATGAGGAGAGACTTTGCACTGCCTGGAGTCCAACTGAAGCCCTCCTCCTATACCTGGCCACTTCTGTCATATCCAAGGGTGAGTAATACCAACACAACTCTTACAATTTCCCTCAAAAATCAAAATGTAAAACATAAGGGAAAACATTTAAGAAAACCCATCGTAATCCCATCCCTAACATGTTCATCATACATATGAATACACACACATGCAACAACCTACTTTAAGAAGTAAAACACAACATATGACATGAACTCAAAGGATTCCTACCTTCACAAATGGTTATGGAAAACTAAAATTTTAGAAGAGCTATCCTTCCTCTTCCTTCATTCCTAACTATACTCTCTAAATGTAGAGGTTGGGTGAACACTCTTCCACCCTCAAATCTACCACTAAATAGGCTCCTGACTCAACCACCTACAAATTACAATAACTCCCCACTTGACTAAGGGTTTATAAAGTCTTCTAACTTAACCTCATCATTAAGGAAAACTTTAGGTGGAGTATAACTTGTCAAACTCATGGTGAAGCTCCAATTTTTGCACTAAAGCAAAAATGGGCTATTTGGGTTGTCACTGTTGGAAATGATTGAAAAGCTCATGAATGAAGAGAAATGGAATTGGTAAAGAATGTTTCAATCATTGTTTTGTCATTGATGTCAAACTTGCCACTTGTAGGAATGGCAATTGCTTTAGTGATCCAAATACTATCAATTGGTTGATTGACAAGGAGGTGGCAATCAATAAGATGTAACTAGAATACCTAGAGAAAGGTTGAAGTTATGATGTTGTAATGAAGTATAAGGATTAGCTAAGCCATTGATGAAATAGTGTATTGATGACATACTCTAAGACATAGAGGATGGACACACAAAGACATATCAAAGATATAAGGATTAACTAAGTTCTAGTTAGTGCCAAACAGATTCTCAATTGAAGCCGAGCAAGTTCAACTTAGTGTGTGCCGAGTGATCTTCAGGTGCCAAGCAGTCTTCAAGTGCCGAGTGAAGATCAGGTGTCGAGTAGCAGAAAAGATAATAGGTGTCAAGTAAGTCTTCAAGTTTTGAGCAAGATATAAGTGCTGAGTAATATTGAAGTGCCGAGTGAATTTCAAGAGCCGAGTTTCACAGAATTTCTTTAGGTGCCTAGCATCAGTAAACCAATGATGCCGAGTTGCTGCATTATTTTGAAAAGTTGAAGATTTTCTAGATCGAAGCTGACATGGTAATTATCTAGAGTTTTGTGAACCAGATAGAAGATAAGAATGATGAGCTAGTGGCATAGAACACTATGTAAAACATTTTTGGCAAATGCTAATGGATTTATCATGAAGTTTCTAGATAGAAACAAGATATGGGATAGATACATTGTATCCTACCTAATCCATTAAAACCCTAAAGTTGGAGAGGGAGATTTGAGCAAGAAATCAAGAACAGAACTTCTATTTAAGGAGTTACAGGTTAGAAGATCAAGTGTCCATGCAAGAGAGGGAATTGGTCATAAGTGTAATCATGCGAAGAAGCCAAGAGGAGTAAGAATAGAGCATCAAGACTCTGAATTGATCGAGTGACCAAAAAGAGCATTGGCATAATGAGTGGAAGAACTCAAGGAGACAGATCTTGAAGGGTGAACAAGCTATCTACACTACAAAGGAGGAAAGCCAAGCAAAGAAGAGAACTAAAGAAGTGATCTGAAATCTGCATAGTGAGTGTTGCAATCTGTATCAGGTTAAAAACCTTCTAATAATTTCTTACCAATGTATTAGATACTGAAACCCTACATTGCTAGGTTAGCTTAATAGCTAGGTGGATAAGCCTTAGGAAAAGGATAAAGAGATCCCCAAGAGAAGGATAAAGAGATCCTCAAGAGAAGGATAAAGAGATCCTTAAGAGAAGGGTAAAGAGATCCTTAGAAGGAGGATAGGAAATCCTTAGAGAGGGATGAAAGATTCTTTTGAGAAGGTGATTGAAAATCCCATGGACTTGGGTGAGCCTAACAGCTCTATGTAAATCCTTTAACAGGGTGACATTCCAAGTTGAATGTTCTTAAATCCTTTAACAAGGTCACATTTAACAATGTGTTGTAGCCTTTAATAGGGCAGACCATCAGAAGTGGTTGAAATCAAATGCGTAGTTATTTTGTGGGTATCATCCCCACTCCAATTTTACTTTCTTATTCTTGGAGGGTTTTTGGGTTATCAAATCCTTAGTGTTATGGTGTGATGCATGTTTAATTTTCATGATTGTTTAATGTTCAATTGCATGCATGATAATTTCAATTATGTGCCATTAAGGATTTGTAGAAAAAGTTTTATTGGAGATCGTTGGACCTTGGATAACTGATTCACCCCCCCCCCGCCTCTCAGTTATTCTAAAGAATTATAACAGTCACAAAAGTCAATGAAAGGGACTAGAGGGGTGGAAAATGCCCCCAACCCATACATATAGCCCCTAGGCACTCAGTTTTCATAATTTTTGGCCTCTAGAACTATTTAGTGACCTATTAAATCGCTTGAAATATTTGTACTTTCTAAAAACCCTAGCAATGCAAACTTATCACTAAACCCTAATTAGGGTAATTAATCCTAATTACCAACTAATTAGTATTAGGTTACTAACCTAGTCTATCTTAGATTTATAGGTTACTCGGCTAACTCTAATTATCATGCTGGAATGCATATATGAACCATGAGTGTCAAGTGACACTATAAGATCACTGTTACAAAAAATTAACACTTAATGATTACAAAATGATACACACATTCAACTTACGATACAAATAAAATATGAAACAATAGGGTATGCATCTTTCATTAGACTCAACCTCAATTTTTAAAAATAATACATAGGGTCTAGTTTTGATTTTCCATTAGATCTCCCGGCTAATAATCCTACATACTTTATTTCACACATCAGTAGTTCGAGAAAATCACATGTATATATATTTAAAGCTCATCTAGATAATCACATAAATCAAAACATCAATCCTTCATATAAATAACTATTATCTCATTTCTGCTCATATATTCAACCATTAAAAGTTTCATAATTAGTATAACATAACCTATTTTTTAATTCAAAACAAAATACTAGAATAATCATCATTAGGCATGCATATATTTAAACATCATAAACATCTTCAATAGGGCATATTGAACTATCTAAATGCATATAACCTAATCATTAAGGTGCCATAATCAACATAATCATCATAACGTGAAACATATTGTATTATTGTTAGTGAAATTTAATGTTTAACCAATCAAGATAATGTAGTAGTTCTCAAATCACTGAGTTTTTAAAACATGAATGTATCAACTGATCTCAGTTACTATTAGGACATCTATACCATAAAACATTACTTCATATCCATTCTAATCTCCTATAATGGATTTAATAGTGAAATTTATATTTAATAAGTACATACAAGGAGGGACCTTACAATGACGATGACAAAAAAGAGGATGGAAATAATGATGATGATCCTAATGATGAGATGTATGAAGAAAAATATCAATGACATGAATGAAATGTACAATTATGTGATCAAAGCCTATACTATTCAATATTGAGTTCTTGATAGAATAATAATTAATTTCATAAACTCATGATGTACTTTTTAATATTTATAATTCATATGTGATACTATTGTTTGATATGATAAGTACATATTTATTATTGATGTTTATTTCATGTTTCTTTTTGTCTGATACTACAACCCTTAGTGGAAATAGGCAATTGAATACAAACGTCATCAATCCAACTTCTTAGTTGACAACATAAAGTAAATGTAAGGAATAAAAAATATATATAATGATTATGATGATTGCATATTGTTCATATTTTCTACTCTATAATTTTGATTAAACATATCATGAATTTTTGAGATAACATAAGATAATTGATATACATATGTCACTACAACATTTGGCATAAAATTGTGATGACAATTAGTGATGGTGGTGTGATTTGTTTGTGATTTTTATGGTTTTTTTTGCAAGTGTACATAATTTCATTGTTGTACTGATATTGGCATCATAATTGTGACATTGATATGATTATAAACAAAAAATTAAAATATGATAGTAATCATTCTCCATTTGTTTTGATCAATTGTGGAGAGTTACATGTGAAAGAGGGTGGAGAGCTCTAGACATTGGTGGAGATCTAGGATTTAGTTTTCATGCCCTTGTGATCTCTACATTTATTTTATGTGCCCTTGTGGTCTCTGCATTTTTTTTCATTCCCTTTGTAGAGGTCAGTGGAGATCTAGGATTTCATTGTCATGCCCTTGTGATCTCTACATTTCATTGTCATTCCCTTGGTGGAGATCAAGTGAGGTCTAGGATTTTATTGTTGTTCTCTTGTGATTGCTACATTTCTTCCTTGCCCTTGTGATTTCTATATTTCATTATCGTGCCCTTGTGATCTCTATGTACTTGCTCTAGGATTTCATTCTTGTGCCATGCCCTTGTGATCTTCCTATGCTTGTTTTACAATTTTCTTTAAGGGGAGAAGAGGTACCTATATAAATGTTCTTTTCTTTTTCTGATAAACATGTATCTCTTTTTAATTCCCCTAGAAGGTGATTAGAGAAGCTTCTCTTTATCTATATGTATGTATATATACATACACACCCATATGTGTGTGTGTGTGTGTGTGTGTGTGTGTGTGTGTGTGTGTGTGTGTATGGATGTATACAAAAGTATCTTTTTTAAGGTGCTTATTACATCTTATCACAATAAAAGAATTGGTCCAACTTCATATATATTCTAATACCCCAATAATAAAATAACAAAACTCACTCAACCCATGCTAAGTGACTTACCTCAAAATTCTACACAAAAATAATGTAGACTAGGAAAAATGGGAAGAGTTGGCAATAAATTTTACAAAATATATCATAGAAAATATTTTTGGAAAGGAAAAAGCCATAACCCAATTAAATTGGTCTAGTTGTTGATTAGTTGGGTTGATTACAAATTCCTATAAAACTATCATCACATTAGTTATAATAAAATAAATAATCAGCTATTCCCAACTACCAAGATCAAATTTAGTTTTCCAAGGTGATAAAATTGTATATACAGATGCATCACTTGAATGTTAGGTGTGAAGTGAATTCCCAACTTACAATGAATGGTTGGATATAAAGACTCCATACACTAGCCCAATAGTGGAAGCCAAGGATGTAACCATGCATGTATTGGCATAGTCTTCCTGTGAGGATCCCAAGTATCTACTATTGTTGTTAATTTGGGCATCACTATATGATCCAGAATGTTATGAAGTACTAATTCTGGTAGTAAATTCTACCATGTATCTAGAAAATGTAGCTTAGGTTTAGTGTTCCTTGGCCCCCAAGAATTTGTAGCAGTTATTCTCACTGCTAGAAGAATAACTTCAGTGAAGAGTTGAGTTTAAGGAGTTGAAGAAGCAAGTTTTTCTTCTATGTAAATGTCATAATCATGTGGCTCTTTGCCTTGAAAATGTAAGGCCCACCTTTGTACCCTATTATAAATGTAAGGAATGAATATGATTAGGAGTTAATGAGGTCATGATCCACATTCTTGTTACTAACAATGATTTATGAGGTCCTATTAGAGATTGATGTAGATTTTGATTATTAAAAGGTTGATATCCTATCCAATAACATTAGGTCGATAAGATAAGACCAAATGAAAATGAGACTCAATGTATTCAAGTTGAGAACTTGGTCATGAGATTCAAGGTATGATCTACAAAGTAAATAGGAAAGGTAAATTAACATTTACTATAGTGAGGACAACAATGGATGACAACAAGACATATGATTACATTCAAAAATTGGTTTTAAATTATGATGACATAATTATGGAAACATTCTAATAGTATGAGGAATTAACCCTAGAAACTCACACACAAACCCCTCATAATGTGATAAAGGGATATTGCTAGGAATGTCGATATGTTTAAATTGAATGAAAGGATACTAGTTAACAAGTTTGCATATTAGTGATTTTCACTTAGGACATATATACTGAGATCCATTTTATATGTTTTAATGATTTAGTAGATATGATTTTAGTGTTTCATGATTATAAGCATGGTAATAGAGTTTATAATGGAAATTTTGTTATGTTAAGAAACATAAATGTTGATACACATATTTTTATTTTGCAATGTTTTGAATATTTTATGGAAATGATTAGATGAAAGTTAATTTTATATGTTATGCGAATTATGTGCTATTAGATTATTTTGCACTTATTTGTATGTATTTTTATACTATTTTATTGGGCTATTGATGTTTAAGTTGAGTGTGCAGGAAAGTTGAACCATGGAAATTATTTGGGGAAACAAGATTCAAACCTATGTGAACACGGTAAAGCCAAGGTGAATCTTTGAGAGATTCAAAACCTCATTGTATTGTGTTTATTTCGTAATGTGCGTGTGCATGGGTGTAATTAATTTAAAAATTGTGATTAGATAGAGACATGTCATCGTGATGTATAAAGTATTTTAACATGTGTCATTTGACACTTGTGTTGTTTATGTGTAAATGGCATGTCATATAGGGCCTTGGGCATGAAGTCACCTAACCTAAACTTAATCCCATTATGAAATTTAGTCAACCCTCTTTGGAGAGTGTTAGGAGGAGTCACCATCTTGGTGGAATTAGAATTCAAACTTGGTAGGAACTTTACAGAGCCTAAAAGTGATTTCCAAGTGTTATTTTTGTGAAAATAAGTCACCCACATGGTAATAGTATAGGTTGGGGATCTAAATCTAACCATAAATTGGTCTAGGGGACCTAGGAGACCCTCTAAACTAGTCATTTTCAAGCTGATTAGAAAATCAGAGTGTTACATGACTTTTGTCCTCATTCCTCCACTTCGGGTAAGTTCCTATTGGTAGAAGGTACAAGGGTGTAAGAGGGGTAGGTGGGGATGGATGTGGAGGTCTTTTTAGGGAGCTTTTGGAAAACTTAGGGGTTGTTTACCCACTCTCTAATTGTAGAGATAGATAGGTTTTTGGGAGAGGAAGCTTGGAAGCCAAGGAAGGAATGATCTTGATCACCATTAGATAACCATAGCTTGGAAGGAGATTAGTGCTTCATGCCATATTTTCTTCATCTCATGAAGTTGAAAGTTGGAAATTGTAAGAGTGATTCTTGTTGGATCTATGTGTGTGATATGGAATCATGTATTGTCATTGAAATCTTTGTGTTGTGTTGTGTTGTGATTGTGTATATTGTTTCATGAATTTTCTTGAGGTTTCTTCTTTGGTTTCATTGTTTGTTTGAATGTTGAAATTTGTTCATGGGTGTGAAGGCTTCACTCACCCTTGGGAGGGAAGAGAAGCATTGTGTGAAGGGGTTAGTTGGGCTTGAAATATAGTTGAGAACCTTGGAGTATGGGCTCCATTGTATGCCATATTCATTCATAACTTGTTTTGGGGTGATAAGGAAAATGATGGTGTAGAAAGAAAGTTTATGGAGTAAGGGTTTTCAAGGATGCTATAGTTGATGGTAGTATGTTTGGAGGATGTTTGTGAAAGCCTTGAAAGGGCATGAAATTTTTTGTTTTGTGAAATCCCTGAAAGGGCATGGAATTTTTTGATGTGTGAAAGCCCCGAAAGGGCATGCAAATTGTTGTTGTAGATATGGTATGATATGGAAAGTCTCCTAATTGAAAGCCCACCTTCACCCAATGTTTATGATTCCATTTGTGAATCATTGTGTAAACCTTGGTTGGGGTTGTAAGTGTGTTGCAAAAATGTTGTGTTCTTGTTGTTCTTGTTTTGTGATATTGTCTTGGATGTATCCCGTTTGAGCCTTGTTTCCCCTGGTGTGGGGGTGGTCTCCTTGAGGCCTAGGTTGGGAGGTGAGCCTCCATGGTTCCACAATTTTTGTTCCTTTATTGCAAGTCTTGGCTTGAAGCCTTGGAAATTTCAAGTTTGTGAAGTTCTACCTTTGCATAGAAGAAGAGCACATTATTGTATTTGCACTGAAATGGAGGACAACTCCAATTTGTTTTGTCAAGTGGATTTATTTGTATTGAAGGAATGATGTTTTGGTCTCATACATTTGTCAATAGAGAGATTAGGAACTATATTTCTTGTAAAGAACCTTCCATTGTGTATATTGAATATGATGTTTTCACCCCCTTATTGTTTTCTTGATATTGTGTTGAATGGAAGTCTTGAAAAGGGTCATGAAGAAAAGTTACATTGTTTGCTGATATTGTTTCTTACTTGAATAAAATGTATTGAAGGAAGAAGATTTTGTACAATGATATACATTGAGAGGTTTAATAGGATGATATCATTTTTTATTCATATTTCTTCAAGTCTCTTATGAAAGGTGAAGAAATAATTGTATTCAATCTTGAATCATATTGGTGAGGATTTTGTTCAAATTAGATAATAAATATGTAGTCATAATGGAGATATCCCCAATTCAACTGGAGTAATTTTTTTGAAGTTCATAGAATTCTATGTAGATAATGCATTGTCTCCCATATAAATGTATCTTGCAAATTGAAATATTAGTAATAAGGAAGTTGATATATATAGCAGCTATAGAATTCATTATATGAAATGAGAATTGTAATTCATAATGATATGACCAAATCATAACAATTCGGTTATGGGTACCCATAGAGAAGATATGAAGAGAATTAGACAATATAAGTTTATTTGCTTCAACAAGGCCTGTAGGTGCTTGAAAATCTTGCTGGAAAATGTATGGGAAAACCAATTATTGCCTCATCTTATTACAATCTATTAAAATAATGGACCCTAAATTAAATATGATATCTGACAATCATGAGGAGAAGGAAATTTTTTTTTAATATTCAAAACTGACCCATCATAATAAATGAAGAAATATATTTCTTCTCCTAACTCATCCACTCCTACCTATATGTATCACCTTTCCAACCCAGGCAATGATAAAAATAAAACATATATACAAACACCTAAGTGATGGTGATGGGAGTAGGTGTTGACTTGTGAATTAAAACCAAGAGTTTAAGACTAAACTAACATGGTAGACCACCTTTACATATGCCTAGTTGGAAGATTTTTAAAAAAAACAAAAATGCAAATATCCCAAGTGGTCTTCATCTACACACCTACCCATGCATGGGAAAAAGGGAGGCAAGATTTTAATAATAGTCAACATCATTAGTCTTTCTTTTATGTCCTAAATAGGACTTATCCTCTTTCTGGGAACCTCAAAACTAGAGAAGTACATCCAATGTGGGGGAAGGGTGGGGGGGAGGTGTTGTCTTGTCATCTCCCTCCCATCTCCTTATTGCACACGCAAACCAAGCAAGGTGGAGTACAAAATGAAGGGGTGGGCAGCCTTGTTTGAAATGAGAGGAGTGCAAAAGAAAAGGACTTTAATAAATTTATGACCTCTCAACACCCACTTTCACCCTAGGTGCCTAGCTTGAGCTTGGAGTATGTAAGCATATATTGAAGATTCTTTCCACTAATGCCTAGGTTTTAGATTAAAGGTTAGTATAGGATATTTAAGTTGTAATAATTGTGATATAAGATTGTTATAAGGACTTAGGAAGTTTAGGGTGGAAATATTAATATTATTATGGTTATGTTTCATAAGTTGGGGTTAGAAGTACTAGTATGGTATAGGAAATTTAGTTGAATTAAATACGTATATAGGATGTATAGATTAGATTGTTTTATTTTTGATAAATAATAACAATATATATTAAGGAAAAAAATTTGGCTCTAGTTATTTCATTATAATTTGAAAATAAGGATTCGTATAATTAGGATTATAGTTTAATTGATGGTCTCTTGATTTTTAGTATATTAAAAGAAATTAAGGAGAATATATGCATCTTATTTTGAGATATTTGACTTAATTACATTTTGATTATAGATATTTGGGTGACATATTAGGTATAAATAAATATGTATTATTTAGATTAGATGTTAAAGGTAGTATAGGGTTGATGATAGACTTTTTTTTTAAATCAATAATTAAATGGGTATTATTTATGTAGTAATTTTTAGTTTAGTATTAATAATAATGAAGTTGGCATCGAGAAGAAAAGACGAATATGAAATTAGAAATATAGGTGTTTTTAAATAATAATTATAATAATAATTGAATAATATTAGAATATAAATATTAAAATAATGGTAAACCCAATATTAATGGAAATAAAATGTTTAATTGATAAAGTACCTTCTCATTACATTCCTTAGTACTTTTACCATCACAGTAACTCAAATGGTATCTTTCTTGCATATTAGGTAACTCATATAGGGTGTAGTAGATGAAGAGTTTCCATCCACAACACCTTAACACAGCTCCACTTTTAGTAATAGCTACCAAGTGATCACCCTCCCTAGGAAACTTGTAATCCAGACCCCGAGTGGAGCAATTTTTGACCCAATAGCTAACTTAAACAACTCCATGTTAAAGTATAGATTATGTATCTTCTTATCTAATAGACAAATTTAGAATAATTAGGCAATTTTTGGATCTTCATTATAATCTATAATCTTAGAATGCAACTTACATGTTAGGTTATACAGAGTAACATTCAAGTATAACCACAACCTGATAGGAGTGTAAACCCTTTCATATTGTACACCAAGTCATTCAACTAAATAATAAGCATTAATGTATCTTTAAAAAATAAAAAATTGTGTTGTGTTTTGCATCATGAAATTAGGGCATGATAGAAAAAGTCTCTACCACAATGATATTTCCTCTAAACCATGAAAAGGATGTTGAAGTGGTTCCTAACCTTGAAACACTCTTAGAGGAAATGAAAAAGAAAAAATAGATGCAATACATGAAAAATCACACAACTTGTAGTCCTGATATTTGGAATGTAAATTCTTAAAGATACTTGCAAGTGATTCCAATGTCATAGTACCTACTAAAAAACTTTCTTGGATTCTATCCAGTGCTCCCATAATATCCTCTATATTGTCTAGCTATTGTTTTTGTTATGCAGATTCTTTCTAAAGCCGCTCCTTCTCCTTCTAGTACATTTCCACAAGCTCTCTCTAGTGCCTTAAATTTTGATCAATTTTTTGAATATCTGCTTCTACCATATCTAAAATCAACTTCACATTGTGTTGTAACTATGGCATAGGGGTTTGATCCTTGATAGATTTTATTTCTACATTCAATTTTTCAAGATTGGTCAACACCCTCACTTGCAAACCTCTCATGTCAAGCACTTTTTGTACTATTTCAACACCATATTCTTTCTTTTGAGATAACAATTCTTCAAGTGCATTAATTAATTTTGTTGAACAATTGTAAACTCTTGGAAAGTGCATTATTTTTTCTATTATCATTGTTGAGCTTCCCTTCAACAAAATCAAAATGAAGAGGCATAAATGAAACACAAATTATGACATTTCCTTCACTGCACCCATATCTTCTCTTTATGTCACTAAGCTAGACAATAATGTCTATTGTTTCTCATCAATAACTAAGATAATTAGTTATGTGCCACTATCAAAACCTATCAATGGGAGAAAGATAGTCCAAATAAGTAATCAATATGAAATGGGAGTTGTGTTGATGTGGTTGATAGAGATATAAATGTATGTATGTATGTATGTATACATGTATACATGTATGTATGTACATACATACATACATACATTCATACATATAATATACATGTATACATGTATACATAGATACATACATTTATATCTTCATTTTAATTTTGTTCAAGGGAAGCCCACCAATGTTAATAAAAAACAACAATGCACTTTCTAAGAGTATATAATTGTTCAAAAAAATTAATATTTTACAAGAAAATGCACCTGAAGAACTATTAGCTTAGAAGCAAGAAAATGGTGTTTAAAAAGTACAAAAAGTGCTTGACATGAGAGGTTCATAAGTGAGGGTGTTAACCAATCTTGAAAACTTGAATGTTGAAATGGAAGCTATCAAGGATCAAACACCTATGCCAGAGTTACAACATGATGTGAAGTTGGTTTTATATATGGTAGAGGCAAATACTTAGAAGTTTGGTCAAAATTAAAGGCATTAGAGGGAGTCTATGGCATTGACTAGCTTCCCTTGAACAAAATCAAAATAAAGATATAAATGTATGTATGTATGTATGTAAATGTATGCGTATATGTATGTAGATGGAAATATAGATGTATGTATATGTGTGTGTGTGTCTATGTATGTATGTATGTATACAGAGAGATCTTGCAGATTGTGGATTATGGATTATAAACAAAACAAAAAAAAATTCCTCATTTGTTTTGATTCATGATTGTGGAGAGATGAATACAAAAGAGGGTAGAGAGCTCTAAATGCTGTTGTAGGTCAATGAAGATCTAGGAGTTTGTGCAGTCCCATTGTGATCACAACATTTTTTTGTCGTGCTCTTGTGATCTTTTATATGTATATATATGTATGTATGTATGTATGTATGTATATATACATATATATATATATGTGTGTTCATATATACACACATATGTGTGTCTATGTATGTATGTATATATACATAGTGATCATTTTAAGGTGCTTATTATATCTTAGCACAATAGAGAAATTGATCCAACTACATACATATTCTAGAATCCAAAAAATAAAATAATAAAAATCACTCAACACATAGCATGACCATAGATGTGATGGCAACACCTATTGGTAAGTATATTCCTCTTTTTCTCTCTCATTTTTCATGTGTTTATTTCACTTGAAATACTATTTCTTAGGGGGAATTAGGTAATATTGGATTTATTTTATGTAGGAGATGATGAGGAAATTCCTATGTTAGATTTACAAGAACACTAAATAATTGTGATGAATTGCATGTGAGAAATAAAGATGGACTTCCCCTAAGAGTAGCCCAACTTATAGGCACTTTAAAGATTGATCATTTTTTAAAGATATTAGATATTAATAGGGAATTTAGATGTTCCTAGGGGGGCGAGGGTGGAAAATGGGATTCCATCTTCACATGGTTGGCTCTATTTGGTAGAGAATATTAAACTATTCTTGAAACCAAGTGAAGCTCAATATTGACTTATGATCACATGTAATTAACTATTTGAATCTCTTGGTTTTAGATAATGTAGAAGGATACCATAGTTCAATACACAATCTCAATTCATATGCATATGAAATCAGGTGGAGGAAATGCATCATGTTTGCATTTTTGTTAGAGGTCTTTAATTAGGTATTTTAAGTTATAGACCATCATGAACATTGTAACTTTGTCTCTTATAGTAAAGGGTAATGTCCTTAGTATGCAAGAAAATCAAGACTTTCTATGTGCTACTTGCTAAGGACATTCTCTTAACCATAGCAACTAGAGTTCTAATGTTCATGATGGTCTATAATTTTTAAAAATCAATAGACCTATTAAATAAATGTAAATGTAGTGCATTGTTTCAGCTTCATCTATTACCTATGCATATAGAATGCAGCTGCATGTGCATTCTCAATTCAGAGTGGTAGAATCTTATTTTGGATACAACCAAAAAATGACATGAACCAGAATATGGGAAAATGATGCGAGTTATGCAATTCTGGAACATTTTTTTTTTAATCTTTTTACACATATCCACATGAATATGAATATCTTGTCACACATATCATTTAAGAACATTATTTTCTTCATATTCTAGGTTGAAATAGGTGTAATTTTTCCACTAACTGGGAGGATAAGTCTAAACCTAAACAAAGAAAAATAAGTAACCTTTCAAAGATTTCATCATCCCAAGATCACCAATTAGACTCTTGCATGAGTATCTTTGTTTGTCTTTAAATTATTGATAGTATTATGGGTTCCTATTTTAAAATGGATTCATATGATCAAGCATTTTTTTAACTCTTTGTTGGTTGATGTTACACTTGCAACCAAAATTAATAGTTGGAGAGGAAGTTGAAATATAATATAAAGTAGATGGTTGATTCTATGTGAGTAAACACATTTAATAAAAAATAATGCATTACATCTCTAGATCAACCTATTTCATTGGCTAATATTTTATATATCTAAATTATTGCATGTAAGGAAAAAAGGACCTAAAAGAGATGGTAAAATGGTTGGATCAGTCCCCATGCTTTATGTGAGCACTTCCTAGAGAATTTTTTATGTAGCAAAGAAATAGATATGTAGTCCTCCTATCCCAATCTTATCTAAATTTAGTCATGATCTAGCCTTGTCTTGTGTGCATATTCGCTTGATTTTTGGTAGTTTTTTTTGAAAGTAGATGTGCATTTAAAAAATATTGGCTTTATGTAGATCCATTGTTTTTTAATTCTTTTAGATTTTATCCTCAAGTCATATATCTTCATGTTGTTTTCTACAAGGTGATGTGCTTTCATACAAGCATGAAGTAATAGTTACTTCAAGTAAGAAATTCTCCCATTTTGTATGTGCTCATTTTTTGGGTCTAATTGAAGGATACTGAGTTTATTATGGATATAATCCCATATATATTATATTGCAATATATTTATTAATTTTTCCATCTCAATCTTTGCAAAACATTTCTCAAAAGTAGTCACACTAATGTCGTAGTTTTCATAGTTACAAAATAAAGTGACAGTGTAAACAAAACTAAAAATGGTGATAAGTTGCTATTGCAGTATAAACATTCAGTATGCTCTTGAACTTGCTTTACAAACAAGTTGGAGTTTGTGTCCATAGAATTTGTGATAGTTTTGTCAAATAATATTCCACCTGTAGGGGTCAATGAATCTAAATAATCAATCTTTGATGGATATCCCTTCCCCTAGCATTTGATGGAGTTTTCTAAGTGATCACTAGGGTCTGAGGAAAGATAAGCCTATCACTTTCTTATCCCTATTCACAAGCCTAAATCTAGGTTTTCCGAATTAAACAAGTTCTTAAAGCTTTCTAGCAAACAAGAAATATTTGAACATCCTCTCAACTTAAGGTGATGCAAGCAATTAAGCTTGCCAAAGTTGTGTGGGACATTTTCCATGCCACACTAGTAGATTTTCAGCTCCTCCAACATAGCTAGATTTCATTGAATATTTTAGGAAACTTCATGATATTTTTGCACCTATTTAATTCATCAAAAATTTCTTTACATTGTCCTTCCACTATAGAAATTTTCCCCAAGCACAAAACTCTTAAAGACTTACTCATGAGGTTCAGATCCCTTGCTAAAATTTGAATTTTCTCTTCATTATCTTAAATACATGTACCTTTGACATGTTGAAGCCTCTATATAAACATTTTTTATTACACATTCAACATGTTACAAGAAGAAGACAAATGATTGCATTAAAGATGACTTATAAAACACAAATACCTGCTTATATTGGAAAACATAAGAATATTTCTCATGCTCCAATAATATCATGAATGGTATATTTACTTTCCCCAAAGTTCTTAACAAGTGCAACATCTTGAAAAGACTTTATTTGTAGCTCTCCAATAATGTAGCTAACCTCTTGCATTTTCCAATTTTGAAAGAAGTGAGAAATGTCAAGAAACGATACTTTATAAGAAGTTTCCTACAAATTGTCATAAGAACATTTGACTACCCTCTCACTCAATTCTCCTTCTCCATTCTACAATGCCTCATTAAATAATTTGAGCCAATATGACATGTGACTACCAACCATTAGTAAATTAGACCTAACCATTTTGAATATAAGTGGAATACCACCACAACATTTCTCCAACTTGTCAATAGATGAATGTTTCTCTAATCTTTCATTTGAAACCCCTAAAGCTTTCTTACACATAAGCTTTTTGGCACCTGGGCTTGATATAAAATCTACCCTATAATCATAGCATTAAATAGCTGACTCTAAGATATTGGAACTTTTTAAAATAATTTTACTAGCCATTGGAATTATGATGGTGTTTCTTGATAGATTAATGTCACATCTACAACATATCTATCACATCAACTTCACAATTGTGATGGTTGACTGGAATCTTAAACCATCATCATTGTGATGACATATTGTCACAATTACAATGTTGTGAACATGAACTCTTTTCCCTTCCTCTTCCAAGTTATGACAGTATCAGTAGTCATGATTACGATGGATGCCCCCACTATCACAATTTGCAACAACAAACATTCAATGATCTTTCGATGGGAGAAAATTCATGGTTTTGTCTCTGGGGCAATGACCTACTATCAAAATTTAGGTTCAAATGTAGTAGTGCATGTAGAAACCCTAACCCCTTTTATGAGCATCTTACATAGTCTCATGGATCTTCAAGTATAATTCAATACACCCAATAGAGATTAATGTCTTTTACCATTTATAAAATATGTCTCTCATTTCATGAGTGCAAGTACCAACAAATAGGTATTTTTCAAATTTGTCTTTCTTGAGTGAGGATAACATAGGAATGGAAGAAGAAAGTGAGATATTTAGTATGTCTAAATCAAGGAGATCAACTTAAGGTCAAAATATCAAAAAGAAATTTAATAAACGTATGAGATTTTTCCTTACTCAAGGGTGGTCATGTTCTTATGATGATTGAGAGTAAAAAAAACTCTGAGGTGGTCTTTATGTACAAATATCTATAGAAACAATGGGTCCCCAATGAACTTCCTCCAATAAAAACTGATTTTTGAGTTACAGAGAGGATATATCACATAGCACCATCCTCATTACATGGTTTGGACCTATTTTCCATGGATTGCATGAAGGTATCTTACAAAAAAGTTGTCAAATTGATGGAGTAAGTCAAACCTTGTTATGATTATAGTAGTTGGATGTAAATTATTAGATATAAATAAAGTATGTGTAGGTATGCACTCACGAAAAATTATATACAATAAAAAGTTAGTGAACAAAGTAAACAATAGCTATATACATAGATGGAAGGCCAAAAACATTAGGGTATATTTCAAGCTTTATAAATAGTACATGACATGTGTCAACTATGAAGAAACCCAATTGCATATTTCAAGTGCGTGAGGGAAATCACATATTTCCATGTGTGATGAAATGAATACATGGAGGCAAAGAGTTGTGTATCCATTACAATTTGAATTGCATAGATACAAAAAAAGCCACTATCATGGATAAGGTAGTACATAATATGCACCATTTAAATCAACTCCAATACACTATTAAATTATTAAATTATTTTTCCAACGTTTCTACTATTATGGTATTAAATAGAAAAATGAACTTGCAGATGATTTAAAATTCTTTAAAAATTTAAAAACTATCTCTTCTTTAAATTCAAGGATTCTGATAATTCTCTATTATTCAACCTAACCTAGAATGAGAACATGTGTTTGAGTATGTCTCATGATTGTTTTTGAAATACAAGGCTATAGTATAGATCAACAACCACACTATATGCACATCGATGATGGTTCTAATGGGACTTCTTGACAAGTTAAACTCATTGTTGTTGTACAAATTAGATACAAGAAAAATATTAATTCATTTTTATTTTTAATGTTTTATTCTTCATTAGTATTTTGAATTAATTTTAACTATAGTGCTAGTAATATTGCTCTCACAAATGAGTGTTGATAAGAAAAAGGGAAAGGAACAAGTAGTCCACGAGGAGCCACAGGATGAGAAAGATTCATTCATTGTTGATTTTACGTCAACCACTAATCTTGTGGTTGTACTATGAAAGGTCCTTTGTGTACTATCAAGAGTGTTAGCTTGATTGGCATCAATTCAAGCTCAAACTCCTAAAATATTGAGGAGAGAGGATGAGTTGATGCCCTTGGTTCAAACTTATACAATAAATATTAATGCAATTTTTAATTATAAATAAAGTTCAATAATGATTTTTATAGTATGCTCTTTTATTTATGTAATTAAATAAAATTCATATGTGTTATTTTTATAGAGGATGTAGAATACTTTAAAGGGTCATGCCCCAAATGTGGATACTTCAGGTGGTTCAAGTACATCGCATGTTCTATCCTCAACTTGTGTTTTACTCAAACAATTTTTTTTAAAATATCTCTAACAATCTTGTCCATTGTTGTCCATTTTTTAAATACTATAACTATATTATTTTTCAGCACCTAGCATTGATCCTATGTTGAGTGTTCCACCTAATACAATGAGCAAAATTGTAGAAGAAATCCCAACTGCAATGTCAGCAATACGTAGCATGGCCACAAATGCGATGACAATACCTAATGCTATGTAGTTTTCTCTTTTTCTCTCTAATTTTTCATGTATTTATTTTACTTGAACTATTCTTTCTTAAAGAGAATTTTTTAATATTGGATTCATTTTATGTAGGAGGAGATGAGGAAATTCCTAAAATCTATCCATGCTAGATGTATAGGAACAATGGAGAATTGTAATCAATTTCTTATGAACATTGAAGATGGACTTCCTGTGAGAGTAGCCTAGCTTCCAAGTACTTTAAAAATTGCTCCTTTCTTTTACTATACAATCTTATACTCATAATCTAATGTACTAACCCCTCTGTAGTACCTTACAATAACTAATAATCTCATGATTATTTTGCAAGGAATAATATATTTTATGAAAAACTTAATGATGAATGTTTGTATATATTCTAGCCAATGATACACACATGGTATCATATTTTGATTTAATTTCTAGATTAGATTTCCTTTAATCCATTTCTTCAAGTATATTAAAAGGTAGCTTCACTTTATTTATGAATCTAATAGTTTTTTTTTTCTTAAAATGTGGTAATTACAAGATACATAGTTAAAGGATAAACTCATTGACTAAATGACAAAAGTTTTTGGACCCAACATCTTTTAAAGACTTAGGATCCTTGAGAAAGTGAGCCAATATTTGAAGTATATTAGGGATAACTATAGGTCCCAAATAGAACACAACCCTTATTACATGCAACCACCCTATGCTCCCATTAATGATTGAGATAATCTTAAAAGGGATGCCATTGATTGAAGCACAAGACATAGTGGATAAACACTACCATCCAATGAAAGAAGGTATGTGATAATCATAAGAATGAAATTATGTACTAACTACTCTTTTTACTTATGTGATCTAACATATTTCAAACTTCACATAGGTTTCCTGACACATCAAAGGAAACATAATCAAGAAAAAAGAAGCACAAGAAACATAAGCTCAACTTAGGTGGATATTTAAAACTTGATGCATGGATTGTAAGTATTAGTAAATGAAAAGCCATATACAAATGTTTATAAATTAAAATCAATTTAGTTTTGATGAAATTTACTACAAAAAAAATTAATGATACCAAGAAAAAATGTAGAGCTTCAAATTTTATAAAAAAAATCTAAAGAGGACAAGAAAATAGTCTAAAAACAAGGCTATATAGTCATGGCTAAATGATTTGGAGCAATGAGTGTGCAAACTTCTTGTGTTGGATCTGTAGATCAGGTAAATAAGAAAATTCATTTATATTTAAAATTGAATACATTACTAGTTACTGTATTTGATGATAAGTTCCAACATAAAGTGAATACATTTATTTTTAAGTAAGGAAATAATGATTATACATTTGTTTAAAAATTTAAAGTTAAAATATTTATATGTATTAAAATGAATGATTAATATTTCTCAATATTTTTCTTGTATTTATGCGTGATATTGTTGATAAATGAACTAACTATTCAGATTGGAATATAGTTTACCAATACTGATACACCATCCAAGCATGATGGAGGTTTCAATTTGAATGTGAATTATAGTACTCATGGTATACATTTTCTAGTTGAATTTTGATTACTAAATTACTAATACAAGTAAATATTTTATATCAAATTTGATGTAGCAATACAAATTTAATTATAATATGTGTTGGTATTAATAAAATATTTTGTATTGCAGTTGTAGGCGATGTAGAGGTTGTTCTTGATGAGCGTGTTGAGATTCAAGCCATTGGAAAAGATGATGTGGTTGGACAAGGTAAAGAATGTCATGTTTATCTTCTTTAATGTACTAAAATACTTGTAATAATTATGATAAAATATTTTTAATTTAACCCTTTTATTTTTTATTATAGACAACCTGCCTTTGCAAAGGATAGTGAGATCACATGCATGAGCGAGAAAAAATGATAATTTTTATAAATAGTACATGAATTGTGTAAACTAAGAAGAAACCCTATTGCATATTTGAGGTAGGTAAGGGAAATCACATATTTTGATGAGTGATAAAATCAATACGTGGAGGCAACGAGTTTCTTATCAATTATAATTTGAATCACATAGATACAAAAATGTCAATATCATAGATGAGGTGGTACATACTATGCACCATTTAAATAATCTCCAATTTACACCATTAAACTATTAAGTTATTTTTCCAACATTTTTGCTATTATGGTATTAAATAAAATGAACTTGTACATGATCTAAATTTGTTTAAAAATTAAAAAACTATATCTTCTTTTAATTGAATGATTCTAATAGTTATCTATTATTCAACCTAACTTAGAATAAGAACACATGTGTTTAACCATGTCTCAATGATTTTTTTCTTAAATACAAGGCTATAGTACGGATCAGCAGCCACACGACACACACACTTTGATTGTCCTCATGAGACTTCTTTCTGACAAGTAAAATTCATTATTTTTTACAAATTGGATAAAAGAAAAATATTAATGTTTATTTTTTATTATGTTTTATTCTTCACTAATGTATTTAATTGATTTTAAATATAGTGCTAATAATATTGTTCTCACATACGAGTGTTGATAAGATAAAAGGAAAGGAATAAGTAGTCCATGAGGAGCTACATGATGAGAAAGATCCATTCATTGTTGACTTTGTGTCAACCACTAATCCTATGGTTGTACTATAGAAGGCCTTCATTCACTATCAAGAAAGTTAGCCTGATTAGCATCAACTCAACCTCAAACTCTTGAAATACCGAGGAGAGAGGATGAGTTGATGCACTTGATTCATACTTATATAGTGAGTATTGTAATTTTTAATTAGAAAAAAAGTTCAATAATGATTTTTACAGTATACTCTTTTATTTATGTAATTAGCTAAAATGTGTATGTATTCTTTTTATAGAGGATGTTGAATACTTTAAAGGGTCATGCCACAGATGTGGATACTTTGAACTATCATGCCCTAGATGTGGATACTTCAAGTGGTTCAAGTACATCATATGTTCTATCCTCCACTTGTCTTTTTCTCAATTTTTAAAAAATTTCTCTAATAATCTTGTCCACATTTGTCCATATTTTTTTAGACTCTAACAATATTAATTTTTAGCACCTAGCATTGATCATATGTTAAGAATTCTACTTGCTATGAGGAGTAAAATTATAGAGGAAATATCAACTACAATGTCGGCAGTACGTAGCATGGCCATAGTTATGATGGCAATGCCTACTTCTATGTAGATTCCTCTTTTCTCTCTCTAATTTTTTATGTGTTTATTTCACTTGAACTATTCTTTCTTCCTAGGGGCATTTTGTAATATTGGATTCATTTTATGCAGGAGGCAATGAGGAAATGCATGGATTTATCCATGTTACATGTATAAGAACAATAGATAATTGTGATAATTGATTGCTCATGAGTATTGAAGATGGACTTCCCGTGAGAGTAGCCCAACATTCAGGTACTTTAAAGATTGTTTTTTTCTTTTACTATACAATATTATGCTCATAATCTAATGCACTAAACCCCTATGAAGTCCCTTACAATAACTAATAATCCCATTATTATTTTGCACGGAATAATCTATTTTATGAAAAAACTTAATGATGAATTTTTGTGCATATTTAGGCTGACCATATACACATGGTATTATATTTGGATGTTATTGCTAGATCAAATTTCCTTAAATCCATTTCTTCAAGTATATTAAAAGGTAGCTTCACTTCATTTATGAATATAATAGTTTTATTTTTCTTAAAAGGTGGTAATTAAAAGATAAAGAGTTGAAGGATAAACTCATTGACTCTATGACAATTTTTTTTGGACCCAACATCTTTTAAAGACTTAGGTTTCTTGAGGAAGTGGACCAATATTTGAAGTGTATTAGGGACAACTATAGGTCCCAAATAGAAGACAACCCTTATTATGAGCAGCCCGCCTAAGTTCCTATCAATGAGTGAGATCATCTTAAAAGGGGTACCATCAAGAGAAGCATAGGAAAAAGTGGAGAAACATGCCCACCCATCAAAAGAAGGCATGTGATAATCTTAAGAATGAAATTATGTACTAATTACTCTTTGTACTTATCTAATCTAACATATTTCAAACTTCACATAGGTTTCCTAACACATCAAATTCAACAAAAGCAAGAAAACAAAAGCACAAGCAACACAAGCTTTCCTCGGGTGGATATTAAAAACTTGATGCATGAGTTGTAAGTATTAGTAAATGAAAACCTATATGTAAATATTTATAAATTGCAACCAGTTTGGTTTTGATGAAATTCGCTAAAAGAAAACAAGTTTGGTTTTGATGAAATTCACTAAAACAAAAATTCATGATACCAATAAAAAATGTTGGGCTTTGAGTTTAAAAAAAATAAATTCTAAAGAGGACAAGAAAGAAACCTACAAACAAGGCTATACAATTGTGGCTAAATGATTCAAAGCAACAAGTGTGCAAGGTTCTTCTACTGGATTTATAGATTAGGTAAATACATTTTCTATTCAAATTTTGATTACTAAATTATTAATACAAGTAAATATTTTATATTGAATTTGATGTAATATTAAAAATTTAATTATAATATGTGTTGGGATTAATAAAACATTTTTTTATTGCAGTTTCAGGGGATGCAGAGGTTGTTCTTGATGAGTGTGTCTAGGTTCAAGCGTCTTGGAAAGACAATGTGGTTGGACAAGTTAAAGAGTGCCATTCTTATGTTCTTTAAAGTACTAAAATAATTGTAACAATTTAATGATAATATATATTTAATATAACCCAAATTATGGTAATATGTTTTTAATATAACCCTTTTATTTGTTATTGTTGAGGATTTTCCTTTGCAAAGGATAGTGAGATCACATGCATGTGCAAGAAGTAATGACAATGATGAGATGGATATGCCTCTACAAAAATTTTGGAAAGTAGAAAAAAGACAATTACAAAAAAGAAACGATTCTCATTTATGCAACTTATTTGATAATGACTGATGTTTATGTCTCGATATTTTAATTGTGTTATTGAATGGTCATGAATTGTGTAATTTATTAATAAATATTGATGAATGTTATGTATTAATGAATGCTAATGAATCTTATGTATTAATGAATTTTATCATATGATAATTTAGGAATGTTACATTTTATTAATAGATCAATGAATGGGTCAATTTTAGATGTTAATGAGAAATTTAGAGTTATGTTGGGTGGGAGTAGGGCCAAATGAGCTTCCAACTTCACATGGTTGGCCTTGATTAGTAGAGAATATTAAACTATTCTCAAAACAAAGTGAAGCTCAACATTAACCTATGATTGCATGATAACTTTGTAATTCCACCTAGGAATCTAACTATTTTAGGCCTTACATTAGGAGTGTCTTATATTTGCATGCATGTCCGTCTCCAATGTATATATATTTGCAAAAAAATACATATACTTGTACATGTGTTTTAAAGAAATCAACTTTGTGCATATCTCACATTCATGGCTTGCCATGAGACCACACTTTGAGGAATTCTATAAAAAAATTCACAATGGGAATTTAGTAGTAAATAAAGTGACAACATTAAATTTTTTAATGGTAAATATTTGGAGTAAGGTAAATTAAAGGTTTTTTTTACACTTTTATTTCAATAGGAATGTAGTAGTAACTAAATTGGAAAAATTACATATTTAATTGTAAATATTTGGAGTAGGATAAATTGAAGGTTTTTTAAACTTGTATTTCAATAGGAATGTAGTAGTAAATGCAATGCTACTTTTAGATGTTAACTCTATGAATCTCTTTGTTTTAGGCAATGCAGAAGGAGGCCCTAGTTCAATATGCAATCCCAATTCATATACATACAACATCAAGTAAAGCTGAAAAACATGCTTGAATTTTTGTTAGATGCCTTTAATTAGGTGTTTTAAGTTATAGACCATCATGAAAATTATAATTTTGACTCTTATATGTGACGTTAATTTCTTTAGCATGCGAGAAAATCAAGACTTTGTATTTTCTAGCATGCTAAGGACATTCTCTCGGCCATTGCAGCCAAAGTTCTAATATTCATGATGATCTATAAATTAAAAGAACCTTATATCTATGTACCTATAAAATAATGTAAACATGGTGCATTTTTTATCTCCACCTATTGTCAATTCATATGGAACACAACTACATGTGCATTCTCAATTCAAGGTGGTAGAATCTTATTTTAGATTCGAGGGAGAGAAGCCAAAGACATAAAGGACATGCATTGGAAGATGAGAAAATAATGTCACTTTGTAGGTCTAGAACATTTTTTGGTCATATTTTGTCATGAATATCCACATGAATATGAATATTTTGTAGGGAAATAGTAATAAGAATCTTCCCTACAAATTTTAAAATCCTAATAGTTTTGATGTTATTACAATATAGAATACAAGATCAATTAGAATACATGACAAAAAATGAGTGGTACATACTACATAGACAATAATGATTATGGATGTTTTTCTAGAGGAGAGAAGGATAATGGAAATAGAGAAGTATACCAACATGTGTTGCATCAACATGGGACCCAACAAGAGAAGAAGAAATACTAGACAAATCTAAGAACAAGAACAACATATGACTCTACTTGTCACATACATGCCAACTTCAATTGTAATTCTACTACATGACCATGCTAACATGATAGTGTTCAACAATATTATATATGGCTCTGTGCATATCAAAGATTATGATTGGGTTGATCCTCAACCCACACTTTCCCTCAAACATAATTTCCCAATTGAGTGTAAGTTAAATTTTGCACCTCTTATAATTTTCTTCTTTCTGCAAATATATATTTTACTTTAAAGCATTACAATCATCAAATAAATGGTGTTCTCCTACACCCAACTTGGTCATGTGAAACGTCTACACTAAAGTTGGTAATTTTAAAGGTGAATGATGATTTTAGTGCTCCCCAAGATTGTTCACATGACCATGACAAGGTGGGTATTATTGTTTATCAATATATGTAAGTGACGAGATAAGTTTAAATCATAGATTTTAAGTTTTTATTTGTTTAGATACATTATTTGAATTCATATTAGGTTCATTAATAGGACCCATTTTAGATTAGATATTTAAATTTTGTTGTTTAGGTAAAAATCTAATGAAAGAACATGAAAATTGTTAGAATGTGAAAGTTTTAGAGAATTTATGATTTGAGATCATGATTGTATGTAACAACCACTTTTTTCCTAGGGTGGTTGTTACATTGTGTGCATGTAACTAGAAACTAGAAATTGGTGAAAGAAAGGATATAATGGGAGAAGTTTTCAAGACTGATCAAGCCATGTAGTAAGCCACTTGATCATTGCTAGAAATTCAAACAAATAAATCTTTGCATTTGGAACATTGTTACCAATAATGATATTATGACTAAATAACATGCTTTTAGCTTTATTTGTTTTGTCATCTAAAATTATTTTAGATAAAATCCAAAAAAAAAAAAAAATTTGAATTATTAACTTATAAAACCCATCTTATAATGCTAGACTGAATAATGGTGTTATCATCTAAGATATATAAATGCATGAGAAGTTTAAATTAGATGAATTCATTGGGATGAGTGGTATTGCAATGGATAGTTTTAAGAATTTATTTTTATTTGAAGTATACAAACAAGCATGAGTGATGAAGGTCATTAGACAAAATAATATCTTCACTAGAAATGGAATTAGGAGAAACAAGAGTTGCAAGTGGAGTGAAGATTAATGGAGTGGAGAAAGAAAATAAATCTTCTACCAAAAAAAGATTTGTTGTGGTGGGAATCAACACTGCTTTTAGCAGTAGAAAATGATTTGATTCTATCCAAAATACACGGCTGCCACAAGGTAAAAAAATATACTCAATTAAAACATATATAACAATTTTAGATTTTCTTTTAATATTGTTGTCTTCTTTGAATCCCATGAACAAAATTGAAATGGGAAAAGGGAATGGTAGGAGAAAAGGTGAAGAAGTTGGAGGAGGAGAAGGGATAGCGACAAGGTTTTTAATTGGACATGGTGCTACACCAGGTGACATTTTGGATCGTGCAATTGAAGAAGAAGATGTAGAGAATAATGAATTCCTTAGAATTTAACATATTGAAAGCTACCATCAGCTCTCAACAAAGACCAAGATCTACTTCTCTATAACACTCACTAAATGAGATGTTGATTTCTATGTTAAAGATGATGATGGCATACATGCCAATCTAGGTACATTATTATCATATTCACGGTTTCATTTAAATAGTATATTGTATTTTATAAATTTTTTAGATAGTTCATGTTTTCTTTTTGGTAGAACTTATTTGTTATTTTCATTTGAGATGTGTAATTCTACATAAAAAGATACTGCCATGTTATCATGTGAGAAAATCTATAATTTAGGTTAGTCTAGATGAAAAAGAGGAAGAAGGAGAAGAAGACACTCAAACCACTATTGATATTACCAATATGGATCATAAGGAATTACTCAAGATCTCTAAGAAGTTGAAGATGAATGTAGAAAGGGATAGGTTAAGATAAAGGAATAAAAAGGATAGACAAGTGAAAGAAGCTAGACATATTATAGAAAATCTAGTTCCACATGTGGAGTGTGACATGGATGAAACCATGAATGATCAAATGGATACATTGATAAAGGTAATTTCCAGTAAAATTATTGACTTCAAGATTTACGAAATGAATATTTTTGAGATAAATTATTAGAAGAAAAGGACTATTGAAAGTTGATGGTCACAATTTCCAAAGACAAGAAGATAGTTTCTAAACTTGTGGATTAGGTAAGGCCACACTAAAGGACATGAGTAAATTATAGGAATTTATAGGAACCTAACAAGAAAAGAGGGTTATTAATATACTATAATTACAGTCATACGTATCCCCTACATTATGAATTATATATATTTTTCTCTAATCATCGATGAGATAATTTTGAGGAGGTTTTTTAATTAAAAAATTTCAAATACAATAGTCTATTGTAATTACGATGCCACCCTAGGAAGGACTAGCTGCTAACTATCAGAACTCTCTAATAGTCCTTATGTTGGTTGTATAGCATTACTCACACATTGGCATTGTAGTTACAATACCACACTAAGACTGAATGACTAACAACTAATTGTTAGAACTCTTTGATAACCCTTATCTCAATTGTATAGCATTACTATCACAATTATGATGCCACCCTAAGAACCACCAACAACATATTGTTATAACACTTTGACAAAAATCTATCACTTTTATAGTATTACTGTCACAATGGAATCATAATTAATACAATAAATATAATTTCTGACAAGGTCATAGGACTATTTTCCCTCAAGATTCTGACAATGTTTACCATTGTAATAATGGCAGATATTGTTGCGAAAAAGTGCAATGGGATCTCGTGTCATTTGGCTGATGGATAAACATTAGAATTGTAATGTCTAGTCATTAGGAAAAAAAAGGGCTCAAATATACTAGTGAGTCCAAAAAAGTCAAGGTTGATACACATAGTAACTAGTTTTAAAAAAATCCAATTAATTAAAAGAACATATACACAATCTTGGAAAGAAGATAAAATGACATGTTCAAAATTTGAAAATGAAAGTTTTCAAAAGATCTAACAATAAAATATCCTTATATACCCAAGAGACCATCAATCAATTACTAGAATACCATATTGTCCTAAACATGACAACCTATTTGATATGAGCTCAACAACCTTCTCACAACCTTCTTAAGAAAGCAAAGGGTGAGAATATTGTAGGAGTTCTTCTTTCTACCCCACCATGAATCTATTAAGCTTCCTTGGAATATTTCCTAACATAAAAAATACCCAACCCATTGCTAAGCTAGTCAAATTAAGCAACACTAAGAGGATTAATAAAATTGTGTGGAAAACAATATGTCTACTCTTAAACAAGGTAATGATAACATTTCATAAAATAATTTTCTACACAGTCTTCCAAAAAGATATAATATCATGAGATATTCTTTTGGACAATTTTTACACAAGATGCATTTCATGGAAATAGAAAGAACTTTTTTCCCCTTCAATTCAAATAGAACATATAAAGAAGCATATTTTGTTTTAAAATGAGTAGAAAATCTTATAATACAAACCACATGCACCGTAAAATAGATATCTTTGTGATTAGAAAAAAAAATCTTTTGTAGACTTAACTCTCTCAATATATAATGCATCACTACTTCATGGTGTTTCATGAATTCTCAAAGAGAAAAGTATCGCCCAAGGGATGGAAGAAGATTCAATTCCATAACAATATCAATATTGAATTTCTCATTTTAACAAACATGAAATACATAAATAAATAAAAATATAGAGATAAAAATTAGATATCACTCCATTATAAGGTATAGGAGACAATATTAAGAATTAAAAAATAGCATTAAAGGCTAAACAAGACCACAATACATATAGGTCTATGGATACTTTTAACCTTAAAGTAAATTGTTAGCATGTGTTGTTTAAATTGCCCAAACAATAATGATATTTAGGAGGATCAATGATTTTTAAATTTTTTTAACAAATTCTACTAAATCACACAAGAGATTTTTGAAGAAAACTCAACTACCAATTTGTCTTTGCAAAAGATTATTATTTACTAAAGAATGATAAAGCTTATTGACCTCTTCTCTTTCCATAGAGTGTGAGTCTCTTGGAATTTCAGTTATAAGATCCTTCATTACAATGTCCTCCTTAGCCCACATAATGAAACTTCTATGTTGAATCTTGTTGATCATCAAATTTAGACTACTTCTAGGCCTTTTTAAATGCAAGGGAAAGGAAGGCAACATTTGCATTTACAATGACTTGCATAACAATATATATTATGGACTTGAGGAATTTATCACTAGTTTGGATATGGAGATAGAAATGTTAAGTAGTGATGCCAATATAGGGGGCATGATATGAAAACATATATGCATATATCTCCATTGACTAACATCTCAAGATTAGTCTATACATGATAGTCTCAATGCCCTATGGTGTGTAGTGGTGACTATCTACATGCTACACATAGTGTGAAGGGGGATATGACTACTATTATATGTAAGGTAGAAGAAAAAAAGCCAATAATACATCTAAGGAACATGATTAGTTTAATTTGGCCTTTTGAGAACAAAACCAAATAATTTGACTATATGCCTTATTGGGTTTGGGAATTAGGTAAGGCATAGTAAAATCTAGATTATTTGTTGAAAACCTATATTTGTATCTTTATGGAAGCAACTAGTTGAAAGTCTAAAATAATATATAAGATTAAAATGTTGGATGGACACAATTAATGGTTACAGAGGATTGTAGATAGAAAGAAAGGGAACCATAACTCAAACTCAAGGAGGTGCTTAGACACAATCAAGGTATAATATAGTGGCAAATTTTTGTATTTTGGCAAATTTGACATTTTGCTAGTGTTATTTTTGGCAATTCCTAAGCCCTTCCATGGTTTCCTGGTCACCAAGCTTTGTTTGGTTTACCTGGTTTCCTAGCATTGTAATTGCCAGGGAAAATGTTATGTTTGAGTTTTTCCTTGGTGGTATTTGCCTTTCACACAGCCGACCAAGTGACACTTATCATGGAATGTTTGCCGGGTTTCAAGTTTCTATTTCATGCAATATGGGAGAATTATCCATCCCAGTTTCATTTTACCATGGAGGAGTCATCTCATTTCATGTTATGGGAAGTGGAGGAGTTGGCTCATTTTGCCAACACACTTTCATTTTTCCATATAGGAGTCAGCTCATTTGGCATGGTAAATTGGTAATTGTATTGATTTGTAATAAATATAAATCTAAATTTGCCCAAGCAATGAGACATTCACTAAATACTATTGGCACTCCATCAAATTTTTGGCAGTGCAGGACACCTCGCGGGCACGACTCAGACTCTAGAGATAGCTTCCACAAGTGGTGGTACACTAGTATGTGCAGTTGTGCTATAAAATACTCTCCTTAAGCTTATGTAGTTTAATTTAATTAGAATCTTATCTACAGTTTCTTTTCTTATCTCATTTTCATTAGAAATCTTTCAAAAAGTGGACGCGATGTTGAAAGTTGCTGGTGACATTAATGGTTTTTAATGCTTGCATGCATGGATATTGATCACCTAAGGTCAATATCCTATTTCCTTTGCCATGGAATGTCAATTCACCAACTGTCAAAAAATAGATTTGAAATTTAACTTTTTTTCTTTAAGTTTCAATTCCTAATCTAAAAGTAATACTACTTATTCTCAAGGAAGTAAAGTTTAAATGGATTGTCAATGGATTGAGATATCAGGGGAGGGTGAGTCTGTAACTAATACTGCTCAGTCTTAGGGAAGTGACAAGGGTAAGACCCCGAAGGGCAGTGAAGGGATTAATCTTACATCAAAATGCCAAAAACTTAAAGATACTACCATAAAGGCTTTCTTTCGAATTGACAATGTTTTTGGTCCACCAACTTGTGCAAGTACAAGTGCAGAAGGAAATCACAATACCTCACCACCACTAGAAGACTAGGTTGTTATTCAATTAAATCAAAATGCATCAAATGAGGATAACAATGTTTGAACAACAAAAGATGTTGTAACAAAAGATAATATTGATGTTGGTAGGAAGAAAAGAAAAAGGAAAGTAAAAATGGGGTGGAAGTGGGAAATGAAAAGGACTTTCCAGGTTGATTGGGTAGCAAAGTACTGGTTTATTGAACCAATCACAAACAATGATGAACCACCAAAAAAATGCAAGTGTACAATTTGTACCTAGAGAACTAAAAGAGATAAAAAGTTCCAGTTAAAGCTCGACACTATAGAAAAAGATATTGGTAAGGTTTATGAAAAAAAAATCATAGATGGAAAGGAAGTAGCAACAGTGAGATGGAAATCAAAGGAATAATGCCTTCATGTTAAGTATGCCATAGAATATGAAGAGCATTTCAAGAAAATAGTGGTAATTGGTAGTGGCAGTAGTGGCAATCCAATTAAGGATGGGCTTCAACATGTAGCCAATGATGCAAACTTGGCAAAGACTATTAGGATGAGTGTTATTTTTCATATTCTATCTAGATGGCATCCTATGAGAGACTTTTTAGAATATAGTAATTTATTATCTTTTTTGAGAGTTCCTCACTATCTTATGTCACATTGGTCAATATACGTTGGATAGGAAATGGCAAGCTATCTTGTTGAGGTGGAAAAGAAAAATGTACAGGAGAGAGTAAAATAATCCAAGTTCATTTCATTATCCTTAGATGAAGTCACTACAGTAGATAACACTGCTTGGGTCTGTATGCATGTATATACTATAAAAGATCATTTCTGTCAAGCTAATCTACTTTGTGTTCGTAAAATGAGGGCCAATTCAACTGTAGAAAATTTATATTTAGAAGTTAAGAAATCTTTGAATGAAATTGTTGGTATGGATGACTTGACAATTGCAAAGAAGTTAGTGTGTGTCGGAGCTGATGGAGCTGCAATAATGCAAGGGCAAATGACTGGTCATTGTGCAAGATTACAAACTAGTATTGCACCTTACATGCTTGGCATACACTACATGGCCCACTGAATGAATTTAGTATATAAGATTATAAGTACTTTTCCTAAAGTGTCAAAAGTTGAAGATCTAATATGTGAGCTCCACTCATACTTTTGTAGAAGTCCTAAATGCTTTGCATAATTTAAGATTTTTTTTTGAGGGAGTAACAATAGATAATAAGATTCTCAAGGATGTTGAGACCAAATGGATATCTTTGCATGGACCAGTAGAATGAGTTCTAGAAGAATATCAATCCTTGATTGGAGTTCTATATGAGCAATGCCTTATAGTGGACAGAGCTCCTGATTTGTTAAATAAGTTAAGTGATATAGAAAACCTATTAAATTTAGCCAGTCTTCTCCCCATGCTGGATTTAATGAAAAAACTTGCTAAGAAAGCCAAAGACAGAACTATGTATATGCATGAGTATTCTAATTTGCATAAAATGACATGCATGGCTATGGATTCTTTGTATTCAGATCTCTCAGGTCATAGCCCAATTTTTTCAAGGTGGGAGATAATTACAGATTTGAATCATGCTGAGAATTTTTTACAATTCAATGGGAAAAATGAGCTATGTGTGTTTGTAAAAGGATTTGAAATACCAATGCACCAATCTAAAATAACCAAGAGAGGAAAAATACTACCAGTTAGAAAGGATGATTTTGACAAGATTGTTAAATCTATTAGTGAAAATGTGAAGTCTATTTCCTACCAACTTTCAAGTGAGATTCATGAAAGATTCCCTCGAGAAGAAATTATTAAAGCCATGAGTTGTGTGTTTCCTCAATTTTGGAAACACTTTGGACATAATCCAACTCATGCAAAGTTGTTTCATAATAAACTTGACGAATTGATAACACAATTTTCAAAGCATACAGATTGCAATGGATAACTAATACAAGGAATCTTAGATTCAAATAATCTTTAAAAAAATGTAAACTTTTTGCATTGTGTATGAAATAGTAGATGGAAAACTTTGAGAATCCATTCGATCCTATTGCAATAACAAGGCTCTAGAAAAGGATAAGTCAAAGTGAAGTATTATGTACTTCAATATCAGAATATTTCAAACTTGTTGATTTATGTCAAACAATGATATTAGGGTCAGTGGAAGATGAGAGAGTTTTCGGTGCATTGGGGTTTTTGAAATCAAATGTCAGAAACAAACTAGACAAAAATTTTGAAACTTGTTTGAGGTTGTTTATAACTCAATACAATGTTAGAGATTTTCCTTATGATAGGTCATTGGCCATTTGGAATTCCACACGTGAAAGAGGAGGCCTTTGCAACACTTTAAAAGATTGGTGGTTCTACTTCTACTGCTAACTCCAACATAAATGATGAATTTAGGTCTCAAAGTCAGAATGAAGATGAAGATTTTACAGATTTTGAATACTCGATTTAGAATGAAGAGGAACCTATTAGTAATAGTCAGTTTCAAGATCTAGAGTCCATATGGGATATAGAAGCATCACATTTGAGACTGAGTCAATGAACAATGAAGTGAATCATGATTTAGCAATGTAGCATTCAGTTCTAAGGATTTTATAGGTATACACTACTTCA
Source organism: Cupressus sempervirens (assembly GCA_028749045.1). Classification (NCBI taxonomy): domain Eukaryota; kingdom Viridiplantae; phylum Streptophyta; class Pinopsida; order Cupressales; family Cupressaceae; genus Cupressus; species Cupressus sempervirens. The sequence goes on from CM053789.1 coordinate 331,475,522, forward strand.
GTTCTTCCATATTCAATCATATTGCAATTACAATTTACAAAAATTGAGTTCAAGATTCTTGTTATTCTATTATTGACATAATGTTATTTTTGTACCTTTCTTTGGATTTGAGTTCAAGATTTTTTTTATTTGTTACTCTATACATATTGTTGAACTTGACACAATGTTATGAACTTGACACAAATCTAATTTGTGGCCTTACAACAAATATTATCAGCAATTCTTATCAGAATTCATCATTCAAAACATCCTTCCTACTACTATAGCAACCTTATCAAATTCATCAAAGCTTTTACTTAATCCATTGAACTAATAGCAGTGATGAATAGATATACAACCTAAATGGATTGCATTCAATTGCATAAGCCTTTACTCATACAATATCAAGATAATTAAGTAACTAAAAGGAGAGAAATTTCAGATAGAACTAATATGGGGACAACTCATAATTTGTATTCATTTTCTTTGAAAATTGCATACACTTGCAATAAACTTAGGATGACCTTCATAAGAAACATAGAGATCATTCTGTATTAATGTATTCTTAGGAATTAACAAAGAAAATACATCATAAACATGCTCCAAACATTGGACCAAACATAGACTAAGTATATCACCTAGAAAACATTAGAAATCAGACATTTTCTCTAGCCCTAGAATATCACTTATATAGTGTGAGATGCAACAAGCTTCAGGCTAAGATAAATTGTCAGGTTTCCTTTACAAGAGATATTTACATATAGCTATCACAAAATGACAAAATGTGAGTAACAGAAAGACTTATACATCAAACATTCCTTTGTGGGTCCCTTTCTATTATTCCACTTGAATAGAAAAAAGTGTTACCATCTAATTCTTTGATTACTCTGATCCCTCAAAGTAAGTGGCCATCAAGATTTGAATGTGATGAGTCATCTCTGATTACCTATAAACTTACTTTAATCCAAGGATTTTCCTTGTCTTCATCATTAACTGTGAGGGTAACTTTTACTTTTGCACTTTCCTCCTCCTCATCCTCTTCTACTTCATCATCCTATAGCAACTGCTCTTTTGACATAAATTTATCTTTCCATTCATTATAGGCAGTATCATCAAGCCAATAAAAATTGAGGACATCTCTTTGTATTGTTATCAGAGAATTTCCAATTGCTTCTATATCAACCAATTCTTTTCTGATGGAGTTATAAAATATTTGCACTTTAACCAACTCCTCATTTGTCATAGCCCATAACAAGTGTCCAGTTTCATTTATAACTTTATTTATCCTTTCACAAAAAATCTCATCCAACTCCCTCTTCCATTCCTCTTTTTCCTTCACTTTATCAACAGTCTTTAATGCATAAGGGAATAAATCAAACTTTACTACAATATACTTGGAAAAACAAATAATTAATCTTTTTTGAAAAGAATTTTGCTTATCATCAAATCCTTGCAACTTATTCAACAAGTCAAAGATTTTTTCTATTTGATGACAGAGCAGCTGGATGACAGATATACACATAGCAATGATATCTTCATTTCTTTCTATCCACTTCTGCACAAGGGGTTTGAAAATAGCTTCATCTCTTTTCAATTCATCCCTAATAATAATTCAAAAAATGATGGTCATTCTATTCTATCCACTAAATACAAAACACCCTGCCTCAATTTTTCTTGATATTGATCATTTAGTTCTACATGTAGTGCATATAATTTGTTCTACTCCTCTTCAAACTCCTCTGTAGTGTAGAACTGAGGCATTTTTGAGGTTTTTGGTATTTTAATAATTGGAGTTGATTTGAAGGCTTCAACAGGTGGCCTTGGGGGGGTATGCAATTCTCGGCCTTGTGGACTTCTCTTTTAGCTTGTCCTGAAGCTCAATTCTCCTTTTTACCTCCTTATTATAGGCCTCAAGAATTGTTTCATATTTATTTTGTAGTTCAAGCATAGCCTGTTTCTCCTTCTTAGCAGTGGCCAAAATAAATTGGGATGAATCCACATTCCAATGTGCTCCCTGCACATGTGAGGTATCAACAACTCTTCTCACAATTATGTTTCCCATCAATCCAGACTCATCTGGTTGAGATGATGTGGGTCTAGATCCTCTTCTCAATGACCAACTAACCAATGCAGCTTGATCTTCAATAAATGTAGTGCCTTGGAAGTCTTTTATATTTTGGTTTTACAAGCTCAATTTATTTGAAGCAGAACTAAAAACTAAGGCATCAACAATATCCCGATTCGGTAACAATAAAATGTTAGATGCCTTCACCATTTGCCTTCCCTCCTCAGGGCTTATATACTGGAATTATTTTATCATTTCTTCTTTTGTTTGGTTCTAGATGGAAGCTTCATCCATTTCTAGATGCTCTGTTCTCAGCCAATTATGTGAAACTTTCAAATTATGGGGGTTATCCATAGGCCTAATGAGACTCATTAGTTCCTTGGGGATCCTGGGATTGTCATTCAATATGAGGCATCTCAACTTGGAAGCAAAATATCTATCAAATCTAACAAAACTAGCATTATTAGCATCCCAAGTCATATTTGCACTCCACAATTGGACTAACAGTGCTTCCCCATTCTCTTCTCTATTCAAATTCATCTCTTTACCAAAATAGGTCACCCCTTTGAACAAGAACATGTGCATCAATAGAGAATAGTGTCCAAAGGTTTTCTCTACCTTCCCTTTTGCAATTCCAACTAAACCAGTATGAATTTCTTCAACCAAATAGGAAGCAAAATCAAAAATAACATCCACACCAAAGGAAGAAATTTGAACCATCATATACATAAGGCCAATGGGCATGGAATCTTGCTCATCTTCACCAAAAACACGACATGGGGTTTTGTATATCTCTACAGCCCGGGAAGTGAAAAGACTCTTCTTAAAAGGTTCTCTAGAGGCTACAGTAATTACTGGAAAAGATCCTATTGTGCCAATATGTGCCCTTAGTGCACCTTCCCTAATCACATCCTTCTTCACCTTGTATTCACTTTCTAGTTCTGGTAAATTAATTGGCACATGGTAATTTGATAACGGCTCTAGGTGAAAAACCTCTCTAATTTCTTCAGGACTAATTGAGATCAGAGGCACACCATCAGTTCTTCTCACCACCCTAATAGCTTGGTCATAATTCTTGGCAATGGCTTCAAGAAAATCATAATCCATGAAAACACTTGGTACTAATAGCTTTCCCAAATCAAAATTCTAGATGTTAGCATGCAGGGCAAACAAATTTCTCTCTGAAAACAATTTTGTAAAAAAGACAAGACCAGTTTGAGTAGTTGTTGCATCCCTAGTCCAGTTCCCTTTGTCATATAGGCCATCAATAATTTTAACCCTAGGGTTTAAGGAAATTAATTTTTTAACTTCAGTAGGTTCGATGGTGGATTTTGGGAGTAATTCTAGCAAGTCATCATGAACATTCCTATCCATATAATTTACTTGCCCAGAAAATGCTTTCTTAGGAGGCATCTTGACTGTAATATTAAGAACTAGAATGCTGCAAAGGATTTAATATGGGTACTTACTTGATTTTCCAAACTTATTATTCTCTGAACCTCTGCAATCGCCTTTGAACAGATGAAAAATTGCTTCACGTCTTTGCCAGATTCAACACAATATGATCAATAGGTTCTTATGCTCAGAAAATGTGAAATCTTTGTTTGTGTGAGATTCAAAATGGCAAAAAATTTTGTATTATACTTTATTTTTCTCACACATGAAGCTTTCATTCACCATAAATGCACAAAATAGAAAAACAAAGTGGCACCATACTTCTTTTTTGAATTTGCACCATTGATCCTTGAAAATTTTGACGATCCAGGAATGAAAATTGGGCTGACTCATTTTTCTTCTTAACACACTGGTAGTCAACCCAATAAAATTTTTCCATCTATACTTTTCCTTCAAATGTTGGCACTTCAATTTGGGCCCACTAATGACTGGGGACACGTGTCATCAAATTGCTACCTCTCTATGCATAACCTTCGAGCATCTTGCCATAATGAGATAGCAATAACCGTTGATTTTGCTTTGATCATGTGGCAGCCATTTGATACAACTCTTAAGAGAATAATGGTGGGTCCCTTGTTTGCTAGCTCGCTATACATAATCTTCGCACATCTTTTCATAGCGAGTTAGCGAGTATCCTTGATCTATGCTTGATCTGATGATCAAAATCCTTCACATATTTTATGCATGGGGAGTGGGTCTAGGTTACTACGAGCACTGAGTTGGCTTAACATGTAATCACACATATATTATTTTAAAAACTTCCAGTGACATCACACTTCCTCCGCTTCGCTATGTCTGTCATTCTTCAAGCAAGTCACTACCTCGCTACCGACGAAAGTCAAAGACCTTCCGATAGCAACATAGTGAGCTCTAGTAGATTCATTACTTCCAGCTTAAAAATGCTTAGCAGGATGCCACCGTGTCATCTGATCTGCACAACTCATTTCTGACAAATCACTCGCTTGGGACCCATCTTTTGGGCACTGGCTAACTAGCCAAAAATTTGCACCACCTTGATCCATGATGATGCATAGCACTCGCATAAAAAATACACATCCACACTGTCCAATACATTTTTTGATGCGAAAAGAAATGTACACAAAGAAAAGTACTATGCCTGGGTCCACATAATGTTTTTAAATATTTCTTTTAAATTAACGCTTGCAAATCTATTGTTTTTTTAAATTTTTCTTTGATTACTCATGAATATGAGTAATTTTTGTATATAGTTTATTAATTTTATATAAATTAAAATAAAGTGTTATGATTGGTTTTAAGATTTAGTAAATAATTTAAATAATATTAATTTATGTTTGTATCATATTCAAATTTATTCAAGTATTAAATACGTCATTTATGTTTAAAAATTAGTACTAAAACTTTAATTATTTTTATGATAGAAGTTGTATTTGAAAATGGATCTTTATATATTTATATTTAGATCATTAAAAATTAATCAACTCAATTTTGTATACGTGGTATTTACGATAATTTATATAATTTTTAAAGTTGTTTTAGTTTTTTTGGTACAAATTATTTAATAATGAATATTAAACTACTTTGTTGATATATCTATTTAACTTTTTATAATATTTTAAATTTATTGATAACAAAATATTTAGTGAACATTAAAATCAAGAAATTAATAAAGTGGAAAAGTATTAATAAACTTTAATTACTTTGAATTAATTAACTATATTTAATTTCTATTAATACATTAGTTAAATAAATTGTGAAATAATTAGCATTAAAGTGATATTGTACTAATAAATATTGATTAATGTGGTTTATATTATTTTACAAAATTAAAAAAAATTAAATTTTTTTAAAAATAATATATAACAATAATACAAAGATAATTTATATAAAAAAATTAATCAACAAATCACCAATAATAATACTAATAATATTATTATTAGATAATTTTAATAATTGATATTTATTTACATAATTAAATAAATACAACTTAAAAAATATATATTGATTTAGATCATACATACTTGAAACTGTTAATATTAGATTCATGTTAATCAAAAATTAAATTGATTAATTTAATAATAATTAAAATGGTATACAATTTTTTAATTAATGTATGTATTATTTTTTAAAAAGAAATTAATTTAATTAAAAATTTATAAATATATTAAATATTTATATTAGTCAATTAATTTTAATATTTTAATTATAAAATTTTCTTAAATACTCCATTTAAGTATTCAATTTAAAATTATCTAACAATGATATAAATATAATAAAACTATTTAAACACAACGTATAAAAAAAATCTATTTGAATGTATCTACTAAAAATAAATTAAAATAATAATACAATATTTTTATTTATATAAAATTAATAAAGTACAAAAAATTACTTGTATTCATACTTAATCAAAGAGAAACTTGTTTTAATATTTTGAAGGAAAGAAAAATGAACAAAGTTAAAGCAACGTACTTTAAAAAAAATCATTTTAAAACATTATGTGGACCCAGGCATGGTATTGTTCTCGCGTACATTTCTTTCTGCATTAGAAAATGTATTTGACATTGTGGATGTGTACGGTTTATGTGAGTGCCATGCATCATGATGGAAAATACGAGGATCAAGGTGGTGCAAATTTTTGGCTAGTTAGCCAGTGCCCATCTTTGAAATTTCCATTACATCACAACCTTTCGACTAGTCGCTACCTTGCTACCAGTGAAAACATCAACTTTCCAGCTAGCGAGATAGCGACTTTCGACGCATTAATAATTCTGGTGATGGAGAAAAAAAACACATTGATTGAAAATTTGTCAATTAATACTAGTGTCAGAGAAGGTGGTCACGCATATTTATGAACTTGCATGGGAATTTTTGCAATCACATTAGTTCTAAAAAAGGTTGCCGCTTCCTTTAAAATTTGAGCACTTGCTATGTCGCTACCGGCAGGTCGCATAGATTTTTTGATAGCGACTTAGTGAGTCGTCGGAGAAACTTCAATTTCGGTGACACCATTTGCGAATTCCTCCTTGTGCATCCTTTCTGACACTGACAATCCCAGGAGATAGCACATGACCATAATGCTTTCATATTGCAATAGTTTTTTTGGCGCTAGACTTCACTTTTCAGCACCAGGACATAGTTCTCCAATGGTCGCTACATCGCTATAGGAAAAAATCTTGCAACTTTTTATAGCGAGCATGCAACATCCATTGATTTTAACAAGATCCAACAGTGGGATAAATTTTTTCAAAAGGATCCAACAATGACCTTGACGTAGGTGAGAAAAGAATATTTAGTTGCTGTTAAAAATTTTGCGCCAGAATAAGATTTAAAAGGCAAGACCTAGGGTTTTACACAGATTTTAAAAGATATAAAAAATACAAGACCAAAACCTAAAACCCTAGGACCTAATTAACAAAAGAACTCACATCTAATTTTTTCACCATGATTCTAAGAAAAATTAATATGTAAAAATCAAACCAACACAATGACAACATTATAACCCCTCATTTGTTTAAGAGCACTTCTAACAATGTTATATGCGTTGACTTCACATATGTTTTTTTTAACCTTGAATACAATGAAATGATTTGCCCAAAAAATTAAAATTTTAGTAATTATTTTTTTTGTTCGCCAATGTATAAATTTTTTGTGGTTTTAAAATATTACAATTCGCCTAGATTTTACACATTATTTAAGAGACTATGAATGTTTTGCCAATGGAGATTATTATTTTTCTTTGTAAACTATTTTTTTTTTGCCCCTTTTTTTTTTCTAGGTGTTTTACACCTTTTTCCAAGTTTTTACACCTTTTCTAAAGGAGGGGCTTCTTAAAGTATACCCTAGACACAATATGGATAACCACCAAATACTAATACTTCTAAAAATTGACATTTTCATGGAAAGAATTGTGGTCTTTTGGGTCTAATGCACATGCCAAAATTTAAGTGTTTAAAAAAGGAAAATAATGTCGATCCAAAGGAGGTATTTAAAAACTAGAAAGGGGTAACATATCATATGGCATGCAACCAATTGCTTGACAAAACTAGACGGTTGTACCCATAGATAAATTGTATGATATATACTCCAACCTCTACTTGCAATGAAGCACCACAAATAGTGATGTAACAAAAAATATTGCTACAAGCAGTTTGCAACCAAAATAATAAATTTATAAGATCTTAGTTCGAGAGTAACGTGCCTTTAAATGCACATAAATTTAATGTGAATGTTCTATCCAAGTCATAATCTTAGGGTCTATTTGGCTATGGGAATAGAAATATGAGAATTGGAATTGTTATTCTAGAATAGAAAATGGAGATACATATTCCTATTCTTGTTTGGTTCAATTAGAATTTGATGGAAAATTCACGGACCCAAAAATTTATGTTTTCTAAAATAAATTAAACTGTCATAGAAACATGTATTCCAATTCCACCTGTTTAGATGGAATTGCAAATGCTCATTTTTGGGCCAAAATTGGAATGCATATTCCTATTCACAATTCTAATTTGGTGCACCCAAATGAAGAATTCAAAATTTTAAGAATTTACATATGCCTATTCCACTCATATTCCCATTGCCAAATGGACCCTTAGTGTCCACGAAATGCAATTGTATGCTCCTACCTTAGAGTTTTTGGAAAGTACATAGAAGAGGCTCTATTCATCAACTGAACAATGGTTGTCTTGGCATGTATAGGTATTTCTCTTTTCCTCCTCATGTTCTCCATTAACTTGAATTGCACCCTTTGCTTTGTCATCAAATGCATAGTTTGGTAAGAGCACTTTGACATTCTCTATCCAATTAAAATCCTCCACAAAGTCTCCTAATATATATTTTAAACTTCATCATGGCTCTTCCCTCCTACCATAGAGGCCACATTCTAGGATATTCTTATCATAGATCTCTAAAATGTTGGTTCTCCTTTCCACTCCAATCTTCACAAGCTCTCCATCTTTCCACCAAATATTTAAATCCCTTTTACCTATACAACCCTCACATCTTCCAATAGCAAGGGTATTGTTTTTTACCATTCCTCACTCTCTCATGCTGAAAATTGCAATATAAAAACACACGTAAGCATCATCCATTGAAATTATAGTAGAAGGGACCAAATACCCTATGTCATCCCCTAGAGAAAGATATGAATGATAAAACATAATTCCCCATGTGCTATCCACTACATCTATTTTTGACCATCTATTAGTGGTTTTGATCATTATTGAATTAAATTCCCTGCCATAATTTGTCACTCCTTGATCTAATGTTTTTATCTTCAACCCTATAACATTTCTTTAGCTAATGGGTGGGAAAAAACTATCTTGTCTCCCCCCTTAGAATTGTAAGGGGTTCTCATGATGCAGGAGCATCCAAAGGTATAAGGGCAATCCTATGTCACCCAAAAAAATGTACTTAGACTTAGTTTTTGTTTCATGTCTTTACATTTTTGGATACCCATTTGGGTCAAATAAAGGTTCCAACTCTCACAGTTCCACTATCAGTGTGTTTGAAAATCTCGAAAAAATAGGAGCATGCAATTTGGTCATCATGTTGGTGACCTAGAAGGTGTGAATTGGCCAGATGAATATAATTGTGATTTAGAGCATTCCAAAAAAAGAATCAGGTCAAAAGGCCCCACGGTTTGAAAGTTATTGCAGTTTTTCGGATTTTGGAGACCTCCTAAGAATGCTTCAAAGTTAGGTTAGGGGCATTAAATGACCTCGAAAAGGGCCAAAAAATGGGGGATGAGTGAAGCTGGTCTAGAGGGCCATAGTTCACTTCAAGATATTTCTAAAAATGTAAACGGTTCGTCAATCGGAGCTACGGTTCAAAAGTTATGCCTCCCGAAAGTTCGATTACCATTTTTGGATTCTTCTAGATTTGCACTGACTTCTAACGCCGCTTCTAGAACCTTCTATTTGGTCGGTGGATGCCTACTAGCACTTTCTAGAATGTACTCCTAGTCCTTAACCCTCTGGGGTTTATTTAAGGAGATTTTTGGCATTGTAAAAGGCAGTTCGGAGTGGAGTTTGAGAGGAGGTACAAAAAGGAGAAATTATCTCCAGATTTATGCTATTGTAAGCCCTTAGGGCATGTTTTGAAGTTTATTTTCTCTGCACTGTTTGTACTAGCTTATTTTCTCAGTTAATATAATTTTCCCTTTCTATTGGTTCCATTTTGTTCTTGGGTCGTGTCCCCATCAAGTGGTATCAGAGCGAGTTTTCCTGAGTGTGTAGACAGAGTGCCGACTGTGAGGTAGTTTGCACCAGGACTGTGTGGTTGTGGGTTCGAGTTAGAAGATGCCTCCATGAAGAGAGCATGGTGGAAGGGCTAGAGCTATTAATCCTAAGGAGGTTAGAGCCCTCCAGAGGTAGGTACAAGCATTGCAAGAGGAGCTTCGTAGAGGAGAAAATGTTGCCGCAGGTGACAACAGTGAGGATGACAATGAAGAAGAAGTAATGGGACCAAAAGAGGAAGTTGATGGGGAAGTTCTGAATCCTGTAGAGGAAAGGCTTTTTAGGGCCATTACTAAGTTTGGGAAAAGACCTACAATTGAAGTGGGTGTATTTTCAAGAAATCTGAAACCAGATGAGTTGATCGATTGGATCAATGAACTGGAAGAATACTTTGAGTATGAGGATATAAGGGACCCAGATAGGGTTAAGTTTGCAAAGGCCAAACTGAAAGGCCATGCCAAAATCTAGTGGCAAGAGGTTCAACTGGAAAGAAATAGAAGAGGAAAGGAGAAGATCACAAGATGGGATCGCATGGTGGAAAAATTGAAGAAGCAGTTCATTCCTATGGACTACAAGCTTGATCTATTTAAGAAGATGCATGGGTTAAAGCAAGCAGGAAGATCAGTCCAAGAATATACAGAGGAGTTTTACCGACTCTTGATTAGAGTATGGCATGCAGAAGAAAATAAGGAGAAGGTTGCTCGTTATATCAATGGGTTGCGACCTAGCATCCAAGAGGAATTAAGTCTGGTAAGAATGATCAGCGTTGAAGAGGCATACCAGTTTTCCCTATGAGTTGAAGAGAAGTTGAATAAAAGGTTTGAAGGAAGACAAAGAGGGTGTGGTCAAGGAGGAAGGGGAAGCGGTAGATCATTTGGAGGCTGCAATGAAACCCAAAAGAAAAATGAAGATGAGGGTACTAGCAGGAACCAGAGGAATGAGGGTTTCAACCGCTCCCGTGACCAAGACTTTGGAAATCAGAGAGGAAGAGGTAGAGGACATGGACAAGGAAGAGGAGGCTTCCATGGTACCTATTTCCATTGCAATGAAGAAGGTCATCGTGCCTTTGAATGCCCTCAATGACAAGGAAGGACAGATAGGAGAGCTGAGGGCCAAGCTAGGGTTTCTCATGTGGATGAGGATGCACAATCATCACATTCAGAGGATGCAGAAAGAGGAGAGACCTTGGTAAATGAAAGATTCCTACTAAGTGGTGAGAATGAACCAGGACAATGGAGGATTTTGTTCCATACCAAATGCAAGTGTGAGGATAAATGTTGTGATGTGATCATTGATGGTGGTAGCACTGATAACTTGGTATCAGAAGAGATGGTCTCTAAGCTGAAGCTCAAGAGGGAGAAACATCCCCAGCCCTATCAGATTTCTTGGGTAAAAGATTATCATAAGGTCCTGGTAATTGAACAATGTTTAGTAAAATTCAAAATTGGGAGTTACCATGATGAAGTTCTCTGTGATGTTATTTCAATGGATGTTTGCCATCTATTGTTGGGTAGACCATGGCAGTTTGATAGACATGCAGTACATGATGGACATGCAAACACATACTCTCTGACAAAGGATGGAGTTCACCACAAATTGAAGCCCATGAAAAAGGAAGGTGAAAAGGTATGTAGCAGTGCTAGGATTTGTCTTGTTGACGGAAGGAAGTTTTTAGATGGCATGAAACATCAGCATATGTGTTATGCTTTGATTTCTAGGAAAGATAAAGAAGGTAGTAGTGAAATACTAGTTGAAGTTTTAGATTTACTAGGGGAGTTTGGAAATATTATATCTAATAATGTTCCAGATGGATTGCCACCAGTAAGGCAAATCAGTCATCAGATAGATCTGATTCCAGGAGCGATTTTTCCTAACAAGGCTGCTCACAGGATGACTCCTACTGAAACAGAGGAGCTAAATAGACAGGTTCAGGAGTTGTTGAGGAAGGGCTTGATTCGAGAGAGCCTAAGTCCATATGCAGTACCTGCAGTACTCGCACCAAAGAAGGATGGAGAGTGGAGGATGTGTATAGATTCTTGAGCTATAAATAAGATCACCATCAAGTACCGATTTCCTTTGCCAAGGATGGATGATATTATGGACTGCTTGAGTGGAGCTTAGTACTTCACAAAGATAGATATGAAGAGTGGTTATCACCAGATATAGATTCGAGAAGGAGATGAGTGGAAAATAGCCTTCAAGACCAAGGAGGGTCTTTATGAGTGGTTAGTCGTGCCCTTTGGATTGACGAACGCCCCAAGCACCTTCATGCAACTCATGAATGAGGTACTTAAGAAGTTCTTGGGAAAATTTGTTATTGTCTAATTTGGATGATATTTTAATTTTCAGCAAGACTTTGGAAGAACATTTACTGCATATTTGTAGTGTCCTTGAAAGGCTAAGGGAAGAGAAACTGTTAATTAATCTGAAGAAGTGTATCTTTGCAAAAAGGGAGTTAGTCTATTTGGGTTTTGTTATATCACCCGAAGGTCTCAAAATGGATCCAGAGAAGGTAAAAGCCATCTTGGAATGGCCTACTCCAAGGCCTGCTACTGAGGTAAGATCATTTCATGGTCTGGTTAGTTTTTACAGGAAGTTTATTAAGAATTTCAGTGGCATATGTGCACCCCTAACTGATACAATAAGAGGGGATAGAAAAGAGTTCAAATGGACTGCAGCAGCTGCGAGAAGTTTTGAATTGCTGAAGAAAAAGGTAACAGAACAACCTGTGTTGGCACTTCCAGATTTTAGAAAAGTTTTCCAAGTGGATTGTGATGCTAGTGGCAGCGCTATTGGGGCTGTATTAAGCCAAGAAGGTAAGCCTATTGCATATTTTAGTGAAAAATTGAATGATGCAAAGAAGAAGTATTATGTTTAAGATCAAGAGTTCTATGCAATAGTTCAGGCCTTAAAGAAATGGAGGCATTATTTATTTCCAAAGGAATTTGTTTTGTATACTGATCATCAGGAATTACAGTACCTAAATAGCCAAGTAAATTGAATCAGAGGCATATGAAGTGGGTAGAATTCTTGCAGAGTTATACATTTGTGTTGAAGCATAGAAGTGGAAAATCTAACAGGGTTGCAGATGCACTAAGTAGGAGACAGTCACTACTTACAGTAATGCAGGTTGAAGTAGTTGGGTTTGATGAACTCAAGAATTCATACCCCAAGGATCCTGATTTTGCTAAAGCATGGAAAGCTTGTAAAGAACCTATTGTTGTAGATAGAACCAAGTGGTTAGACTATTTGATTCAGGATGGCATGTTGTTCAAAGGTAGTCAATTGTGCATTCCAAGGAGTTCCATGAGGGAAAATCTGATTAAGGAGAAACACAATGGAGGGATGGCAGGACATTTTGGTCGAGATAAAACCATTTCCATTCTTAGAGAACATTATTTTTGGCCTCAAATTTCACAGGATGTGAAGAAGTTCGTACAAAGTTGCCAAGTTTGTCAAGTTGCCAAGGGGTTTAGTCACAATACGGGTCTTTATCAGTTGTTGCTTGTTCCATCAAGGCCATGGGAGGACATAAGTATGGATTTTGTTCTTGGATTGCCAAGGACACAAAGGGGTAATGACTCAGTATTCGTGGTGGTTGATAGGTTCTCCAAAATGGAACATTTCATTCCATGCCACAAAACTCATGATGTTGTCCATATTGCAGACTTGTTTTTCAAAGAGGTGGTAAGACTACATGGTCTTCCAAGGAGTATAGTTTCTGACAGAGATACTAAATTTGTGGGGTAATTCTTGAGGACATTGTGGAAAAAGTTGAGAACAGACTTGAAATTCAGTTCCACGCATCACCCACAAACTGACGATCAAACAGAAGTGGTAAACAGAAGTTTGGGCAATTTGCTGAGATGTTTAGTTGGAGATAAGCCCAAGGGATGGGATTTGATTCTACCACAAGCAGAGTTTGCTTACAATAACTTTGTAAATAGGAGTACTGGAAAATCACCATTTCAAATTGTATATGGGAATAGCCCAAGGACTGCACCAGAATTGAGGAAGATAGAACAAGGGGAGAGGACAAGTGCTGAAGCGGAAGAATTTGCTGAACATATCAAGCATCTTCATGAGGAGGTTCAAGCACACATTACCAAGATGAATCAAGAGTATAAAGCTAGGGCTGATCAAAGGAAAAGACATAAGGAATTCCAAGTAGGGGATCTAGTCATGGTGCACTTACGAAAAGAAAGATTTCCAGCCGGTACTTACAACAAGCTGAAAATGAAGAAATTTGGCACCTGCAAATTTTTGAAGAAACATGACTCAGGAAATGCATATGAAGTGGAGCTGCCAGATGGTATTCACATTTCTCCCATTTTTAACATTGCAGATTTAATAGAGTATCATGATGATGGTGCAGATGATGAGCTGGTGTTAGAGCCATGTCCAATTCCTGCTTCTAAGAAGGAGGAAATAGAAGACATTCTAGATCATCGTGTGGGTAGGAGTACCAGAAACAGGCAGTATGAAGAGTATTTGGTCAAATGGAAAGGACGACCGATCGAGGACTCAACTTGGATTTCAGCAGCTGAGGTTTCCCATTTGGGATTTCCTCTACCATCCATAAAGTGACAGGGTTACTTTTCAATCTACCCTAGGTGTCTGATGCAGGAGCATCCAAAGGTATAAGGGCAATCCCGTGTCACCCAAAAAAATGTACTTAGACTTAGTTTATGTTTCATGTCTTTACATTTTTGGATACCCATTTGGGTCAAATAAAGGTTCCAACTCTCACAGTTCCACTATCAGTGTGTTTGAAAATCTCGAAAAAATAGGAGCATGCAATTTGGCCATCATTTTGGTGACCTAGAAGGTGTGAATTGGCTAGATGAATATAATTGTGATTTAGAGCATTCCAAAAAAAGAATCAGGTCAAAAGGCCCCACGGTTTGAAAGTTATTGTAGTTTTTCGAGTTTTGGAGACTTCCTAAGAATGCTTCAAAGTCAGGTTAGGGGCATTAAATGACCTCGAAAAGGGCCAAAAAATGGGGGACAAGCAAAGCTGGTCCATAGGGCTATAGAGCGCTTCGAGAGCTTTTCAAAAATGTAAACGGTTCATCAATCGGAGCTACAGTTCAAAAGTTATGCCTCCCAAAAGTTCGGTTACCGTTTCTGGATTCTTCTAGATTTGCACCGACTTCTAACGCCACTTCTAGAACCTTCTATTTGGTCGGTGGATGCCTACTAGCACTTTCTAGAATGCACTTCTAGTCCTTAACCCTCCGGGGTCTATTTAAGGAGATTTTTGGCATTGTAAAAGGCAGTTCAGAGTGGAGTTTGAGAGGAGGTACAAAAAGGAGAAATTATCTCCAGATTTATGCTATTGTAAGCCCTTAGGGCATGTTTTGAAGTTTATTTTCTCTGCACTATTTGTACTAGCTTATTTTCTCAGTTAATATAATTTTCCCTTTCTGTTGGTTCCATTCTGTTCTTGGGTCGTGTCCCCATCATCTCACATTCATCTTGTAGGTTCTCCCATTTACCAAATTTATTATTAAGGGATAAAATGATGCCACAACATGACGCTTATGTAACTAATATAGAACATCTAGGCATCATAATTTCAATATATATATGATAGACTTCCACTTGAAGGTTGACTTGGGCCAAGAAACCAGTGCTAAAAAATGGTTTAGAGAACATAGCTCACAGTTTTCAGATAAAATAGATTTACATGCATATGGTACATCTTTGTGCAGAAATAAGTTGAATTCAATGCATTTGTAAACATATTTCATAGCTATATAGCTCATTGAAGGGACCATGTAGGGACTATACATTCCCTTTGATCAACTATTAATGATTTAAATTTACTTTCGATTCACAAGAATGAAATGAACTCTAGCAGTAGCTATTACGTCTTGCTCTTGAATCATTTTCTTTTTCTTGTTTATGTAGCGAGTAGCCAAATGTTGACTTGGTCAAAGCTGGTTTAATCTTGATTTACGATAAATGAAAGTTAAAATCTTAGATTACATCAGAAATTAAATACATTATTTTATGATGGAATACATGATTTGTTATTTTATGATGATGTTGCCATAAGATGTGTTCTTAAATGTTGTGATTTCATATCTATATGATTATGCTAATGTATTTATTTCCTAATGATGATGTAATTAAGATGTGATATATTGATTATGATGGGTACTAACTCATTGTTGGTTACGAGTATTTGACTAGATGTAAGGATCCTCACGATGAGAGTGTGGTTGAGGTAGAGAGTGAAAGCCTTTGTACAGGAAAATTGTTTAAAGAGTGTGCTCATTAAAAAAAAAATTGTTTAAAATGTTCTATTAAATTTATCTTTTTAACTTCAAAAAAATGAAAAGGGGAAAGCCTTCATATGAGAAAAATTAGGTCAGTTATTTGTATATTTTGGGGGGGCATTGTTAAAAAGGGGGGTAGGGGTTTGTAAAATGGTAGCGGACTCGAGATAGCAGTAGATTGGAGATCAAGCATGAAGCCAGGTTCTCAACTCATCTTGTAGCCACTTGTTTTTTAGATTCTTTCAAGTTTGGAAATAACTTTGTTATGTAAAGGAAGCTTTTGAATTTCAAGTTTTTGCTATTATCATGCAATAGTACTACATTGTCTGCACATTTTTGGTGATGTTTAAAATGTAGCAATTGATGGTGTGTTTCCCTTTGGTATTCTAGATGAATCTATATGTTTGAGCTCTTTTTCTTTTCAAGAATATCGTGTTTCCAACCTATCATAATAGGGGATTGAGATTGGCAAAAAAAAACCCTCGGTCATTACTTTCTCCTCACCTGCAATAGGAAATATGGGATTTTTGTTATAATAACTCAGCTCTAACGATGAATGATGTTTTTTAAATAGAGAAAAAGAACTGTTGGTATGTCTTCATTCCATTGGATCTAGATAAAATGCATTTATTTTCCTTAACCATGCCTATTTTTTTTGAGATTACTGAGTCATGATTCTAAAAAATCCAACCTTATAACCAAAATTAATAGAACTTGAAGTGTAATGGAAGGAAGCCAGATTCAATTCACCAGATTAGGCTCTTACATAATGTCTCTTGCTAAGTTTTGCTATGTTTTGGTTTTCTTTGTTCCTTAAATCGCACCATTGCTAGTTAGTGTAGAGTACAACACTAGAGAATGAAACATAATTTTGTCAATTTAGAGGTCTCTCCAAGACCAGTCAAGATATCCCATTGGCTTGGTTAGACTATAAAAAAAAAACTTTGGCCCTAGGCTTTGTAAACCATAATTAGCTCAAGAGGGGCTCACAGCCAAAAATTGCTTGGTGATAACTTAATTTGAAGCCTATGGAACTATTGTCTATCTCTTTTTTCTTGAATATTTACAAAAAATGAGAAGACCTCTAATTATTTCTTGTTCCAACCACCAAAAATGCATTAAAAATAGATCTTTCCATTATCCTGATTAGGGTTATTATCCAAATGTTGAAAAATGAACTTTGAGCTACTCCTTCTAGCTATTCAATTATGTTGGTTGGTGTTATTATTTAAATGTTTATGCTATATGAATGAGTTGTTCTCCTGAATCTATCTAAGACAAATGCTATCTTCCTTAGCAAAAATCTTCTTTAATGCAGAAAAGCTTAGATTCTATTGGGATATTATAAAATAAATGAAATGTGGCATGTGGTTGTAGAAGTATTGTTAAGGTTTAAAATATATAGTAACTAGCAATGAGATAAATACCATGGCAAACTATTGTTATTCTAAATAATTTCAACTTCCAAAATCTATTGGTGTCAGTGTTTTGATTTCACTAGTGAATTTTAGTGTATTTTAAGGTTAAGTAAATTATGGTTCCTTTCATTTATTTATTCTTCCATACTAAGCATTTAACAAATTGTTGTTGGTTTCTTGAAGCTTATAATATTCAATTTAGTATTGATATGTTTGATTGTACCATACAAAAATGGTGATCTTACATGTTCTACAATAGTTTCATTCCAACATTACTGTGATTGGCTAAACCATAAGAAAAGGATGGACATGCATTTTATGTGTTTTTAGATGAAAAAGTATTCATTCTAGCATTACTATAATTGATGGTACCATAAGGAGAGAATGAACATATGTGTTATGTGCTTTTATTTAGTTGTAAGTCAGATTTAGTTAGAACATCTTATTGTTAGTCAATGTATAGGTGTACATTTTTCTTCATGGCTAGGTGTAATGTAGCAACATTGGGAAGGATAGAATGGATACTTCACATTTTGTTTCTTCTATTTGCCACTTCTGTGGAATGGATATATATTGCTCTTGTTTCTTCTACCATTAAATCTAGCTCTGCAAGTGCTTGGCAAAACCATTTGAATTTTTTGCATTTAATTATGAGGTGTATGTGACTATGCTTATTTAGTTGTAATACATATGTGTAGATGTGTAGTGTTATTTTTTTTAATTCCCTACTACATCTCATGATTAGGCTACTAGGCACATGATTGCATGTAGTGTGTTTCACAGTTGCACTGGATCCATCTGATCCATCTTGTTCTAGGAAGCTAGGCTTCTCATGTCAGGGTCAAGGTATTCTTCATGTCAGGAAGAATCCTGGGGGAGTAATCACTCCATGGTTGGTGAAGTAAAAGCACCTAGGCCACACCTCATCTCAGATAGCAGATGGACAGTGTCTTATGGCTTTGGAGATAGGTTATGTTGAAGGACACAATAGGAAAGGATAACTTAGTTTTATTGTATCTTTCATCCTTGAGATGAACTAAACTATGTAATTGTATATGAGAGAAATGTAAAATCTAGAAACTGATGTAAAATATTGCACTATAATTGATGTATGTTGGATCAACAACTATGGTAATTAGTTCTCTGACATAACATTAGATGTGTTAATGTGAATAACCAATATCATCATGATGTAACACCAAACATTCTTGAGTATGCTAAAGATGTGAAATTATAGATTAGCACCTTAATATTTATATTATGTTAATAAACTAATTGTTAATGGATAAATAGTTTGACTTTTCCACTTTATTATGATTGGTTCTCTTCCACTCTTTTCGTAATTTGTTGATGCGACAAATTTTATGTAGGACATGGCTCTTAAATATGGTATTAGAGCATGGTTTAAAACTAGGTCCTTGGGAAACTATGCTAACTTGTGCCAATGTTTGTCAAGTGTTTGAATTATCATCATGGCCACAAGAGCTAAATGAAAAAGTGGGTCCAACAGTGGTGCATAGGCTGAGGAACCTAATGAGAGGTTAGATTAGATATTGGTGCTATTGACCTAGTAGGGGGCGCAAGGATGGATAATCTAGAGCATGAGACTCGAGGTAGGCATGCTAAAGAAGAGGCAAGGAAGCATGATGAAGATCAACATTCTAAAGCCCTACATAAATAGGAAGAGGAATTGAGAAAGAAATGTGAGGAGGAGCAATTGGTTGAGGCTCTTAAGAGATATGAGATAGAGTAGAAGGTGGAAGCTGTCAAATTTCTCTCCTTAATTATGATAGGGTATAGATAGTAGCTAACTTGAGTAAAGATCTCAAGAAGGTGACTCTACCTACATTGCATGGTAGAGCTTCTAGGGAAGATGTGAGGGCATAGATTACTAGTATGGAAAAGTATTTCCTCATTTGAAACTATACAAGGAAATCTAGAGTAGTTTGGGCTACATATCAACTAATGGGTGAGGCAGCTACTTGGTGGGAAAATATTATGGTTGAAAAGAAGCTCCAGCATGGGGAGGTAACCTGGGAAGAATTCTTATAATTTTTCAACAAATGATGGTTACCTCAGCTATTCTATGACAAGAAAACAACATACTTCTATAAACAAGTTTAGGGGAACATGAACGTTACTCAATATCATGAATGATTTTGTCATTTAGTGAAGTATGTTCCTCAGTATCAGCATGATGAGCTATTTAGAACTAAAAAAATTTTAATGGGTTTGTGACCAGAGATTTATAGTGAGGTCAAGATGCAGGAGCCTGAGACCATGGACTTTGCACTACGTAAGGCCCTTAGGTAGGAAGAGAGATTGAAGGATGCTTCTTCATATAAATCCTCCAACCAAAACTATAAAATAAAGTACTAGGATAATAGGTTATATTAGGGTATCAAGGGTTATCAAGAGGATAGTCCAAAGGGAAATGGAAAGAAACAACAAATCAAAAACATGAAGGATAAGGGACAAGAGAATCTTGATAGGAATAGGAACAAGAAAAATTCAAACAACAACAAGAATCAAAATCAAAGAAATGGAAATGGAAGGAATGGAAACAACATAGGTGATTAGAATAGGAATGATGATAGGAGAGGCCCCAGGATAGGATGTTTTGTATGTGGCAATAACCATTTTGCTGCTAAGTGCCCACGATAAGCAAATAAGAGGGACCTTCCTCTATAGCACTACATTCATGCTACAGTTGATCATAGATAGGTAGACTATAGGGCCACTGCTATACAGATGATTGGTACACTTTTTGGTTACCTTGTTTCTATCCTTATAGATACTAGTGCTACTGAATGCTTTGTAGATCCTAAGATAGTAGAAAAGATACCTGTTAGGGCTAGTTTTATGGTTGAACCTTGGACTACAGAGTATGATAACAAGGCTAAATGTAGGGTACAACATGCTTATTTTGCAGTGGGTTGGAACTCCCTAGATTTCAAATAGAGGTCAACTTGTATGTGGTGCCTTTGGGCTCATACGATGTCATCCTAGGCATCAATTGTTTAAGTGAGCATAAAGCTTTAGTAAACTATTAAGATGAGGTGATTGAATGTCTCAATGAAATAGGGTGTTCAATGATATTAAATGGTGTCAAACGACCCTTGGAGTTGAGGAAAATTTTAGCAATGCAGTTGAAGAAAGCCAAGAGGAAAGGATATCAGTTATGCATTGCCCATGTTAAGAGTTTGGAAGAGACTCCACCTCGATTAGAGGATTTCCATATTTTGTAGGAATTTAGAGATGTGTTTCCAGATGATTTTCTAGAACTACCCCCTAAGAGGGAGTTTGATTTATCCATATATCTTGTACCAAGAGTAGAACCTCAATCAAAGGTTCCCTACTATATGACTTCCACAAAAATGTATGAGTTGAATACTCAACTACAAGAACTCTTGGATAAAGGTTTCATTCAACCTAGTGTATCACTATGGGGAGCTCCTATAATCTTTGTGAAGAAGAAGGATGGTACCTTAAGATTGTGCATTGACTACCACATGCTAAATAAGGTGATCGTAAAGAATCGATACCCTCTCCTAAGGATTGATGAACTTTTTGATCAAATGAAGGGAGCGACTATATTCTCTAAAATTGATTTGCAATCTAGATATCATCAACTTTGGATTCAAGATGAAGACATACATAAGACAATATTCAAAACAAGGTATGGGCATTATGAGTTTGTAGTCTTACCTTTTGGATTGACAAACACACCAGCCACTTTCATGAATTTGATGAATAGTGTTTTCAGAGATTGTCTTGATAAATTCATGTAGATATTTATAGATGATATATTAATATACTCAAAGAATTTAGAAGAGCATTCACGCATAGTGTTGCAGTGTCTAAGAGATAGGAAACTATATGGAAAACTCTCCAAGTGCTCCTTTTATCAAATAAAGATCCACTACTTGGGGCACATTTTATTAGCATAAGGCATAGTAGTGGACCCTACAAAGATAAAAGCCATCTTTGAAAGGAAAAATTCACAAAATGTAAGTGAAGTTAGGATTTTATGGGTCTTGCTAGGTATTATAGGAAATTCATTGAGGGATTTCCCAGCATAGCAACACCAATTACATCTCTCCAATGCAAGGGTAAAAGATTTGAGTGGACAAAAGCATGGGAGAAAGCCTTTTAGTTACTTAAGAAAAAGCTCACTACCACTCCTATCTTGATTATACCAGACCCAAATGGACATTTTGTTGTCACCATAGATGCTACTGGAGATGGGCTTGGGGGTGTATTGATGTAGGATGGTAAGGTTGTTGCCTACAAGTCTAGGAAACTCAAATTGCATGAAGTAAATTATGTTCCTCATGATTTAGAGCATGCTTTGCAAATGTGGCAGCATTACTTATTAGGCAAGCCATTTGAGCTCAAGACTAATCATATGGGGTTGAGGTACATTTTCACTTAACCTAGAATCTGAATGCCAGATAGAGGTAGTGGCTCAAATTCCTTAGTGAATATAATTTTGGCATAGAGTATATTAAAGGCAAAGAGAATAGGGTAGCAGAAGACTTAGTTGTAGGAGATATATTGTTGCTATCTCTACATCTCAAACTTGTATGAGAGAATATATCCTTCAGTACCTTTTTGGAGATGCCCATTATGAATGGGTGAAGATAGTCTTGGACACCAATGCCTCTGATTCACGATTAGATGATTATTCCTTAGATGAAGATGGTGTGCTTAAGTACCAAAATAGGATTTATGTTCCCAACCATGAAGTGTTGCAAAAATTTGTTCTTGAGGAGATGCATTGCACTCCATTTTCAAGGCACCTAGGGCTAAACAAAATGATGGCTGATTTGAGACCTTTATACTTTTGGCTAGGACTCAAACGAGATGTGACAAAATATGTGGCCCACTATTTGAAATGTCAATGTGTCAAGGCTAAGCATGTCCATTTGGCAGGTCTTATGTACCCATATGAGATTCCATAGTCTAAATGGTAGGTTACTTGATGCAAGCATGATGTCATCTTGGTCTTAGTCAAAAAATTAACCAAAGTTGCCCACTTCATTCCTAGTAGTCTGAAGGACAAACCTCCAATTTTAGCAAGAAAGCTTGTTTGGGAGATTTTTTGACTGCATAGTATTCTAGAGACCATTATTTCCAATAGGGACACTTGAATGACTTCAATATTTTGGAAAATCTTGAACTCCACTTTGGGTACATGCTTGAATTTCAGTACAACATACCACCTTGAGACGGATGGATAGAAAAAGAGGGTGAATGAGGTGCTAGAAGATTTTTTATGTATGTACTACATGGATCAATAGTACAAATGGGAGGAGTATCTTCCATTGGTGGAGTTTTCCTTTAATAATTCCTATCATTATTCTTTGGGTATGGTTCCATTTAAATCTATTTACAAACAAAAATGTCAAACTCTTATCAGTTTCGATAGGATTGAGGATAGGGTTATTGTGGGTCCTAAGATGTTATGGGAGATGGAAGAGTAGGTGATCTTAATCCATAAATAGCTAAAGGAAGCAATAGATCAGCAAAGGAGTTACACAAATAAGAAATGCACTTTCCATTAGTTCCAAATTGGGGATAAAAATTTTCTGATGGTTAGACCGTAAAAGAGTTCAGTCTTGTTCAATAAGAGTTCAAAGCTTGCCACAAGATTTGTTGGTTTGTTTGAGGTCTTAGAAGTTATCAACCTAGTTGCTTATTGGCTTTCTTTGCCACCTGCTTTGGCCTGAATTCATAACATTTTCCATGTGTCTTTGCTTAAGCCCTATCATCTTGAGATATCTCATGTTCTTGACTGGCATGCATTGTAGGTACAAGATCCAGGGGTGATGGCAGTTCAACCCACCTAACTCATTGAGCAGCATACCCTCAGGGTACCAGATAGGGATGTTCTCTAGTATAAGGTCAAATGGGACCAATTTGGCATGGATAGTGCCACCTAAGAGGATGTAGAGGATTTACAAAAATCTTTTTCCCATCTTTTTGTATAGCTATTTATTTCAGATGGATATCAGTTTTGGTATGTGTATGCTAAATTTTGTTGTGAATGACATCAAAATGATGTTTTTTCCTAGTGGGAAAGGATGTCATGTTTTTCCCTTGAATCTTTTTTCTTTTTCTTTCTTATGTGGTGAATAGTCAAATGCTAACTTGGTCAAAGATGGTTTAAGCTTGATTTATGATAAATGAAAGTTAACATCTTAGATTACATAAAAAAAATTAAATGTATTATTTTATGATGGAATACATGATTTTATATGTTATGATGATGTTTCCATAAGATATGTTCTTAAATGTCATGATTTAATATCTATGTGATTATGCTATTGTATTTACTTCCTAAAGATGATGTAATTAAGATGTGATATATTGATTATGATGGGAACTGAATCATTGTTGGTTGCGAGTGTGTGATTGTTGGATACAATTGATTAATTGCATATTTTCTTTGATGTTACACAAATTTCATATCATTATTAGTTAGTATATGCCAAGCTCACTCAGGTACTGAAGACATTTTTGTGTTTACCAAGCATCCCTATGATTTCCTAGTTTAGAAACCAGTGTCTACTAAGTTTACTTGAGCATCGAAGGAAAGTATGTAGAAGATGAGTGTCTACCAAGCTCATTCAGTTAATGAAGGAATGTTGGATGGAACTAGTGCTAACTAAGCTCACTCAGTTGTCAAAGGATTTTCGCAAGTTTGTAGTGTTAACCAAGCTTCTGTTGGTTAACAAAGGAAATTATTTCTGAGTTAGTTTCTACCGAGTTGGGTTAGCTAAAAAAGGATTTTCTTATTTTGGAATATTAAGCTTAATTGATTTATCTATTGATTCCAGCTGACTAAGGTGATGACTATTAATTATTCTAATTTGCATTTGAGCCAACTTAACAAAGTAAAAGATATAAGTATAAGGTCAAGTTGTGATTTCAAAGTGTGGATGTGAAAGTATGGAGATGTTATTGAAGATTTAATGATGAGAAGAGAAAGTGAATTTGAAGGATAAGTAGAATATCCTTGTGGAGCAAAAAAGCTATATTCAATCAAGAAGCATCAAGTACAAGCTAGAACAGAGATCTGTAATCAATAATTAAGTTGCATTCAAATTAGGTCATCTCATTCTTACTCTCTGATACCAATTGTTGGAAATATAAGAGGAGTAACTAAGAGGGGAAGGGTGAATTGGTTACTACTAAAATATATCCAAATCCCTTAAATGTTAGTACAAACATGCAAACTGAAAACTGAATATTAGTTAACAAAGGAAATCATTTAGAAGTTAGTTTCTACCAAACTAGGTCAGCTAAGGAAGGATTTTCTTATTTTGGCATATTAAGCTTGATTGATTTATTTATTGATTCTAGCCGACTAAGGTGATGAATATTAATTATTCTAATTTGTATTTGAGCCAATTTGAAAAAGTGAAAGATATAAGTATAAGGTCAAGTTGTGATTTCAAAGTGTGGACGTGAAAGTATGAAGATGTTATTGAAGATTTAATGATGAGAAGAGGAATAAAATTTGAAGGATAAGTACAATATCCTTGTGGAGTAGAAATGCTATATTTGATCAGGAAGGATCAAGTACAAGCTAGAACAAATATCTATAATCAACAATTAAGTTGCATTCAAATCAAGTCATCTCATTGTTACTCTCTAACCATTAAGTGTTAGAGTAAATAATTAATTAATTATCAATTATTTATTCTATTTAGTTAAGCTTACTTAGGTTAATGCATTTATTTAATATTTAGTATTTAATAATTGTAGTGGTTAGTTGTTGACAACATGAGAGTTTGTTCCCTTCTAGCATGTTCCACCTTTTTGTGGAAGAGTGCTTTGTTGTCAACCTTATCTTCTACCTCTTTCTAGATTTTTCTACAAGCTTCCATGAGGCCTTTATATTCAGGCTCTCTCTTTGTATTTTCGCATTGCATTCTCATTGTAAATACAATTTCATTTTTTTGCATTATTTCTCTCTCATGTCCGTTTAGGGTTTTTCCAAGTTCCACCTCTTCCTTCTTGGTTTCCCTTCGACAGGTTATTTTTCATGCAAGTGACCTTGGCAACTGTGGAGTTGGATTTCATCAAATTCTACATGGTATCAGAGCCTCCCTATTGCTGCTTTGTTGAAGGATTTTTGAAGCCACGATTTAGAGACACAAACTCTAGTTTGTTTGTGCATTTTTCTTCTATTTAGGGGAAGAGTATTTTTTTGAAGCACTTTAGGCCCAAACAGATGCTGCCATTGGATTCAAAAGATGCTTTTTAGTCAAGATCCATATAAAATTTGTCAATTTTGGAGATAGGGCTCCAGGAGGCAAAAAAAATTAGCCCTAGTTACAGTCGTACAGACTATATGGATTTTTTGAGCAAACATTTTTTTTTTTAAAAAGGTCGCATAGCGCACCACTGTGGCACCACCTAGTGGCCACCATGGGGCTACTCGTGCCTCTCCAATGCTGGTGGCTCTACTCGGTACCTTTGGCACCTCAACCTCAAACTCCCTCTGGTAGCTCAACCTCTATTTTGGTGCTCTGCCAACACTTTTCTCAGCCTTGTCTTCGCCTGTTGACACGTATCCTACCACTCTTCCACCTAGCTCCACTTGAAAACCATTCAACCTATGTGGAAGCCAGCTCACCTGCCAGCATGTGTACACTTAGCATATTTTTGCATAGTTAGCCTATCCACATTGGATTCCTAAGCCACTTGTCATGTGACATGTGGCAAGGCTACCACATGGCACTTTGCCACGTGGTCGCTGCCACGTCAACCCACTACCACGTGGTTGCCATGTGGACTTGCCATGTGGCATGCCACATGGCATCTTTTTTTCACTGACAGTTGACAGGTCGTCAAGAATGATGGCATTAATATGACATCATCCCTGCATTAGTAGACCTTCTTGCACCTCTTCTCCAAGGTGCAATTTGACCTACCTTCAATTTTTTGGCCATAACTTGAGTATACTGAGGTATTTTTCCGATCCAAAAGAAGTGCCAAAAAGCTTGTTCTGAGACAAAGACATTAGTGTAGGTTTTTTCAGGTTTTGATGTAGTTTAGTTGCTCATTTTCATAATTGAAGTCCAAAGTTTTATTTTTGTTTCCGGCATGCATATCTTTTGCATCTTATGTCAGTTTTTTGAAAATGTTATATTTTTGGAAAGCTAGTTTTTTCACCTTCTCAAAAATATAGTCCTTTTCCTTAGATTCTAGCCCATGCTCTTTCTATCATATTTTTGGCATTTTTTGTCTATGGTGGATATCTTGAGTGTTTCAGGTCCGAGGATTGTTTTCCTGGCATGGTTTCTTTTATTTTCAGCTGTCCTATCTTTTGTGTTAGCTTTTTTCCTTTTTTGATCATTGTAGACATCATTTGTAAGCTATTTTGTATATGCACTAAGATAAAGTGTTACTTTTGCATTTCGAGTTCATGAACATTATTTTTGAGATAGTTGTACTTGCAATCCTTTTATAAAGCACCATGGGGGGATTTTTGTTTGCTATTTTAGGCATTCTCCCTTTGTCAAGTGAGTTTCCCTTCCATGACATTAGCCCCATGTAGCATCATTGTGACTGTGTCTTTATAGGTATTTGTACCTCTTCCTCTCTCATCGTTCTTGGTTCTATATGCAGAGGATATTGGCCCACCTTCTTACTTGCCTGTCATCTCACCTCATCTACATTAAGGGGGGGTTATGCTATTGTTTCTAATGCATTCTTGGTTCAATGGTTCGATACTGTGAACTATGTATTCAATGGTTGATCTTATATACAAGGTGATTGTAGTGGCTGGCTACCTATGCATTTCGGTGAGATGGATCATCTACCATATAGAAATGCTCGGTTCTGTAGACACCTAAATTTGATTACACCACTTTGGTAATCCTATTTAGCCATCTCTAAAGGCATCATTAATTAAATTCTTATTTAATTAATCTTTTGCCATCCCCTAGCTGATTAATTTAATTAATCATCTATAGTCCTAATTGATAAATCAAATAACTTATCATTTATCAATTAAATCCTATTCTTCTATCTAATTCCAAAATCCCCATTATTAAATAAATCTATTTGATAAATAAAACCCTCAAATCTAATAACCCTTAACTTATCCCTAAACCCCCTTTTTAGCCTAATCCACCCCATCCACCCATACTAACCAATCTTAGCCACTAACTCACCCACCCTCATGAATGCCATCCACTTGCAAATCTCTAACAAGCCTAATCTAATCCTAAACCCAAGCCTAATCCACCCCCTAATGTTGTCACATTCCCTAAATAAGCTTAAGACTTTCTTAAGCCAAAGAAAGTCAACAATCTCAACTCCCTCCAATATATCCCAACCACCCAACAATGAATGCTCTTTAAAAAGCCATAAAGACTCTTACAAGCCATAATGAAGGGTCTTTATGAAGATATTATCCCTTGAGCCTCCTTTGTTGACTTATCCTTCCCTTTCCTCCATCCACTCACCTTGTGACATGTGTCACTCCCTGATTGGTGCTTAACAAGCACAATCCATGTGCTCCCCTTTGAGTGCATCCTAGCCCTCCTTAAGCTTTCATCTTTCCTTGCATCTTAGCCCTCAAACCCTCAAGCCCTTAGCCTATAAATTGAATCCCCTCCCAAGCCATTTCACCACAATCTTGGAGCTAAAGTTATAATGCCCTTTTGAGAGCCAAAAGCCATCAACCATACCCTTATGATGCCAAATTGAGAGCTCACGAAGCTACCAATTTGCTATTTTCCATCTCCATTGAAGCTATTTTTTGAGAACCTTGAGCATAAATCCCAATCCTTAGACCCATCTACTAAGCAAGGAGCTAAATCCTATTGGGAGAGTCCATTCATTTGGCTCACATTTCCAATTGGGGTTTCCTCTTTAGTCTCTCATTTATGTTATGGTTTATATGCTAGTTAATGCTTTTATTTTTTAATAGATTAGTATTACTTGCTAACATATTTCTCATATACAGGTTCATGCCTTCTTCTTCCATTGAGGTTGTTTAGATCAGCAGTTTCTTTTTGATGGAAGACTTTGTGGCTTCTTCATGCTTCAGTGATGCTCTTTATGATCACTCTTTGTTCCTGTTTTAGGGGACATTTCCCTAGTTGGAGGCTTCTTTAGTTCTTCACTAGGTTCTTACCTCTTTTTGAGGGAGAGTTTTTCCCACGCGGTTTTCTCTCTTTCTCCATTTTTAGAGGTTGCATCTCTTTTCTTTGTACATGGGTACCTAACATGGCCTCCTTGTCAGGACCCATTCTGCATTTTCATCTTAGTTTTGTGAGCTTAAGGCATTCCCCTAAGTTGCACTTAAGGGGGGGTGTTAGAGTAATTATTTATTCTATTTACTTAATCTTACTTAGGTTAATGCATTTATTTAATAGTTGTAGTTGTTAGTTGTTGACAACATGGGAGTTTGTTCCCTTCTAGCATGTTCCACCTTTTTCTGGAAGAGTGTTTGGTTGTCAACCTTATCTTCTACATCTTTCCAACTTGTTCTACAAGCTTCCACGAAGCCTTTATATTCGGGCTCTCTCTTTTTATTTTTTTATTGCATTCTCATTGTAAATACAATTTTATTGTTTTGCATTATTTCTCTCTCATGTTCGTTTAGGGTTTTTCCAAGCTCCAACTCTTCCTTCTTCATTTCCCTTTGATAGATTATTTTGCATCCAGGTAATGTTGGTGACTGTGGAGTTTGATTTCATCAACTCCTACATATAGTAGTGATCTAAATCTCTTAATAGAGTTGGCTTAATAGCTATGTGCAAATCTTCTAACAAGGTCACAATTCTATTGAATTGTCTAAAAACCTCTAACAAGGCCACTCCTAATAGGGTGATTAAATCCTCTAATAGGGTCACACCTAATAGTGTGTTTTGTAACCTTTAACATGCTTGGATCCTAATAGGGCTCACTTCATAAGAATGAAAATAGTAACTAGTTGCAATTGGTGGTTTTTCTCATATTGGGTTTCCACATTAAATCCTAGTGTCAAAAGTGTTCATACTATTTTCTTTTATGTGTTTGCAACTAAGTTAAAGTAATGGTAATCATAGATAACATCTGAAGTTTGTATGTTAAGCATTTACTAAGCTCATTTAGTTATTACCAAGTTACAACATTCTATATGTGTTTACCAAGCTTTAGCAGTATTCAATTTTCAATTTGCATGTTTGTACTAACATCTAAGGGATCTGCATCTATTTTAGTAGTAACTGATTCACCCCTCCCCTCTCAATTACTCCTCTTATATTTCCAACACTAAGTGGATGTAGGGACCATTACAATGAAAGTGTGGTTGAGGTAGAGAGGGCTAGCCTTTTGGAAGGGGATGCATCAAATGCCCATGCTGCCACACACACATCACATAGAATTTCATGTTGTTTTATTTTGTTTTTCGTTACACTTACTAAATTAATCTTGAAATTTTAAGTGAAATTTAGAAGTTGCAATTTAATTGTTTATGAAAGATGTATAGAAAGATTTTTATTACATTGAATCACTAACAGAAGAGTTTTGATATTTTATTATGATATATAATTAAAAGTTCTATTTTGATTTTGTGAATAGAAACTTAAAAGTAAAAAAAAAAAAGTTCAACAAATATATATGTGCTCATAAAACAAAATTGTTAAAAATATTTTATTAAATTTATCTTTTTAACTTCAAAAAATGAAAAGGGGAAAGTCATCATACGAGAAAAATTAGGTCAGTTATTTGTTTGTTTTGGGGGGGGCTATTGTTAAAAAGGGGGGTGGGGGTTTGTAAAGTGGCCATGGACTGGAGACAGCAACAGATTGGAGATCAAGCGTAAAGCCAAGTTCTCAACTCATCTTGTAGCCATTTTTTTAAGATTCTTTCAAGTTTCGAAATAACTCTATTATGTAAAAGGAAGCTTTTGAATTTAAAGTTTCTATAGTTATCTTAGAATAGTACTACATTGTCTAGACATTTTTGGTGATGTTTAAAATGTAGCAATCGATGGTGTGTTTTCGTTTGGTATTCTAGACAAATCTATATGTTTGAGTTCTTTTTCTTTTCAAGAATATCGTGTTTCCAACCTATCATAACAGGGGATTGAGATTGGCCAAAAAAACCCTCGATCATTACTTTCTCCTCATCTGTAGTAGGAAATATGGGGTTTCTATTATAATGACTTCACTCTAATGATGAAAAATGTTCTTTTAAATGTAGCAAAAGAACCGTTGGTATGGCTCCATTCCATTGAATCTGGATAAAACACATTTATTTTCCTTAACCATGCCTATTCTATTTGAGATTGTTGAGTCATACTTCCAAAAAATTCAACCTTATAACCAAAATTAATAGAACATGAAGTGTAATGGAAGGAAGCTAGATTTAGTTTACCAAACTAGGCTCTTACATAACGTCTCTTGCTATGTTTTGTTGTTTTTTGGTTTTCTTTGTTCCTTAAATCAGATCATTGCTAGTTAGTGTAGAATACAACACTAGAGAATGGAATAAAATTTTGTCAATTTAGAGGTCTCTCCAAGACTAGTCAAGATGTCTTGTTGGCTTGGTCAGAGTGTTAAAAAAAGAAAAAACTTTGACCCTAGGCTTTGTAAACCATAAGTAGCTTAGGAAGGGCTCATAGCCAAAAATTGCTTGGTGATAACTTAATTTGAAGTCTATGAAACTGTTCTCCATCTCTTTTTTCTTGATATTTACAAAAAATGAGAAGACCTCTATTATTTCTTGTTCCAACTGCCAAAAATTCATTAAAAACTATATCCTTCCATTATATTGATTAGGGTTATTATCCAAATGTTGAAAATTGGATGTTGAGCTGCTCATTCTAGCTGTTCAGTTATGCTAGTTGGTGTTATTGTTTAAATTTTTAAGCTATATGAATGAGCTATTCTCCTGAATCTATCCAAGAAAAATGTTATCTGACAGAGAATAACTCTTCTTTAATGTAGAAAAGCTTGGATTCTATCGGGATATTATAAAAAAAATGAAATGTGGCATGTGATTGTAGAAGTACTATTAAGGTTTGAAATATATAGTAACCAATAGTGAGATAAATACGTTGGCAAACTATTGTTGTTCTAAATAATTTTAGCTTCCAAAATGTTGAGAATAGTGGATCTTTGATAGACAAACAATTACAAAATGCTTGTACACAAATTCTGATTCGAACTATGTAGAATATAAGTACTTATCTATACAGTGACTTGTAGCAAACCTTTATCAGTATTCCTTCTTTAGAAATGGAAAATGCTCCTTATCACTGTATAACACAAGTGAAGGTGATAACAATAACTAATATTGATACTTATCTGCAAATACTCAGATGCCTTTGATTGATTCTTTCTCTATAGTTAGAATGAGCACATATATATAAATCGAGACTGACATGACTTTGAAGAGTCATGTCTCTATGTGGCCCAAAAGCAATGTAGAGATAGTTAACATGACAATTGTCCAGTATTAGTTTAATATACCATCGCTTGATAACAACAGAAGGGCCTAATAATAATAATCATAACAAAACCCAACAAAAGTAATAGAAGTTTTTTGCTGATAATATGAAGCCTGACCAATATAACTTGGTCAACATCATGCAGATTTTACTGTCAATATTTCATATGCATGACAGAGATGTATGCATATGTATATGTGTACATACATTAGTATGAATATATGTACATATGCATATGTCTCTGTGATGCATATTAGACAGTGGTGGCATATTTATATCTCTATAATGTATAGTGGATATCAGTAACAAAAGACAGATGCTTATATCTCTAAGATGTATTGCAAATAGTGGCAACATAGAAGATTCATGTTTTGCTTCTTCTAATGCTAAACATTAACACTCCCTCTTTAGCTAGGGAGAACTAAAACATTAATCAAATTATCATATAAGCAATACTACATGAATAGTAAATGATCTCTACTTGCACTTAAGCAATGTCTAGAGATAGCACATATAATCTCTACTTGCACTTAAGCAATTTCTAGAGAAGCCCAAAAATAATCTCTACTTACGCTTAAGCAATGTTTAGAGAAGTCCAAAAATAATCTCTAGTTGCACTTAAGCAATGTTTAGAAAAACCCAAAGATAATCTCTACTTGCACTTAAGCAATGTCTAGAGAAGCCAAAAAATAGATTTATTATTTACAAGATCGTCACCTTGTAAATAATTTTTCTATAACTAAATATGTCCATGAAAGCTTGTCACCTTTCATTACATATCAAATACTATTAAGTAACCAAAGGAAACACAATTTTAAATCAAATAACTCTTTTATTTCAAAATTTTCCATTACAAATAATCATACCAAGTTTTTCTTTGAAGTATTTCAGTTTCACTTTAGCAAGAGGTTTGGTAAGGATATTAGCCATTTGATCATTTGTACATATATATTCCAATTTAATAACTCCTTGATTACCCATATCTCTGATCTAATGGAATTTCAATATGTTTGGATCGATTGTGAAACATAGGATTAGAAGAAAGCTTGATACAACTTTGATTATCACAATAAATCATGGTGGGCTTCAAAGGTCTTTTGAAGAGATCTGAAAAAAAATTTCATAGCCAAACTACTTCTCTAGCACCCAAAGAAGATGCAATGTACTCAGCTTCGGTAGAACTTAAAGCTACAAAAGTTTGTTTCTGACTAGTCCCAAAAATCATACTGGATCCAAGACTAAAACAATATTCTTAAGTGCTCTTTCGCTCAATATAACTTCCAACCCAATCAGAATCTGAGTATCTAGTTAGTTCAAGATTGACTTTGTCATATTTGATTCCCATTCCAATAATGCCTTTTAGATACCTCAAGATGTATTTAGCTACATGAAAATGTATCTTCTTAGGTGCACACATAAACTAACTCAAGGTATGAGTTGCATAGCATATGTCAGGATAGGTATTAACTAGGTACATTAGGGATCCAATAATTTGTCTATGGTAAGTAGGATCCACATCCTTAGATTCATTCATATCATCTTTTACTTTGTGTAGGTTTATCTCCATAGGGAAAGCAGCTGGTTTACATTTCAACATTCTAAACTTGGTTAATATATCAATTGTATATTTTTCCTGATTTAGTATAATATAGTTGTCCAGCTACCAAATTTCTAATCCTAAAAAATACTTAAGTAACCCGAGGTCCTTCATTTCAAATTTAGCAAAGAGATCTTGCTTACATTTCTCTATAAGATGTTCATCACCTATAATTAGCAAATCATCAACATATAATACAAAGATAACCATATCATCACCTTTAAATTTTAAGTATAGATTTGGATCGGCTTCATTTTTGGCATATCCTAATTTTAGTAGGTGATTATCTATTCTTTCATACTAGGCTTTGGGAGCTTGTTTAAGACCATAAAGTGCTTTCTTCAATTTACAAACATGAGTCTTGCAATCAAAGGTATTGAACCCTTCTGGTTGTTCAACATAAACTTCTTCTTCTATCTTACCATTGAGAAATGTTGTTTTGACATCCATTTGATGTACTTTCCATCCTTTAGATGCTACAATGGCTAGGATAATTCTAACTGAAGTATACCTGGCGATAGGGGCAAAAGTTTCTTCATAATCAATACCTTCCTTTTGAGAGAAACCTCAGGCTACAAATCTTGCCTTGCATTTTTCGATACTGCCATCTGCAACATCTTTAATCTTGAACAAGCATTTTGGAAGAAACAACTAATTTGTTTTTGGGTCTTGATACAATGTCCCATACATCATTTTTCAATATATAGTTATATTCCTCAATCATAGCTTCCTTCCAAGATTGATGAGAAAGTGCTTATTTAACATTGGTAGGTTCAGCTTTTATGAGTTCAGATAGCAGTGCAACATAACAAGATTGATTCCTAGTCCTTTTGCTTTCTTGAATTACATCATCTAGTTCAACTTGATTTTTAGCTAACATTTTTCTAGCCCAAAGGGGTCTCTTCTTATTGGTATGGTTGATGTTTTTTGATTCTGTATGATTAGACATGGAAGAGATGTCAGAATTATCCTCCCTCTCAATTTTTGTAGCTTGATCTTCTTCTGAAGTGGATTCATGATCACCATTACTAGAAATTTTAAAAGCAATATCTTCTTCAAAAATAACATCTCTACTAATCTCAATTGTTCTTTGTCTAGGAATGTAGATCTTGTACCCTTTTGAAGTTTCACTCTAACCAACAAATATTCACTTTTTCCCAGAAGGCTCCAATTTGGTTCTCTTTTCTTTTAGTATGTGAATATAGAAAGGACATTTGAATATTCTTAGGTGGCTTAAATCCAATTTAACACTGGTAAATACTTCTTCTGGAGTGGTGTTTTCTAATATAGAGTGAGGGCAATGATTTTGAATGTAGACAATAGTATTGGATGCTTCAGCCCAAAAGGAGTAATGAAGATTTTGATCATATAACATGGCCCTGGCTGACTCAACAATAGATCTATTTTTTCTTTCAAATATTCCATTTTGTTGAGGATTATAAGGTACAAAACACTCCCTCTTAATCCCAATAAAAATACAGAAGTTTTTAAAGATATCAAATGTGAATTCACCCCCATTGTTAGAGCTTAGGGTTTTGATCTTTTGTCCTGATTGTTTTTCAGCTAAGGCTTTAAATTCTTTAAACTTGGATAAGACCTCAAATGACTCCTTTTTTTTTAGAAAATAAATCCATGTTCTCCTAGAGTAGTCATCAATGAAAATTACATAGAATTGACATCCATGAAGGGAGGGAATTGACATAGAACCACAAATATCTATATGAATCAATTCAAGAATGTTTTTAGATTTATGATCACTTTTGGGAAAGGAATGTTTAGTATTTTTACCTAAAGCAAATCCTTTACAAATACTTGAATGATCTGATTTTAGATTTGGTAGCCCTTTTACAATTTTACCTATAGATGATAAGGCTCGAAAGTTAAGGTGACCTAGTTCTCTATGCAGATTTCAGTGGAATTTGACTTATCATTACTAAGGGTTAAGTTTAGCTTTGGATTTTGATTATTACAAAGCTTATAAAGACTTCCATCCCTTACTCTAGTGGAGATGGCTTTCTTAATAGATGAGTTCTTCATCCAAGATAGAACTCTATCTCCTTGAAATGCAATTATGTACCCTTGATCAGCAAGTTCGGAGATGGAGACAAGATTTTTTTTAATCCCTAGCACATATAGGACATTCTTGAGTTGAAGTGTGATTTTTTAATTTAGTTGAATAGAACAAGTACCAATTTCTTTAATAGGGTGAGAGGAATTATCTCCAATAGTTACTTCTTCTGATTCATGATTTGAGAAGGTTTCAAAATTATCCTTAAATCCAGTGATATGACAAGAAGCTCCACTATCTATGATCCAGGTGTTGTGATTAGTACTTAACTTGCTTGAGAGAGCTACTATAAATGCATAATTTTCTTTATCCATTTTCTTATTATTTTCTTCTTTAGTTTCAGCTAGAGTTGCTTGAATTTTCTATTTTTCTAGACATACATAATAGGAATGACCAAGCTTATCACATTTAAAACATCTTACTTTAGACCAGTCACATTGTTTGTGAGATTTTTAATTTTTGTTGAAGTCCTTCATTTTATTCTTGAACTTTCTTTTCTTATTTGACTTGGAATATAATGCTTGGATGTCACCTTCTTGATTTGAAATTAGTCCTTTGGAAGCAAGTCTAGACTCCTCTTGGGTGCATTCATTCCTTAGTTGATCAAATTTTGAAAGTTCAAGACATGAACTTAAACCTCATATAAAGGTTTCCCATGGTAGAGGAAGACCTCTAAGAGAAATCTATCATTCATTTGACTTTTCATAGTAGCAAGTTGATCCTTTAATTCAGTAATTCTAAGGAAGTAAGAGGTAATGGATTCTCCATTTTTTTTTTAATGTAAAGTAGATCTTGTTTTAGAGTTAGCAATCTACTTGTATTATTAATTTCAAATGTATTTTGAATAGTGGAGAACATATTAAATGTGGTTTTAAGATTGGCTATGGATGGAAGTATATGATCCTTTACTGAATCTATGATTATTTTCATTGTCTTATTATTATGCCTTTTCCATGTTGCTTTCTCAGATTCATTTTCAGGCATGGGTAAATTTGTTTCAATTTGATTTTCTAATTCCATCTCTCTTAGAACTATTAATAGTCTACTTTTCCAAGATGAGAAGTTTGATGCTCCATCTAGCCTATCTTCAATTCTTATTTGATTCACCATTTTAATGGTTAATTAAAAAAAACTTTTCCTTCCTTTAACTTTGGCTCAGTTTTAGAATTAATATTTTGTAAGATTTTTCTTATTAGTACTATTCTAATACCATGTTGAGAATAGTGGATCTCTAATAGACAAACAATTACAAAATGCTTGCATATAAATTTTGATTCAAACTATGCAAAATATAAGTACTTATCTATACAGTGACTTGCAACAAACCTTTATCAGTCTTCCTTCTTCAGCAATGGCAAATGCTCCTTATCACTATATAACACAAGTGAAGGTGATAACAATAAATAATGTTGATACTTATCCATAGATACTCAGATGCCTTTGATCGATGCTTTCTCTGCAATTAGAATGAGCACGAAGAGTCATGTCTCTATGTGGCCCAAAAGCCACATAGGGACATGCCTCTTTGGAGGTATGTTAGTTAACATGATAACTGTCCAATATTAGTTTTATATACCATCACCCAATAACAACACAAAGGCATTATAATAATAATCATAACAAAGCCAAGGCATGGGTATGAAACCCAACACAAGTAATAGAATCTATCGCTAATAATATGAAGCCCAACCAATATAAGTTGCTCAACATCATGCACATTTTACTGTCAATATTTCATATGCATGACAGAGATATATGCATACGTATATGTATGCATACATCAGTATGAATATATGCACATATGCATATGTCTCTGTGATGCATATTAGACAGTGGTGGCATATTTATATCTCTGTAATGTATAGTAGATATCAGTAACAAAATACAGATGCTTATATCTCTGAGATGTATTGCAAATAGTGGCAGCATAGAAGATTCATGTTTTGCTTCTTTTGATGCTAAACATTAACACAAAAT
Source organism: Cupressus sempervirens (assembly GCA_028749045.1). Taxonomy (NCBI): domain Eukaryota; kingdom Viridiplantae; phylum Streptophyta; class Pinopsida; order Cupressales; family Cupressaceae; genus Cupressus; species Cupressus sempervirens. The sequence goes on from CM053789.1 coordinate 331,513,044, forward strand.
GTACTATTGTTAGTGTTTTGATTTCACCAGTGAATTTTAGTGTATTTTAAGGTTAAGTAAATTATGATTCTTTTCATTTATTTATTCTTCCATACTGAGCATTTAATACATTATTGTTGATTGTCTAAAGCTTATAGTATTCAATTCAACATTGATATGTTTGATTGTACCATACAAAAATAGTGATCTTATGTGTTCTACAATAGTTTCATTCTAGCATTACTGTGATTGGTTGAACCATAAGAAAAGGATGGACATACATTTTATGTGTTTTTAGATGCAAAAGTATTCATTTCAGCATTACTGTAATTGACGGTACCATAAGGAAAGAATGAACATATGCATTATGTGTTTTTATTCAATTGTAAATTAGATTTAGTTGGAACATCTTGTTGTTAGTTAGCATATAGGTGAGCATTTTCCTTCATGGTTCGGTGTAATGTAGCAATAGTGGGAAGGATAGAATGGATACTTCATGTTTAGTTTCTTCTATCTGCCAGTTTTGTGGAATGGATACATGTTGCTCTTGTTTCTTCTACTGTTAAATCTGGCTTTGTAAGTGTTTGGCCAAGCCATTTGAATTTTTCACATTTAATTATGTGGTCTAGATAACACGTGTGTATGTGACTATGCTTATTTGGTTGTATTACATATGTGTAGATGTGTAGTGTTATTTTTTTAATTCCCTACTACATTCTATGATTAGGCTACTGGGCACATTGTTGCATGTAGTGTGTTTCACGGCTGCACCAGATCCTTTGTTCCAGGAAGCTAGGCTTCTCATGCTAGGGTCTGGGTATTCTTCATGTCAAGAAGAATCCCGATGGAGTAATCACTCTGTGGTTGACAAGGTAAAAGCATCTGGGACACCCTCCAATCTCAGATAGTAGATGGACGACATCCTGCAACTTTGGAGATAGGTTAGCTGAAGGACACAATAGGATAAGATGACTTAGTTTTATTGTATCTTTCATCCTTGAGATGAACTGAACTATGTAATTGTATATGAGAGCAATATAAAATCTAGAAATTGATGTAAAATATTGCACTGTAATTGATGTATGTTGGATCAGCAACTATGGTAATTAGTTCTCCAACATAGCATGAGATGTATTAATTTGAATAACCAATACCATCATGATATAACACTGAATATTCTTGTATATGCTAAAGATGCGAAATTGCAGATCAACACCTTAATGTTTATATTATGTTAATAAACTAATTGTTAATGGATAATTAGTTTGACTTTTCCACTTTATTATGATTGGTTCTCTTCCGCTCTTTCTGCAATTTGTTGATGTGGCAAATTTTAAGTAGGACATGGTTCTTACAGTAGCAAATGTGTATAATAAAAAAAAAGTTTGAATTTGTTTGTGGTGTTCACATAGTTGAATTACTATTAACAGATAGAAATTAACTAGTTCAATCATCATAACTATAAGTTATTTGAGGCAAAGGCCACAAAAGATGCCCAGTTATACAGTACAATCTAAATCTTTCAAAAATGAGGATAGCATCCATTGAAACATCATATTTGTCCAATGCCAACCTCAATGCTACCCACTGTTTTAGCTTTATTTTCTTTTTCCCTTCCCATTTTCATTCCTCCTAGTCTTTTGTGTCATGACCTCATCCTTCAACTCTTTAATCTCTTTCTTCAACTCATCTAATTCCTTTCTTAATATTTCCTCTAATGTATCAAGTTGTATTAATTTTTGTAAATACTTGTCTGCCATTTCCTCATTTTCTTTGAATGACCTGTTAGTTTGCATATCTCCATATTTCCCAATTATAGTTCTTTCTATCAGTTCTTTGTCAATTCCAAGCATCACGTTTATTTCACATACTGCCAACACAAGGTTTATGGCTGATAAAACCTGTGCAAAAGGTATAACAACATTACAAAATTGAGATGGGTCACAAATATTGTCGGTTATCCTAAAGACAATAACAAAAACAATTACCTTGTACATACCTGTAAAATCACAGGTTCTTCAAAACGATCAAGGTCATTAATAAAAACAATTAATCGCAACTTGGTACCAGATGCAACGGCTATTTTTAGAAATTGCATTCTCTTTCTATGAATTCTTAAATCAAAAAATAATAGTGCAACCAAACACTCGAAACACAATAGCCATAGTGTAGAAAATACAGTGACTAGCCAAGAATAGGCCTGGAAAATCATATAAAATGGCTTTTTTACTAATTTCATCTTTGAAGAACCTTATATCTGAAATCACCCTCTCATGATAACCCAAATTGTCTGTATGATATGGGAACGATACGTAATTCAGCAGTCTATTACTAACTGGTTGTGAAATGGCCATTGCTGACTTTGTAATTATCCATCCCATGCTGATTATAGCAATTGGTAAACATGCATAATTTGTCATTGCCCAATCTTTGAACTTGTTTGATGTGTCCAGAATAACCCAAAAAATCCAAATAATTGTAGATGATAAAAAAATTGTAAGAAGGCATGGCTAAATAATTTCAATTCATATGTTGTATTTTTTTTTTCCATGTATTTCTCTAACATGTGCTAAGCCATTGAGCCTCCGTCATAATTCCCTCTAGCTCTTTGGTAATCTCAGTGGCCATACCTGCAAATGCTTCTCTTTCATTCTTGTACAGACTACTACCCACATGAAATCATATGTAGCAGAATTAAGGGGTGTGACGTGTATATGGTGGAACATCGTTCCAGCAAATTTCGTATGGTAATTTTGGTCCAATCTTAAAATAATTCTAATACTCTTCGATGCTTTTTACAATGCGTAAATGTATCCTTACTCATACAAATCAACGTCATTCTCCTTGTGCATAACTATTCATTATTCAATATTTAGTCCGACCTATAGTTGATGTTTAAACAATATATTCTTTGGGCTTATTAATTGTAAGCATATATTTTAACAATAAAATTATCTTAGATTTTATTTAAGACATTTTTTAAATATAATTGAAATATTTTTATAATAATTGGAGAACTAATCTTAATTCTCTAAGTCTAAAATAAATATTCTTTATCATCTCCCATCTTTGATCTTGTATTTTTTTTTAAAATTATATAATATGTAAATTCTTTAAGAATATTTATATAAAATTAAATTTTAAATAATTTTCTATTGAATATATTAAAGAGATTAAGACAAAAAAATATTAAAACCAAAAATTTATAAATTAATGTTGTTCCAAAAATTTATAAATTAATGTTGTTTACATTAAAAATTTACACAAATTTCACCTCCATTATGTGATTGTACAATGTTTATAGACATTAAATTGATAAAGAGTATAATGTTAGAAATTTATTTGATAATATATTCATTCTTTATATATAATCTACTAATCTATCCACTTAGATAATTCATGGAAGAGTGAAATGTATTCTATAGTTTCAAATTTCTAAATTCATATTCAAATTTACTTGATTCTATGAACATTTTACTATGTATTGAGGTCCAACAAAGTAAATATTTATCTTACACCTAGGTAACCTTCCCCTCTTAGAAAATTCAAGGATCATCTACTTTAAAATTTAAATTTAAATTTACTTTCTAAAATCTTCTATACTACAAAAAATTGTTGTCAATTATGACCATGAGAATGAAGTAGTTATTTTTAATATGATCCCCTACTAAGGACTACTTTGAATTCACTCTTCTCACTATGATTCACAATATTTGATGCTTCATGTGAACTTGTGAAATTGATAAATGATGCAGAATGTGACTGATAGCTTTGTGGAAATTTATGAAATAGATACGTTAAATGATCAATGAGGCTTTATAATTAAGAGTCTAATAATTAGAGATTTTTATATATAACTTAATGGAGAAATTAATATGCTTAATAATTAAACATCCAAAATTGAATATGTTTGTAATAACCAAATAAGATGCTACAGGATATATTCAAAGGGATGTATCGAAGAAATAAACTGAAGATATATATATATATATATGAGCTATAAAGAATAGAGAAAAAGGGATATCTCCACAAAAAGAACCAAGGATAATTCAAGTGTTTACTAAAATTAGAATTAAAATTTTGTATAATGAAAAAAAAATTAAAGAAGAAAAAATAATTTTTTTGAATTCTCAAAAAAGTAAATTAACATTTTTATTCATAAGCAAATGTACACTACAAGAAAGGAATAGTATATTTTAAAAATTATTTATATATTATTTTATTTTAACTAATATTAAATTATTTTAAAGATAATTATTTTATTGTATTTAAATATATTTCGTTATTATATTTATAAATTTTAAAATAAAATTGATTTTTGTAATATTAAGATTTAAATTTTAAAATTTAGGCGATTACTTTTATTGTGTTAAAATTAATTGGTTGATATTTATATTTTCAAATTTAATACGTTTTATAAAATATTTATTATGATAAGAACATTTTTTTAAATAATATCCTTTAAATTTTTCTTTGAATATTTTTATTACTAAAACATATAAGATGATATGTTTTGAGAGATTTGAATATGGTATATTTTTATTGTATGGGGATGTTGTACAATCCAAACATAGATTTATTAGTAGTGATGTTGGTACTATTTTTTTTTAAAAGGACAAAATTGTGTGTGTGTGTGTGTGTGTGTGTGTGAGAGAGAGAGAGAGAGAGAGAGAGGGAGATAAATATAAAGGGAAAGACAAAGAAAAAGGAAGTGGGATGGAGACAAACATGAAGGGGAGAAAAGAGAGTGGGGATGAAAGGATAGACTAAAGATATTTGAGGTGATACACAGTATATAGATAGATAGATAGATACAAATATAAGATTAAAGAGAAATAGATAAAATAGAATATAGATAGTTAGAGGCGGATGATAAAGAGAGGGATAAGCTAATATATAGATAAAGATGGAGAAATGAGTGTTTGTTTGTATAAGAAAGATATAAAGGAAGAATAGGAAACTAGATATGGAGAATGTGTGAATTAGATAGAGATACATGAATATAAAAATAGAAAGATCTATAAATATAGAGTAAGATGACGAAGAAGAGATAGAGATCATTTTAAATTATTGATTTCAAATAGCTAGGTTGTCGATTTCATATAGAAAATGATTTAGAGATAGATAAGTATAAGGAGAGATATGGAGAGAGTGAGTAAGATGAATAATATAAAGAAAAAAGAGTGGTAGAAAGGTAGAGAGATTGATGGTGAAAACAAAGATAGGGATATATAGGGAGAGACAATGTATAGTTAGATGAATTTCATAACTGAATATCAAAGTGGTGATAGGTATGAAGGGTGAGACAAAAATTCAGATTAAAATTGCTCCATTTCTGTAAAAGGAACATTTATTTATATGTGATCTTTACTTCCAATAATCCCTAGAATTTGTAAAAGACAAACTCAATCAAAAACCTAGCATCTTTAATAAATAAAATATTCGTTTATTGCAAAACAATCTTCAAAGTTCAACAAAAGTATTTAAAAGTCTGAATTGGCATCCCTTTTTTCATATTATATTATTATTTTTAATAATATGATATCGGTACATTATTATTTTGACATTGACACATAAAGTTCTTTCTCAAGTAATTTTGAAGTTGAATTTTTAAAATTATCTCATAAAGAATTGATTAATTAGTGTTAATAAATGCATTCATTACAAAGATTCATGCATTACCATTATTTTTTGTTTAGGGAATACGCCTATAGAGAGTGGATATAATACCACTTCTCACTCTACTAACCAATCTAAATGAAAACATATTCACTCAATCTAGAAAGTACATATTAAAATTGTTTAAATAATAAGGTAGATTGAATATAGATTAATATTTAGTAAGTTTTTATTATAATGCATATTAATTTAATTTGAATTGAATACTATTTTTTTTGTAAACCAAATAAAATAAAATGATTATTTTTTCGATTACTTTTTTTTTATTTAAATATTATTTTCAAGGATTATTCATCATTATTGGAGGAGAGAAAAAGACAAATATTTGGAGATACAAAGGGAGATAGAGGGAGATATGGAGAAGAAGAGAGAGAGAGAGAGAGAGAGAGAGAGAGAGAGAGAGAGAGAGAGAGAGAGAGAGAGATGTCAATGATAGAAATATAAATGCAAAGATAGGGAGAGTGTTTGCATTCTCTTTTTCAATGAGGTAATTTACTTCATTACCAAAAATATTTAAAACATGATAGATATAATTTTATTCATGAAATGAGCTTTATATGTCTAGAGATCCTCCTTAAATTGATAACCATCTATGAGAGGCATTTCCCAATTTACAACATGTATAATTTGGTGAAGTATCGAATATAGTTTTTGGTGACCTTTCACAACTCTTCCTTGTTATGGAAAATTGATCTACATGTCACATCCAAATTCCAAGTTACTAACATTACAATCAAATTTTTGACAAGAAGATGGGAATAACATACAAGTAGAATTTTGTCAACTACAACATACTGTACAAGATGGAAACCCAACACAAGATGATTGGGGTGATCTAATGGTTCATATAGTTTTACACTTTAGTTTTGATGAAAACAAAGAATTTGATAGATCTATGCAAAGAACAACACATTATACATGTACAACAAACATTTGGATAGAAACATGATTTATTAATGGTGCTCTTGGTTAAATTAATTATATCATTTACATAACAAATTATATGCTATATCTAAGGTGAAATCTTTGACCCACTTTCACTTTTGACAAGATACTCCAAAATGCAAAGTAATCCATAAAAAGAGGAACCTCAACTAAATATTAATGTACTTCAAACAAAATGGTATTTATTGTGACAACATAAGGCATTAAAAATAGAGATATTCTATTAAATATGTTACAGGAATTTCAAAAATTAGCAATAGTGCAAAACATGATACTCACTACTCAAGAACATAGCTTAACCCTTGCACACTTCAAAGGTACAAATGCTAGTAATTTATTAAGATTTTTATTAATTAAGTTTAGATTCTGACCACTTCCCACAAAGACTTTGAATGTGTGGTTTGGTGCTCTTGATCTTCTTACAATCTTCTTGTGAACTGAAAACAAGAATTAACATTCGCAATTAAGAGTTGGGTTTTAAGAGTGAACTAAGGGCTCGTTTGGCTGCAAGAATAGGAATAGGGGAATAGGAATAGCTATTTTGGAATGGAAAATGGGGCTCTGTATTCCTATTCTGTGTTTGGTTCAACCAATATTTGATGGGGAATTTGCGGACCCCAAAATTTATGTTTTCTAAAATGAATAAAAGTGGAATAGGAATACGTATTCCAATAACACCTAATTGGGTGGAATTGCAAAACCTCATTTTTGGGCCAAATTTGGAATACATATTCCTATTTTACTTCGTATTCCAATTCCAATTTGGTGCATTCAAACGAAGAATTCAAAACTTTACATATGCCTATTCTGCTTGTATTCTCGTTGCCAAAGAGGCCCTAAATAGTTTTTGGCTGAGTTTTAAAGTAAGTTAAAGAACTTTTGCACTAAGCTAGCACTCTTACCATGCCACTGTTGTCCGTTGCTGCTAGCGATTTTAAAACTTTGCGATGTTTGGCTTGGTACTTATTTAGGAATTCCACAAGTGAGTATTGCTAAGTATATTCGATCTAGCAAGCAAACTTAACAGTCAATGCATGGACCGAGGACTTTTTTTTTTAATCTATTGTTGTGATTCAAGTTCTTTGCTATGATATTATCAAACTTTGTTTATCAGTTTGTTAAATTTAGTTAGTTAAGTTTTGATCTTGTGTTGATACAATTATAGTAATCATTAACTGTTTATACCAGTTTATTGTAATAAGGTTTCAGCTGTGTTGAACTAGCTATTTACGTTGATTCTGAGTGCAGGTTTGAACTTGAAACTGGTACTAATGTTTGAGCTGGATGAAAGTGAATTTAATTTAATGTTAGTTGCTTGATGTTAGCATTTTATTAATAAGTAATTTGGCATAGTATTTCTAATTTAAATTATGTCACAGTTGTGCATTGGTGTTAAAAGATTTTCTTGTTTTAAATGCATACATGTATTTATGAACTTATATAGTTTTCTTTTACCACTGAGCATTTATTAAATTGGATTATGCATGGGGATTACAATTTAGGTTTATATTTGTAAACTTATGATTTATATGAATCTTTATATGTTTTGTAATCTTTATTGGTAGACTACCTTGCATATGTATATATATTCTTTTGTTTTTAAGGGTTAAAAAAAATCCCTAGGGCATCAATATGTTTTATGTTGTGTTTTAGACTAGGGCTTTAAACCGTGGTTATTACCATACTTTAGTAGGTTAATAACATTGAAATTTTTTTTATGAATAATATGAACAAGGTTTGAATAACATAAACCCTAATGGGTTTTGCAAGCGAAATTATCTTAGGGGTTTTGGAATTGCTTTCAAAGCATACCTTGAAACTGGATATTTGCATTTTTATAGCCAAATATGGCAGTGGCTTTGTGACTGCCATATACACGGCTCTGTTTTGAGTGATAGTTCAATGAGTGTAGAGTAATGGGGATTAATGGTTCTTAAAGTTTTATCGGCCAAATTGGTTGTGAGTTGAGTTTCCTGTTGAGATAGGGCCAGAGAATTGGCCGCATTGCTCTGATTAAGGAACACTTGTGACCCTTGTTGCTGTGGAATCGAGTTCATGGAAGAGTTTGTTGAAAATGATTTTTTTTTTTTGAGGGCGAGCATTGTGGTGTTTCTCATAGCCAATCTTGTTGATATTCTTCTCTCGGATTTTGGTTTGGGTTTTGGTCTTTGGCAGCGAGTGGCTGGAGAGTTCATTTACCCTCTACTAAATTTCAAGTAGGGGCAATTTCTTACCCTTCTCACTCTCTCTTTATAATTACAATCGTATTTTGATTTGTTTGTATGCACATGCTTATCGGTTTTAGATGTAGAAGTATCTGTCATTTAAGCGTGGGTATAGATAAAGTTGGGCTCTATGTTATTATACAGCTCTGTGTGTACCCATACTTAAATGGGAGATTTGGCGATGTGTTTTTTGATTTTTTGTTAGAATATATGTATTTTTTGTATTTATAAATTTGTGATGTTTGACACTGTATGGCATTTAATGACTGAGGGTTAAGTCTTAATTTAAAAGGGTTGTTTATGAAATTCGGAGCATAGTCATTTTGTCAAACAGTTTGCGTGAAGTGAAGTATGAGATGCTTCATAGAAATGTCAGATTTGGCAAATTCGGGATATCTTAAGTTTCAATTATTCTATTGTCATAGTTCATACTTCTGATGGTTAACAGTATAGTATCGATTTTGGTTGCATAAACTAATAGATTGTTGACGGTCAGTAGTGAGGTCTTGACATTGTCATTTTGGTAAACAGTATGCTTTTATTTGCGAGTTCTTGGGTTTTTGACAAACAGTCCATTCTCATTCGATATGTGATGTTTTAAATAAAGAATTATAGTTTATCTTTGGATTAGGGAAACTTGTGATTTAGTTGTGATAGTTTGCAAGGAACTATCGATTTTAAATGTTTGAACTTGTTGCCGAAACAACATACCTTCAATAATTCTCTGTCCTTGGTAGCTAAAACCATTAGCTGATAGCCGAACACTTTCTATGTCGAAAAAGATATAAAATGGCCCATGATCATATATGACTATCGTATGATAATGGGGAAACTATAAGTTGACTGTGATTATTCGAGAACAAACAGTAATAAGCTGATAATCGATTTTCTTTGATATAATAGTAGATTTTGTTCTTTGGATACTTTTATTTTTATTCTTTTATATATAGTAAATTGGATAGTATTGTAAAAGACAAAAAAAAAAATTTAAAATTAGTTATTAAGAAAACAGCAGGAATTGTTGAATGATGGAGTTGTGTAAGTATCAAAAGAGAACATTCTCATATTGGGAAAACATGGCCTTAGCTGATAGTTACATAGAGTAAGGACTCTGTAGTAAAAGTTTTATAAACTTAGAAATTTGATTATGATTAGAAAAAGAAATCATATTGATTTGAATGTATAGTCAAACACGTATGACAACATTGTTATTGGTCTTTTGTTCAAACAACGATGGGATTTGAACATGTAAGAAAACTGTCAATGGTGTTAGAATGTTGTTTTGAAGTATTACAATTTAGTCATAATATAGAAATGAAAAGGAATTTTTTTTTAATATTTTAAAAGTTATACTCTGTTTTTATTGAGAATCGGAACTGTTTTTCGGATTCTATTGAAATGGAAAGTTGATTTCATATTAAGTTTCGGTTATGAAATGTGTTGATGAAATTCATTTTTTTCAAAACGAAAGTATCATTTGTACTTGATCTTACTATTTTTCTATTTCAAAGGATAAGTATAAAGTACTAAGTTTTCTGGATTTGATTGTGTTTGTTTATTTCATCAACGTTTCGGATCACACTACATGATCCATCATCTTACTGCCCTGCAATTTCTTATCCTGATGATGGATCATGTAGTGTGATCCGAAACGTTGATGAAATAAACAAACACAATCAAATCCAGAAAACTTAGTACTTTACAAATGGATTGTGGAAATCTGTTACTGTTAAAGGATAAGTATAGATTGTTATGACAGCAGGGTTAAATAGTATAGTACTAAGATCAGTAAATATCATTAAGTTAAGATGTCAGTTTAATTGTATTTATGGGTTCTTATTATTATAGTATTTGATTCTATTGTTATAGTAGTCTAAGTTTACCTTAGAAATAGGCAAAGTTAAGATGTGTTCGAATAGATTAAAGGATGTAGTATCATGTTGAATACTGAGTTATATCTGTAGCATGAACATTCTTAGAAAATCTGTTTGATGTGTATTTTAAGAATAGCTGTGATGAACGTATATCGGGGTGGCTGAATTCGGTTTATCCTATTTAGTTAATTAATTCAGTGATAATCATAAAATGAATTGGGTGGGTTAATAACATATAAAAGATAGTTGGCCTTACCTATGACTTAAACCTATATGGTTAAGTACAGAGAACAAGGCATATCTCTATTCTGTCATTGACAAGTATAATAGAGAAACCCGTTATGTGTTGACAATGAGCATACCATATATGGATGTAGTATCTTAGTGTCATAACGATGACACCTCAGTATATATATGTTTCATTTACATGTTATTCTTAGTGCGAGTTTAATTTTACAATAATGAGTAAAGGTTTACTTCTTGCATATTAATTATGGAACTGCACTATGTTAAAGTGAATCAGATATCTAGATTATGGTTTTGATTTTTTTATATGTTTGGTCTAACATGCATGCAGGTGGATTACGCTTTTCAACTGAGTGTGTACTGAGCCCTCTTTTGTTTTGTGTTGCATTCTGTGTGTTTCCAGGTGCTTCAAGTTTACAAGTAGCTAAAGATGTTTATTGAAGTTCTTCTTGAATCATTATTTATTTGCTTGTAGGGTCCATATTTTGGACATAGACATTTAAGGATGAGATTGTACTTTATTATTGTACTGGACTCAATATGTTTTAGAAACTTTATGGAATCATATTTGGATGATATTTACTTGTATTTTGAGGTTTTCAGATTGAGAGTGGTTCAATCTGTGTACTTGTACTAAGTGGAATTTAATAATAATAAAATTATAGCGTTCTTTGTACTTGTTATTGGATTCAAATTTATTGGTTTTGTTAGTGGTAGTGTTACATTTAACATGTACCATACTGGGGCAACGATATTTATCTTAAAGACTAGAAAGAAAAACCTCTTCTCAAGACACCACGCAGCCTTTTTTCTTGAGCTAGCTCCAAATTTTATCCATCATAGCTGAAAATAAGGTTCTATCACCTTTGAGTGATTTCTTCATATATCATTTTTCCCTTTTTGGATAACACAGATCTCCTAGTATCAGGGGATTCTAAAGCAAACAAAAATAGTGCTATTTGAGGGCTAGCCTTAAACATCACACACTAAGGAAGAAATTAAGCCTAGAAAAGTAAGTCAAACTTTGACTATTTAACACTTTTGCACTAGAATCAAGCCTTAGTGTGTGATGTTTAAGCCATTTGCTATTTGAGCGGTTGTTTTCACCAAAATGGCTTTTGTTTGATTTATTTAAAAGCCAAATAGAAATTTAGATTAAGTGCATAATGAAACTTAACAAGTATCACATAATACCTGTAACATTTTGCACAACTTCCCCATTCCCCAAGATCCACAAATTCCCACAACAATGGGAGGTTTTGTGCAATGGTTCAAAAGTAATCCAACAAGAGTGTGCGTGTGCATACTCGATTCTCCCTAATCAATAAGTATAATTTAAAATTAAAGTTTAAAATTAATCAAAATAATCGTAAGTAGGAGATATTTTCCACAACCAATCAAATTGTGATATTGCTAGTAGCATTTAAGTGTGTATTTTTGAGTCAAACTCACATATCATGAGTAGTGATTCACACATGAATCTAACTCTCATGAGAATAAATGGAACACTTAAAACTCATTGGATCTAGTTGATGCTAACAGAAGTGAAGCACCAGGACTTCTTGAGAGGTCACCCATCCCACTACTACTCTAGCTCAAGCACGCTTAACTATGTAGTTCCCTCTATGATTAAATAGAGTTAAGCTTAGTGAGTTAAACCATGGAGGGAACTCCATAGTTAAGAATGCTCGAGCTGGAGTAGTACTGGGATGGGTGACCTCCTAGGAAGTCTTGATTCTTCACCACCTAGATCTAATGAGTTTGACTCAAAAACTACATAGTTGAATCCTGATAAACAAATAATTAATTTAAAACAATACTTCCAGAGTTAAAGAAGAGTCCTAATTTTTTATTTACCAAGATTGTTTACAATAGTTGGTTGGTCATTCTATTGTTGAAAGATCATCTCAACTTGGTCTAAAACTACAAACAAATTAGGAAATTCTTAATTGAAAGACAATTTTGATGTCAATACTAACGTGGACGACTCGGAGGTAACCTCTGACTGATTCTGCAACCTTTTTGTACTTTAGGATCAACCCCCCATCTTTTTGGCTGCTATCTAATCCTTCTTCAAAAAAAAAGCCAAGGAAAGATTTCAAAATTACCTCTCTTTATATTATTTACATTTTATTTTCTTTGTGGTGTTAATCCTCTCCTCCATTCTTCATCCCCTATATCTCTGATCTAATACCCTCTCACAATCAGCTCCATTGTCATATGGATATCTCTCGTAGAAGTAGCTAATTTTAACAAATTCTTACCATGTAGTTGATTTTTAATCTTATCCCTTTCATCAAGGATAAATTTGTGAAGTGTCTCACCTCCCACCATCGTCGGTAGCAGACAATCTATCGTCCCAGTTGTTCAAGCTGCTTGACTTAGCCACCCATAATGAATGCATTATATTAATATTTTATATGCTATGTAATAAGTGTGGTAGAATTCTAGACAGTTCTTAGACCTCTATAAATAGTGGCTTATTGTAATGTATTCAGAAAGGTAGTAAGACAATATAATCAATATCTTACTTGTGTATTTATCTTTCATTGTTGCCTTCAAATTGGTATGAAAGCTAATGGTAAATGATCCAAGGGTTTGGAGAGAGCAGAGAGTGAAAAGAATATGGTGAAGAGAGGGAAGTTTGAATGAGGATAAGATCAAGTTGAAATGAGAATGTTGCTCCAAGATGTATATGAAGAAGCTTGCAAGTTGTGGAAGTTGAAGAAGTGTTAAAAATTTGCCGGTACTAAAGAAAAGAATTGTCTATGACAAGATTGTTGTGGTTAGTGTATTGAAGTGTTGCATGGTTATATTTGTTAAAGATCTATCTAATATATGAGCCAAGATTTCTATTTTGGAGTCAAGATTTTTCCTTGGAGTTTGTGTTTGTTGGAGGGTATGCCTAGCATTATTTTCTGCAACCAAAGGAGAGAAGTGTTTGTTGTTGATTTCAATAAAGACCAGAAAAGTGTTAAAATTTCTAGAGAGCAAGAAGAGTCTGGAGGAGTGTTGATTTGAAGTGTTGGTTGTCATTGATCATTAGTGGTTTGTGGAGCATCTTTGTGTAAGCGGGAGTGCCAAAGATTGCACACACACTTCTAATGTGAGAAGAACAAATCAAGGGACTACTATGAGAAAAAGAGAAACCATGCAAAGAATGAAACTAAAGTTGAAGGTAAAAGTTTATTTTGTTACTATTAACCATATTTTATTATGTGTTTTTATTTGAAATATGCATCAAATATTATAAGTTAGTTGTAGGAGTTGGCATTCATTAGGGAAAGAGACGGTGTGCCGGAGTTTGCTATCATGGTGGAAAGCTTTGTGTGTATGTTGATTTGGAATGAAAGTATTGGATTGGAAGTGAAAGATTATGTCTATCTAAATTGTGTTGTTGTCAAGATGTGGTCATATCCCCTCAACAAAGTGATGAAGATTGAATTAGTGATATTTTGTTAATGAGCTATATTAATCTATGCAGTGCATTATCGGTTGTGTCTGACACTCCAAAGGTTTTTCATTTAATGTATTGATGAACCATACATTTGAAAAGGATTCCTATATAACTGTGAGTACAATGACTGGGTATCCATGTATCTTGGTAGATGAATTTCTTTTTATATTGACTCAATAATCAGTTTTATGTAGGTACGAAAGGTGAAAAGCCTAGAGTGATGATCGTTTCGCCATAGTGATGATTTGTGGTCATTAGAACCAGCGAGTGTTTGGTTTGTGGTAATCCAAAACCACTTTAGTGCAAATTTTATGGCAATCTTGAAAACATTTGTGAGTAAGGTTTGTGGTGAGCCAAAACCACTTTAGTGTGAAGTTTGTGGTGATCTTGAAACCATTTGTGTGATGAAGAAGTTGGTGAGTTGGAAACTTAAAAATTTTATCGGTTATGGGTAATCCATACCAAAGCTAAAGTAATTATGATGAGGGAAACAATATGAATGATAGTATTTAATAAGTGATTGTAAATGGGTGCCTACCAAGACTTTAGGCTAGGGCCCATAGATTATAGCTTATAGGTGGAATATCTGAAAACAATCAGCATAATTAATTTATGGGAGGATGTTACACGGTATAAATTAATCAGCTGATGCTGACAAAATGGTCAGTACAGACAAACAGCCAAAAATAGCGGCTCACCACCCAATTTAGTCAACTACACAGCCGTTCACTTCACCGTCCACCATGAATGCTGCATCTAACTTTGATCAATATGTATTTCTCTATATATTGGATGAATTAATAATGAAATCTCAGAGCTCTTTTACAGAGTTTCTCCTTTGTGCCTTGTTCTCCAACAATCATTGCTAAGACTGCTATCAACCGTGCCTACTCCTGCTGCAGAGGTCGCTAACAATAGCAATCGATCTTCATTGCTAGTACGTCCTTCTAATAACAATTTAGTCAATCCTATTCTGTCTAGTCCTTCAGCTTTCACAGCAAAATGAAGTGCAGTCCGACCATCACAGTCCCGATCTTCAAGCGTCCTTTCAGCAAAAACTCCACTGTATCCAAATGTCCGCTGTTTGTGGCCTTATGAAGGGCTGTTTGACCGAGAAAATCACTTCTCTTTACATATTGTGAAGCTTCTTTTACCTGCGAAAGGAGCAACTCAACCAGATCTTTTTGCCTAGTGAGGCAGCCATTTGCAATGGTGTCAAAGCCGTTTCGATCTGCCAAAGAATTCAGAGGACTATCTCTATTCACATTAAGTACTCTAAGAAGGATCATAACAACATCTCTCTCATTATGTTTTCCTGCAATTGCATCATACATAGAGGTCCATAGAAAGGAATTCTGCCACCTGCAACATCTTGTAGATCCATAGAAAGGGTTTTCGCCCAGGAGTTGAAGAGCCAGTAAAGAAGCTCATAGTTGCAATCATCTGCGCAGAGGAATAGAGCGACTTCTTTTTGCGGGTCACTGATATGAACATCGTCATATGCACACCCTGAAAGTTGCTTCCCTGTTAGCTAATATCATCTTCAGCAACAACGTGAATAGGAAAATACTGATTCCCTTTCGTGTACTTTTACAAAATCAAGTCTACAATTCTTTTCAGCACGTGGGATACCAGAAAAATACCAAATTGCGGTCTTGCAGGGAAATCGATGGTAAGAAAAGAAGAGGGAGATACAGAGTCACCATATTTTATCTTGAATTTTAAATAGTCAACACGTTCAAGATTTGCAGCGGCTAAATATGTTCTCCATGTCCCAATTCTCCACGTCGCAATCATTATAGGAAGCGGATATCCTTGATCAATTTTCAAAAAATTTAAAATATCATTGATTTTTCTGTTTTCATCATTTGATCTTCATGATCTGCATAGTTTGTAGTGGAAAACAACAAAAAAATTGAAAAAAAAAAAAATTGACTTTGTTTTAGATTAGCCTGTCCTATTTATATCCTAAATATTGGAATGCTCACCACGAAGAGTTGAAGCATCTCAATGGAAATTATTAAATGCCAAGGAATGATTGACATCTTCAATCATCAATTATTTGGATCTTTAAGAATATTTATGTAACAATTAATTTAGAGGTTGATAAGTAATTTGGTTGTTGTTTTATTTATATTTATATTTTGATCATTTCATCTAATTGTTTGTGTTTCATTTTAAAATCTAGATGTTAAATTGAATCTATGTGTTTCTAATGATCCTAGATTTCAATTCTAAATGCTTAAGTATGGTTTTTTCTTTTTAAATCAATCTATATTTTTATTCTTTACTTACTATAATGAACTTACAAAAAATTGAACTTCTTAAATATTTAATAAATTCTTCATTGGCTTCAATCTTCAATTATAATCATGAAATCAATCTATATCAAAACAATCAACTCATTGGTTTCCTAGAGTTAGTTTTATACTATTAGAAAATCCCTATAAGTTCAACCATTAATCTTAAGTGAGAAATTATTTGGGTTCTCTATGCGTTATTTAGTGGTGATATATTAGATTATATATTGCATTTATGTGATTGATAATATTTTCACATTTTGATAATTTCATGTCTTAATTTTCTTATTGTTCCTACAGATTTGAAATATAGTTTAATTGTTTTTTTAATGTATTTTAGGGGTCTAATTTGTTGGAAGATTTTGAATAAAAATTATCTACATTTGCATCAACTTTTAGTATGATAAGATATCTTCACCTTATTTATATTAGATTTTCTGAAGTTTCTTGCTACCACCTAGTATTAGATTAAATTTATGGCTTTTGTAGTAATATGTTTGTTTCAATTGACCATCATTTTTCCTTGCAAAAATCCCTTCACAATGATAGAGACTACATGTGTCTTCTTCAAACACCTTAGCATCTATTTATTATTTCTAAAATTAATAATAGTTTACTATAATACAAAATATTTTAATATATTTGAAAAGACTCTTTCGAGTATGCTTGAGACACAATTGAACTATTCCATAGTCTTCAATCATTTAATTAGTGTGTTGATAATGGATATAAATCACACATTAGTATGCCTCCTTTTTATTCACTATAGTACTCATGCATGTTGTCATTTTCTATTGCTTAACATGTTAAGGCATGGGGAAAATGTTGACATCCCTTTCTTCTTGTTCTCTTCTTTGGTCAATAGCATTGTCTTGGGGGAAAACCCTTCTATCCACCAAGGGCTCATCTTTTTCCTATATCACCATGTTTGCACTCATCACCCAGGTTTTGATAGATGTCTCCCACCCAATGAAACCCTCAGGACCCCCAAAGCTCCTAAATACTCTGTGGTTATTGAAGAGATTTATGCTAAAAATGAAAACAAATTGATTCTCCTCAAATCTTAGATAACCCTCACTCCTCTAAATCTTTGAAAACCCACATCTATGTGGAATAATCCTTGTTGATTGAGGCCCCCAAGAAATGGAAAAATGTCTCTGCCAAGTCCAACCCTACAAGTACCCCTAAAAAGAGGAAAGTTGCAGAATCTAATATTGAAATTGATAAGCATTATGAGGAGGTGAATTTGGAAACCGAGGAGGAGAGAGCTTTGCATTCTAAAAGGCAAAAGGTGAATTTTAGCTCAGGCGAGAGGGAGATCTGCAATACTAAAAAATAAAAAGGAAATAATTACAAGGAGGAGAGTAAGGAGGAATCTCACAACTCCAAAATGGAGGACAAGGTTGAAGACACAGAAGTGGAAGAAACACCAGAGAAATCTTTTTCTCTGATAAAGTTGATTTTGATGAGGAGGCAGAAGAAATGGATGATGAGACCTAGTTTCCTAAGGAAAAGAGAATGGTGGTGGACTTGGAGATTACTAGAGGTGATGAGGGGATTAAAGTTAATGAAAAAATTGAAGTTGGGGACATGGAAAATTCCCTACCCAATGTTCAGACGAGGATAGAAGAGTTTAAGAAGGATTACTCTAATAAGTTTGTAGAAATTAATGAGAAGATTGATGATGCAAATAAAAAAGTTCAAATGGGTAGTCAGTGATCTTGAATTAGGAGTGGTTGTGTCTTCCATTTGCAAAGTTCAGAAAGAGATGATGAGAAAGGCTATTGTTGGGCTCATCAATGGGAAAAGTAAACTCAAAAAGGCAAAGGCAAGATAAGGAGGAAAATTTCTAGGAGATAAAGAGTGTCATAGCGATTGAGAACTAGATAGAAGAATCTCAGTATGTTCTATGTTATTCTCTTTTGTTTTAAGACTTTGAACCTCTTGATTACCTGGAGGTTTTACCTGAAAACTATTAAGTTTGTTAATTCCCATTGTTATTGGGGTAGGAAGACTTGGAACATGGTTAGTAATTTTGTTAGATTAAAGTTAGGGTTAAGCATGGTTTATTCTAGCTACTCGAAGAACATGGATAATTTTGATTAATTTTTTGGTTTCACTTGGGTGGGACTCTAACTATTGGGGTTAGACTGTGTTTCTCTATTATTTGGCTATAACAACCTAAAGAAGAGATGGTTTTAGTACTTTGTTGTTATCTCAGTGTGGGACCCTCTTCCTTCCTTTTTTAATCAAAACATCTCTAACCATGCTACCTCAATATTTCAAAAAAATGAATATGAAAATGAAGTGGATAAGGTATTAAGGTTCATGTCTAACACATCCAATACTATCACCAATTGATCCAAACTATTTACTAACTAATAAAAAAGTATCATAATAAGACCAATCGCACACCTCTTGTTCTCCTAGTTGGAGAAAATTTCTAGCATTTTCTATGAAATAGATCATTCTATAGTTTTCACCTTAATATTAAACCAAAATTGGAAGAAAGTCTAAATAATACTAATAACTCTACTAGGTTTACAAAACATGCATAATAGGAAGAATAAAGACAATATAAAAATGAAGCATGATATTTGAATTTTTGATAGCAAAAGGAAGGTGAATGTCAAAACCTTGAGGATTGGATAGTAGTGTAAAACTAACTAAAATTTATTTTAAATTGTACACATGAAAAAGAATTTCATAGTAACTAGCAATGAAATATAAAAGAAATAGTCAAATAATTTAACTTTATGATTTAGTTTTTATCTTTTGTTTGAAGAAAAATTAGTTTTGAAGGCAACCTAAACCCTAACACAAAACCCAAAACAAGCTAAAAGTTCCAAATGTTATCCACCTCATAAACAAAAGCTAACAAAATGAATAAAAATATGGGAGCACCACACCAAGGAACTTATAGACCCTTTAATAGACTATCATTTTTTTGCATGATTCTTCATTAATGGTAAAAACCTTATCAAATATGTTTTTAAATTAAGGTTAAAGAAGGTTTTGAGGGGACTTGAAACCCCTTACAAATAGGTTTTATCAGGGATCTAAAAACCTAGCAATCATAAAATATGTCATAGATATTAAAATGAAAAGTCTAGCAACCCAACAAAAACCAAGGATCTATGGCATGAAAATTTTGACAAAGGAGGACTAGGCTACCAGAGGAAAACCAATAAAGAGTGTTGGTCACACACAAAGACACTCTCTTGAGAATACTTGAATAGGGTTTTGAGCCTCCCCAAACCATCTACATGAGAAAATAAGGCTTCCTAAGCCATCAAACCAACCAATTGAGTCCCTCAAAACATTTGTAATAGAAAGGCCTAGACTCCCCCTAGGAGTTGAGAAGACCCAAAACCTACAACCTATGATAATAAAAAATACCCAGCCCAAGAGCCTTTGAGAACATAATGGTCAACAACATGATAATACATATTCTAGAACCAGCTGAAAGCAATAGGAAAAATATACTTCTCCTCACCCATCAAGGCTTCGGATTTACCTTGGCACCCATAATCCAAAAGAAAAAAATGATCACAAGCTCATTTTTAGAGAAGACCATAAGGTCCCCTTCAACAAAATCCATCTTCATTTAGATTACCTTAAAAAATAAGCCTAGTTAGAAAAAAAGGCGTTGAAGGAAAAAGCCAAACCTACCAAGAGAAAGTAACATTGAAGAACAAGGAGACATTATGTAACCTCCCACCAAAGCTCCTCTGTACCTCAATAATAAGGGATCTCACCTCATTAGGGAAAATAAAGAGGAATACTATCTCCAAAGAAGACCTCTTTTGAAACCACCCTACCAACCAAGCTATAGAAAAAGGATCTAGCATATCCAACCCCCCATTAACATCATCTGCACTGTATATCACCACCTCAAAAGATGATATATCCACCTCAATAAGAGAAAAGTGTTGAAAAGACATCAATGGGAAATAAACTTCAAACCAAAAAACCTCCAAAAGGAGCCATCAAGGCCAATGGAGAGATATAACCTCTAAAGAAACCTCCAAGGGGTGAAGTAGGAGAGAAGAAAGATTATTCTAAAGAATAGAAAACCCAAAATGAGACTGAGCAGGATGCACCAATAGTCTTACAAAACAACCACTAGGGCTCTAAGAAAAAGTAGAAATGGGAGACCCAAAACTACCCACCAAAGAAACACTACCAAACCTCTAGATGAGGATGACTCTATAGTAAATCCTAAGTGATCCAAGTCCAAAAACACAGAGAGACCCAAAAAGGGATACCCCCACAACCCCAAGGCAACACCAACAACATTTTGGTAAAAATTATCACCAAAAATCTCTAGACGCAACAAATAGTCTCCCCAAAAACAAAGGAAACTGTAGACTAGTGTTGTACAACACATTCCAAAACCTTTGGCCCCCTTCTTTACATGAAACACCCACCACATCCCAAAAATGTTAGCCCAGCACACATCATCTATGCATAAACTTAACCAAGTAGCCACAAGAGAATCCCACCATCCATCAAGCTCATCTCCCACTAATTCTAAACCACCATCACTTGAATCTCCTACCTGAGAAGCCCTAGCTGGGTAAAAGCACATATCTGTGTCACCTTTTAGGACCTTTTAACCTATTTTTGTCATATCTCATTTCTCAATCAAAACTCAATTTTTTTAGAAAATGAAAAATACCCTTTTATAGATCTCAAAGTCAATATCATTTTTATATAAATTTTATACTATTTTGATTAGTTAAAATATGTTATAATTTCAAAATATTATAACTAGGAATTTTGACATTTGATAAGATGCTCCCTCAAAAAAGAAAAGAAAAAAGTAAATCATATAAAAAAAAATGTAAAATTTATATTTATCCCTAGAGGAGAGACCCCTCTTCAAGAATATGTAATTTTGTTTCAAAAGGGCGTCGATTTGATATGGAAGTTTTGACGGGAGGAAAAAATGTTGGTTTCTAATAATGTTAACCTTGAGTACTTATAAGAAAAAAAATATACATCAAAAATAAATATTTCTTCTTTTGTGCCCTAGCTATACATGTCATATATAACTATACATGCTAAGTAAAACATATGGAGATTGACTGATGAAAAGTTAATTTATGCCAAGAGAGTCAGTATATGCTGAGCCTATAGAAGCTGAGAGACAACATGAATGTTAGTTATGATCGAGCGCCAGAACATTCAATTACCAAGCAAACCAATTTTCACATATGTGCTTGTGTCATCACAAACACTTGTGTAAATTAGTTTGGTTGACTTCTATACAAAATTTAAGGATTGTAGTGATAGTTAAGGAGAAAACTATACATTTTTTCATAAGGCATTAATCCCAAGAAAGGTAGATTAACAAATCAAAAAATTAGAAGTGTAAAATGACAAAAGGATGACTTGTGAATTATTGATTTTGATCTTGAAATTTCTATGATTACCTATTTAAGAAGGTATCTAACCCTAAATCATTATACAAGTGAGATGAAAGTGTGAAGGAGTGAACAAGATAAGGATAGAGGAAGGAAGGCTAAGTTTGATAAGGAGATCGGATAGAGAAACCTAACAATGAGGGGTGGAATAGAGAAAATGAGATAAGGAGATTAGATTTACACATTGAAGAGAAAAGATGTGTAAACAAATTTGTGAGAGAAAATCAAAGGATCATGAACTAAAATATTCTAACCAGTGTATCAAGGAAAATCTCTTAACAAAGTGATTTTAATAGACCTTGTTCAAGGCTCCTAACAGAGTGCTTACTTCATTGTAATTTTAAATCATTTAATCAAGGTATAATTAATAGTTTGATAATGCTTTTAATTGAGTAGATCCCTCACAGGGTAGATCATTATAAGTGATCAAATAATAGCCCTAACAAGAAAAATTTATTGTTGCAATAGTAAAGATTTGTGGGTCTCATCCCCATCCCAATTTTATCTTCACCATAGAGGGTTTCTAGGTTACCAAAATCTTTATGTTATGAGATTACATTTTCATGTTAATGGATGTTATGCTTAGATAAATTTCATTTCAGTTTTACAATTTATGATTATATGTTATGAGATCTAAGATATGAGATAGATTAGGAGTGATTGCAGTTAATCTGTTATTTTGTTCAAGAACTGAAAAGTTTTATAGATCCTGATTCACCCCCCTCCCTCTCAGCATCTGATTTCCCAATAAGAATTCATGTAATTGGTATCAAAGAAGTGTTCTAATGAAAGCAAGTCTAACAAATTAAGAGTTTAGATCTTGGATATGGAGGCTTACAAATTGGCAAAGATCATTGAGAATCAGATGATTGAGATCCAGATCATACTACACCAACTTGAGTTGAAAAAAGAAGAGCTAAGGAAATCTTTAAAGAAAAGGAAAGATATGGCCATCCAACAAAATGATATGCTATATAAGGAGGTTGATACCAAATAATTTCTTAGTAGTGGGAATTCCAGTGATAGTGATGTAGCAATAGTAGACCTATTGGAGAAGAACACCATTCTAAATGAATAAGCTAGAGGAAATAAGAGAGAACATAAAATTCACCCAGTAAGACCATGTGAAGTGACTAAACAAAAGAAGAAAGCTGAAAAATATAAGATCATGGTTGAAGAATACAAAAGACAAATGGCAGCTACCAAACTTGAAGAAAAGTTGTCTAATGTGAAGAAGTTTACAAATAATTAGCTAGACATGATGAATCAATTTGTACTTGTAAATCAAAATTTGAACAGAAAGGACATGGAGATTACAAATATAGATCATAGAGTGTCCAACTAAGGAATGAATTAAGATCTAAGAAAGAACTTTTGGAAAAAATGAATAAACCAAGTGAAGCTATAAGATACTTTGAAGAATTGATGAGATCACCAAGGTTATCTAGTAACACTTATGGTCTAGGACATATAAAAGAACTCTTCATCTACTAAAAAAGGAGAGTCATCCAAGAGTGGAGAGAAAAGTAATGCAGAACCTAAAGGAAAACCTACATGCTATCATTGAGGAAAATTTGGACACACAAGCAAACATTTGTAGAAGCAAAAATAGTATGCAAAACTCTAAACCTAAATTTATTGATAACTACTTTAATTGCAAGAAACAAGTGTTGAGTAACATGGATCTTTTCTACATATGTATTAACATTGACATTTTGATTGATGCTTTTCAAATGCAGATTTGGATCTCATATAAATAAAAAAGGAGGAGACATGTCTCTATGGTGTAATCGCCATTTGATAATATTATATTAATATAAATAATAATAATAATGTTTATAATAATACATTATAATATATATTATATAAAATAATATTATTTAGCATGAATAAGTATATATATATAGGAAAATGATGATTTACCAATAACAATAATGTACCTTAGATCCAAACAATCTGACTAAAGCTACAACCATAACACTCCCTCTTAGCTAGGGAGGATTTATAGAACACATTATGTTCTCAAGTATATGAAGAGAGTTGAAGCAATTATAACACAAGATTTGAACACCACTTTAAGTGTGGTTAATGAAAGATTTAATTTATGGTGTCCAACAAGATCCAACCTGAAGAACGATAACAATTAATTTTCATGGTGTCTAGCAAAATCTAGTCCAAAGATCCATGATTCTAGTTGATTATCAAGGTGTCTAGAAAAATATGTCCTAAAGAACCATGATAACACATGCTCCAACACATTTTGGTGTTAGGAGATGGATCGACTATTAGGTCATCACCTTACTATGATTGATACATTTGTTATCATTACTTACAGCATGTTAGGACAACAAGTTAATGAAGTCTATCATGATAACATGTCTACCATTTATAATATTGTCACCTTACAATGATTACCTTCTATTTATATATGTCAATGAAAGATTTTCACCTTTCATTACATATCATATGTGAAATAGTAGCCACCATGAACCCAGTCAAAGGGTGGTACAAAGGCTTTCACCTCAATTCTCTCTCACAAAAGAATGCATTACAAGGAATTTCACTTAGAACTTCTCCTTATAGAGAATATATTATCTATAAAAAGGATTGCACCTCAAAATTTTCCCTCTAAACAATGATCTTGGGAGTCAAGTCCTCTAGTTACTCCCTTAGATTTTCTCTTCCCCCAAGGATTCTTGTCAAACTTACTCTAAATCTGATATTAATCTTCTGATTTCCTAGTGATAAGTCAATACTTCCTCATTATGCACTCAAGAGTAGGCCCATCAAAATCATGTAGTCACACATATGTATTTCTATATTCCCTCTAAGTATCAATCTTATAAGCTTCTGCATTGCCTTCGAAGAAGTGTCATACTCCCTCTTAATGTAGAACGATACTCATAATCTCAATCATCAAAGATGTTTTCTTCAAGAGCCTCACTTTATCCATCTTGATCATTAGGATCTTTTGAGCTAATATCATTATATTTAGTTTGTACAATATTTGTTATCATGTGTAAAGTACCAACCTTCTTTTCCTATAAGAACATCCTCAACCATAAAGGAAAATAACCCTTGTAGAACTACAAATAAGAGAGAGACTACAATGAGTAGATAAATGTAAAAATAATAATACATATCTACACTTGAAGATTCAAAAATTGTCTTCTTAGATTATTTGAGAATGGAACATTTTCCCTCTAAATAAGGTTCAAATGGGAATGGAACATTGACTATTATTTCCCCCACAACATAAAGTTTCTACTCATTCTTGTATTTTTTAACAATTTTGTATCAAATATGACAACTCCTTTCTAAGTTCTAACTTTCTCTTTTCATCCGTTGAAAGTCCAAAAATTCATTTATCTTAACAATAGAAGTTAACATGCCCTTCCATTTTCTCAAACTTGTCCACAATATGTCAATACCTAATTGAGTATGATTGTGCCACGCAAATGAATCTATAACTCATATATTGAGTTCCATTCATCAAAGAGAGACTTATAGATGGTTCAAATGAATTCTTAAAAGCTTCATTAATGTCTCACAACAACTCAAATTTCCTTTGTTCATGCAAAGGTATTTGTTTGATCTTTTCATTAAACCTATATTATGCACATCTTGTAATATGTGTGTTCCAAATGTATATCATTAGTGAATCTATCACAATGTGGTTTACTCCCTTTGAATTATAATGATCAAGATCACCAAAGGTTGACTATATGATATCCTCTATATGCTCCCTCTCTTTTAAGGTTTCTTCTAATAAGCTGTCAGTCTCCCTTTGAGTCTCAATCTCCCTCTTTTTCCCACAAGAACATTCTCAAAGGAAAATATCAAGGAACATAGCTCATATTGGAAAAATAAGAGAGACCTAGATTATATTCAATATAAGATATTTCTAAAGGATATTTTCTAACAAAATGTAGATAATTAGAAACTAATGTGATGCTCTATTACTTTTAGAATGATCCATATTATTCCAATATAATAAATATCTAATTAATTTTATGCATATATTGCATCTTCTATATGCATACTAAATCTATTTTCTAACATATTATTTTCTTATATGATCAATATCTCAGTTTATTTTCACTTGTATTTCTAAGAAATTATTTAGAAAATATATATACTTTATAATCACCATATATATAGATATTATATATATACAATCCTTTTAAAATTATGTATGAACATTTACATCTCTATATGTAAATGAATATAAGTTCATAAAAATGAAATAGACTCATAAATGTACTTCTTGACTTATTAATAAAGTGAATAAAGGTTCTATATGTATAAATTTCCTTTTAATTATGTGTGGTGTCCAATAATCTTCCACACTTAACACATGTTCGAAGGTTGATCGTACCATGCGATGACTCCATCTCATCTTTGTCAAATTTTCCTCATCATTAGAGGAATAAACTATTGATTTTTTGTCTCTTATAAATAAGAAATTCATTTGGAGTAGTTGGTCAACAAAGATGCCACATAGGTGGGAGACAATTGTGCTAGGGTTTATAATATTTGACTATGTAGAGCCTCATAGAACTCGTAATAGCCCATCATGTAGACCACTTCCATGGAAGTTATAACACCTCCCTCTATAGGATTTTTCATTTCTAGCACACTGAATACCATGGACTCTGCTTGACACTCATTCATTGGCACCAAAAGCTAATCACCCATTACCTTCAAAAGCCATAGCCTCTATTTGAACCTTTATCAATAGAAGCAGAGGAGATACTCAATATCTCTGAGTAATCAACACGAACACAACCTCTCATCACAAGCACATGATTTATTAAAACTAAGTCTCAACTTCACTTCACTATCCAAAGTCAAGGAACTCAAATAACAACACTCATAATGCTCCAGTGAACTATCCATAGTGATAACACCTCTATGTTTAATCACTCAACCTTTGGTCAATTGGGAGAATTTAATGATTCATGTTTATAACTTGTTCAAGGCCCACAATGGAGAGAGTCACCTATGAATATGGGGGTCAAACTGAAGATCGGGGGCATTAGTGAAGAAAATGGGTGCAGAATAAAGACAATGCATGGAAGATGATAGACCATCATTGGAATGCAATCTACGTCGAGGTTCATCACTCTATATGGAGGCATATTAAAGAAGAAATGGACAGTCAATTCTTCTTTCATGATGCTCTATGCATTTGTAGTTGTGGTCATTATGTGGATGTTGTTCGGCTACAATATCTTCCTCAGTCCCATGTTTAGGGTCACTTAGAGATTTAGGCTCTAGGGAAAACATTCTTCTTTTATAATAGGGAACTTATACAATAGGAGAATGTAGATGCATAAATCATATACACATTGGGAAAAAGAGAATGCAAGTGAATGGTTATTAGGAAGAGGCATATACAAGTTGTTCTGTGCTTGAATATTTTAATGTACTAGAGGAAACATTCAAAAAACCTGAAAGTCGATCAATAAATATTCTATCCCCATGAAAGGACCAACTAGATATAAATATTTAAATCAATAGTTATCTGACAGTGAAGAACACGGTGATAGGAGGAGAATATAGCCACCTAACTTTCTAGTAGGTAGTGACTCATTCCCAATCATCTTCTTCTACTGGTAGCAATTCACTACTAGCTTTGCAAATAATCATGAAGAATGTAGGTGGCAACTATAATCAAGACAAGGGAATAAAGAATAGTGATGAAAGGTATCCTACTTCATACATTTTAGATTGAACTTTAGAGATACACTTTGAAGGTAGTTAGAAGGCAATAATGGACAAACATTGATGGATACAATCATCAAATAAAAAAGATTTCTACTATAATCAACGAAGGGCTATTGAACCACACATAAATCCATCATCAAGCCTAGGCCATATTAAATTTTTCTAGACATATTTTTCGATGGTATACACATGATTCACATTATTCACTAGGTCTCTTCTTTACAATAGTGTACTTAGCAATACCTCCATAGATGTAATCTATCTATTTCCATTAGAAAGAGGTATGTACCATTTGGCTACAAATATAGTGAGTAAATAGACACCATTTCCAACAAAAGTTCATTTTCAACAATCTCTATTATAGTTGATAGATCCGTCAATCACTTGGATTTTCTTTATCCTCCTCCTTCTGCCACACACTGCCATGCATATGGAAAGCCTTCTTTTCTGTCATCTGATCTTCCTTCCAATTTATCATAGTCTCTAATTTTATTACATTTACAACTAGGCTTTGATCCCATGTTGAGTAACATAGATCCTTTCTGTAAATGTACTAACATTGCCATTTTGATTGATGTTTTTCAAATGCAGATGTGGATTTCATATAAATAAAAGAAGAGGGGACATGTCTCTATGGTGTAGGAATTTATCATTTAATAATATTATATTAACATAAATAATAATAATAATGTGTATAATATATATTATATTATATATATAATATATAATATATTTTAAATATATATTGTTATATACAATAATATTATTTAACATGGATAAGTATATGTGTGTGTATACATACATACATACATGCATACATGCATGCATACATACATACATACATACATACATACATACATACATACATACATACATACATACATACATACATACATACATACATACATACATACATACATACATACATACATACATACATACATACATATATATATATATATATATATATATATATATATATATATATATATATATATAGAAAAATGATGATTTACCAATAACAATAATGTATCTCATATCCAAACAATCTGACTAAAGCTACAACCTTAATAACAAGGACACCAAGCACATGAATGTAGGTCAAAGGCAAGCAATATACCTAGATTAGAAGGACATTGTTACATCTATCAGAAGTATGGACATAGAGCTCAAGATTGGGATCCAAAGTAAAATCCAACAAAATATCTAAAAGGAAAGTTCATGTACCTAAGCAAGGTAACTCTTACAATTGGTATTACAACACAAGGTATAATTTTCATTATTGTGGAGAGTATGGACACATTCCAAAAAATTGCATTAAGACACATTTCGAAAGTATTTATAAGAAATAGTTGAATGGAAACCTAGTCTATTTTAGTTGTCTCAAAGTTGGACATGTTAGTAAGAACTGTACGACCTGAGCACTAGCACCAAATAATGAACACAACAGAGGAAAAGAAAAGGTTGAGATGAAAATAGCCTAGAAATAGGCATTTTAAGATGGAGGTAGTGAAACAAGTGGAGTTGAGTTCACCCAATCCAATGGATCATGTGATCAAACTTCATCAAACTAAGCAAAAGAGGTATGCAAGGAAATGTACATTTGAAAGATATATTACACATAGTTCCTAACAAGAAATATGATTAAAAGTCCATGTCAACATGAATAAATATGCATTAGGATAGATCTGAAAGAAGAATTGGGCAATGGAATAAATTACACTATCAAGAATTGAGCATCAGTAATATTGCCTGTATTGATCAAGCATTGCAATATAGACCAAAAGGTTACAATGATCAAGCTGATGTGTTTGTTGAGCTAAATGATATTGACCAAGCTAAGTAATAGCAACTGAGTATTTGAGCATAATATGTGAAGGCTAAGACAATTGTAATGCACCTACTAGACTACAATGCATTTATTGCAGACCTAAATGAGAAGATTGAAGGTATATACCAAATTTTGATATTTATTTTTTATTCACCAAGTGATTTTAATGCATAGGAGATTCAAGGCAATCAAGGAAATTTTAGAGAAACAAAAAAAAATCATAGTGTGCTATCGACAAAAATTTGAGAAATTGGGTAAGGTTTTAGAATGCTAAATTAACTTCATTCCAAATTGTTCAAGTGAAGTTGTTCAAACACTAGCTTCAACTGGCATCCACTGCATCTATATCTAGAAAGGAAATATTGAAAGAGAGTAATGCACAAATTGTGAGGAATGATCAATATCCTCGACCCAAATTCAAAGAATACCCTAACATTGCGATGACTAGAGATACATCTGGCTCCCTGTCATTGATTCCACCAAGAGTTTTGATGGTTTACAATGTTTGATTGTGTTATATGTGCAAAACTATAGAAATTGGGGATCATGAATTGTGAGGAGCTTATGATAAGTTGTGTGATAATGGAGTTCTGAAGGATGACAACAAGATTGTCTCTGATAAAGGGCTTACTCGTGCCCTAGAATTTTTTTAAGTATTCAAGGTAAAATAGATCAAGATTGTACTAAGTTGAGTACATGATATGAAAGTGTGGCTGGAAGGTAGACCAGTAAAGATAAATAAGGAAATCATTCATTGAGTTATTGGTTATGCCACCTTGGACAAAGCGAACACTATGAGATGTGTTGTGGATGATGTTGTTGAACAATAGACAAAGGAAAAATGGAACAACCAAGGAATATCGATCAATCGGATTGAAGATCTCATTATTGATTTTGTTCTATGTGTAATTGCACACAAATTATATCATTCAAGCTAACAATTTAGTGTTCCTTGTATTGCAGTCAACCTAGGTTATAAGATTGTAAAGAAAGACCATAGTTATGATTTGGTTGAGTTATAACTACAATTATTGTCAAAAAATCTTGGAGCAATAAGGAAGGTGAATAATACTTCTTGTAAGTTTGGATCATTACTAGTTTGTATATTTTTTTATCTACATAATTCATTCCCTACTATCGGCACAATTGTATGGGACAAGAATAGATTGACCATTGAATAGATTAATAATATTATTGGACAATCGTGAGAAAATTTTGAAGATATCATGGATAACTATTTTGATGAGTTTGATAACAAGATGAAGAACATGATGAGGATTCCAAAATCAGTGGTTTATCACTATTTTGATGATATACGTTTATGGTAGACACATATTATACATATGCCTAGGAAGTTTTACTAAGGGTTTCATGACTGAGGCCAATGCAATAAGAAGTTAATGTAGATGAAGTAACTGGAGTAGTCACTACATTGTTATATGAGGAGATAGACAAGAATGATGAGCCCTTCAGCAATTAAGAGATAGCCAAGATTAAAATGCTAATGCAAACAAAAGTGCTCAAGATGGATAGAAAATGTAAGAAGTTGATTGAAGATCTTGAAGAAAATCTTGGCACAGGTAAACTCAAGATAACTGAGGGAAGAGGCAAGGATGAAGAATCTGGTGAAGTAGATGAAGAAAAGGAATAAAAAAAGAAAGTAGTTTGTTGTTGCCGAGCCCAAGGAAACTAAACAAAAGAAAGTTGTGATTGTTGATCCTAAAGTAAAGTAGGATCTATGGAAAAATGTGAAGAAAGTAGTCAAACCTCCTAAACTTGAGCCAAAGAGAAGAATAATAACAAGATCCAAGACATCTCAATCCTTGGTTGCAAAGGCAAAAGGAATCCAAGAAAAGAGGAAACCAATCAAACAACCAAGAAGAGCCTACCAAAGAGGAAAAGAATAAAACTAGTTGTTACACCTAACGAGGAGGTAGAAGATGAAAAAGAAACCGAGTCTGATGATTTGAGAAAACTTCAAATTGTACATAGACTACCTCCAATGACTATTGATCAGGTATGTGAGCAGATTAGAGGATAAACTAGTATGGAAGATTTTAAAAAGGTTAATTATGACTCTTTAAATAAAGATGATCAAGAAAATATTGAGAAGGATGTGATGGATATGATGATAAAGTTTAGATATACACCTATAGAATTAGGAGAGGGAATTCCTGAAGATTTGCATAATAAAGTAGATGCTAAATAGATGTGGACATTATCCATTGAGAGATAAATAAGGGAGACTAATTTAGCACAAATAATTTGTGATTTATGAAAGAAAAATATGTCTATAGCTCTAAAATATTTTTTGAAGAAATATGTACTTAAAGAGAGGGCATACAAAATTTTGAAGAATAAAGCTCATGAAGTTGAGAAGGAGAGAATTGTTATATGGAAGATTTAAGCATTTGGATTACTCATTCCATCATTTGAAGAAGAAGAAGAGAAAGAGGGAAGAGATGTTGTAGAGTTAGAAGGTCAAGATAATGAAGAAGAACTTACAAAATTAGAAGAAGTGAGATAGTTCATAGAAGGGAGTGAACATCAGGATATTGTCACTATTGAGGACATTCCTGATTTATCACCACTAAATCAAAATGTATTAACTAAGGAAGACTTGAAAAATGCTATATTAGATACCTTAGACACCTCTCTTCCATGCACCAATCCATTTTCTTTGCAAATACAAGATTATCCACAAATTGAAAGTGACCCCATTGATGATTTTTTTTTTACATCAGTTATAGATATTCCATACATGAGTGTTGAGAAGCAAGGTTAAACAATTATTGTGCTTCCACAATTTACCCATGTCATTGATGAAAAAATAGTTGAAGAAGAGGAAGGAAATAAAATAGAGTCAAAAGATCCTGGCATACCAAAAGAGAAAGAAGCAATTCAATCTCTTATTCAGCTACAAAGTGCCATCTCAATTGATACATTAACTATTACACATGTTTAATAGATTAGATCAAATCAAGAGAATACACATGGACTGAGTACAAAGGGAAAATAATTGCAGATATCACTACCCAGTGATAGTACACCTTAGTGGTGGTCATTGGTACATAAGGTTGATGCACCATAGGATACACTTAGTTCAAATGAGGTCATCACGCTACCTAAATATGACCTTAACAATATGACCCTTGAAAAAAATGAAAAAATATATAAGCTTTCTTGAGTCGCAAGAGTAACTAAGAAGGGAATTGAGGAAAAAGTAAGTACTCCATGAAATTAAGGTCATTTTTGTTGATGCTTTTGACATTCATGATGTAAATGTACAACATCCAATTTTGGATTAGTTAGTGTATATAGTTGATAAAGTACATAATGAAGATATAAAGATGTAAGTTGCTAAGATGGTATGAGAAGATATTTCATCACAAATTTTTAGAGACAGTTTAAACAAAACTTGTAGTCAAGCAAGTTGAGCTTTCTAATCTTGTAACGAGTCTCAAAGGAATTTTGACAGTTATTCATTCTTTGTATATGAAACTTTTTTATGTTGATTTCTTCACATTGGATAATCAACACTCTTGATCAAATACAGGAAGATATGAAGGCTTGAACTATTTCATCAGGCAAGAACGCAAGTTCAAGCCCACATTCATTCAATAAATTGACATTTGATCAGGGAAGATTAGCCGAGTTGATGGCTAGAGATAGTAGCATTAGAAATCAATCAATATATATTTAATTTATGTTACTACCCCATTTACAAATAATTCAGAGAGAGTTATTTGTAGCACATAATCTAATAAAGAGAGATTTTCATCTCTCAATAGTAGAAAGTTTAATTGATCTAGTTGCTCACCTAGAAATTCATATTCAAGTTTTTTAATCAATCAGAACCAAATGAAATAAAGGATTGGAGGTGATTTTAGCCAATCACAAACCATTTTTAGACAAGTATAAGCTGACCCCTAAAAATCCCAAGCCATAAAGTGACAAAAATAATGGGGAAATTGTCCATACAAAAAGAAGAAATCATTTATGCATTCAATAAACACAAGAGAAGTCAGAAGATCATATCAAAAGTAAAGATATTAGATGATTCAGCATCAGAGTTCATAGACATATAAATTGTAAAGAAGAGTTTTTGAAAACTGAATCATAGTCTTAGGGAGAGTGCTAATTTTTTATATTTTTAAATTTGGAATGAATTTCTAAGGACCATGACAAAATGGTTTTGCCACTAATGTCAAAGAGGGACATTCTTGATCTCTATGCCTTGTTGCCTATTAGTGTCCAACACTTAGTCATTTTCTAGGTAGTGTTGGTTGGTCATCATAGTGATTGAGCCATCCTAAGAAGGTTGAATCACATGGTCTTGTTTATGTTTCACTTTATGTCGAGCAAGTCAAAGGTTGTCGAGAAACCCAATAGAAATTGAGATACTATACATGCTGAGTAAAGTGTATGGAGACCGAGTGATGAAAATTTCATTTATGTTGAGAGAGTTAGTATATGTCAAGCCTATAGAAAAAACATGAATTTTAGTTATGACTAAGCATCAGAACATTTAATTTATGAGTAAACCAATTTTGGCATGTATGTATTTGTAATGGCACAAACACTTATGTGAATTAGTTTGGCCAACTTATATATGGCATTTAAGGGTTGTAGAGATAGTTAAGGAGAAAATTATGCATTTTTTCAGAAGGCATTAATCCCAAGAAAGCCAAATTAACCAATCAAATAATCAAAAGGGTAAAACAACAAAAGGTTGAATTGTGAATCATTAATTTTGATCTAGAACTTTCTAAGATTTTCTATTTAAGAAGGGATCTAACCCTAAATCATTATGGGAGCAAGTGTAGGAGTTGATAAAATTTGACTCTGCAGTGCACCAAGATCACTTGCAAGCAAATAGCTTGTTGAGGAGAAATCGAAGGAGCAAGAGCTTGAAGAAAATCAACAAAGCAAGAGAAAATATTTCACAATAGGAAAATGAAATTGCTATGTGAATTATTTTAGTTTACAATGAGAGAGACCAAATATAAAGGCCTCAAGGAAGCTTGTAGAATAAGCTAGAAAGTGCTAGAAGATAAGGTTGACAACTAAGTATATGTCCACAATAGGTGGAATATCCTCAATCAAGGTGAGAGAATAAGTATGACTAGATAGGAACAAACTCCCGTGTTGTCAACAACTCATCAACTACAACTATTAAATAAATGCATTAACTTAAGTAAAATTAAATAAAAGAATAAATAATTATTTACTCTAACAACCCCCCTTAAGTACAACTTAGGGGAATGCCTTAAGCTCACAAAACTAAGAGAAAATGTAGAATGGGTCCTAGCAACAAGGCCATGTTAGGTACCCATGTACAATGCAAAGAAATGCAATCTTTGAAAATGAAGAAAGAGAGAAAACCACATGGGAAAAACCCTCCCCCAAAAAGAGGTAAGAAATAAAGAGGAATATCCCATAAAATAGGAACAAAGAGTGATCATGAAGAGCATCACTAAAGCATGAAGAAGCTGCAAATTCTATCATCAGAAAGAAACTACTAATCTGAAGAACCTCCAAGGAAGAAGAAGGCATGAACCGAGCATGTCTATATGGTAGATAATCCATCTTACTGAAATGCATAGGTAGCCAGCTACTACAATCGCCTAGTATATAGGATCAACCACTAAATACATAGCTCACACTATCAAACCATCGAACTAAGGAAGTATTAGAACTATAGAATAACCCCTCCTTAATGCACACGAGGTGAGATGATAGGCAATTGAAAAGATGGGCCAAAATCCTCCTATAGAAAGAACCAAGAATGATGAGAGAGTGGAAGAGGTACAAACACCTATAAAGACAAGGTCACACCAACACTACATGGGGAAAAAAAAGAAAGAGGACACAAAAATGGCAAACAACTATCCCCCCCATGGTGCTTTATAAAATAGTGCTAGTACAACTATCTCAAAATAACATTCATGAACCTGAAATGCAAGAGTGGCACTTTATCTCAGTGTGTTTACATAAGGATCTTACAAATGATAGCTATATTGATCAAAAAAGGAAAAAAACTCATACAAAAGATAGGAAAACCAAAACAAAAGATCCCATGCCTTGAAAAATGATCCTTGGACCTGGAACACCCAAGATATCCACCATAGAGAAAAAATGCCAAAAACATGATAGAAAGAGAATGGGGCAGAATCTAAAGGAAATGACAACATTTTTAAACCAGCTTTCCAAAAATATAACGTTTTCAAAAAATGGATATGGGATGCAAAAGATATGCTTGCCAGAGTGAAAAAAGAATTTCAGACTTTGACTAAAAAAATGAGCAATAAAACTACATCAAAATTTAAATATACTTGCACCAATGTCTCCATCTTGGAATTGGCATTTTGACGCTTCTTTCAAATCAGAAAAATACCTCTATATGCTCAAGTTGTGGCTAAAAAAATGCAAGTAGGTTAAAAAGGACCATGGAGAAGTGTTGATGTATGATGACATCATGCTAACATCAAAAAATGCCTAGCTTAAAATTGGCAGCCACGTGGTCGTTGTAGAAAAAAAGAAGCCACGTGGCAAAATGCTGAGGTGGTGGGCTGACATGGTAGGGGCCACATAACAGATGCCAACATGGCACCTGTGCCACATGTCACCCATAGACTGGTGTTGATGGTGCCAAAAATGCCACACAGGTAGGAGAGGTAGTAGGGTCGTAGGTGGGTGGCAGTGGTTGGCAGTGGTGGTCATAGTGGTGGTGGCCACTGGCATCTCTACTAGCAAGGGCGATGGATAGGTGGCCCGTTGGCAGCAGTTGCGCTATGGTGGCTAGAGGGAGGTGCAGCTAGCTGCAGTGGTGCCCAAGCTACACACCAGTGGCACAGTGGTGGCCCCGTGGTGGTCACTCAGTGCTACACCAAAAAAAAATTAAATTAAATTTTTTTGAACAAATCATTTGTATGGCTACCTATAAGGGGGCCAAAAAAAATTTCCCATATGCTTGAAAGCCAAAATCAACAAATTTTATATGAATCTTGACTATAATTGGCCTTCTAGATCTAATGGCAGTGTCCGTTTAGGCCCAAAGTGCTATGAAAGAATTCTCTACCCCTGAATCGAAGAAAAATGCATAAACAAACTAGGGTTTGTGTCTCCGAATCACGGCTTTAAAAATTCTTTGAACAAGAAGTAATAGGGAGGCTTTGATATCATGTAGGAGTTGATAAAATTTGACTCCATAGTGCACCAAGATCACCTGCATGCAAATAGCTTGCTGAAGAGAAACTGAAGGAGCAAGAGCTTGAAGCAAATCAACAAAGCAAGAGAAAATATTTCACAATAGGAAAATGAAATTGCTATGTGAATGGTTTTAGTTTACAATGAAAGAGACCAAACATAAAGGCCTCAAGGAAGCTTGTAGAGCTAGAAGATAAGGTTGACAACTAAGCATACGTCCACAAAAGGTGGAATATCCTCAATCAAGGTGAGAGGATAACTATGACTAGATAGGAACAAAATCTTGTGTTGTCAACAACTCATCAACTACAACTATTAAATAAATGCATTAACATTAGTAAACTTAAGTAAAAGAATAAATAATTATTTACTCTAACAGTAAGATGAAAGCATAAAGGAGTGAAAAAGCTAAGGACAAAGAAAGGAAGGCTAAGTTTGATAAGGAGATCAGATAGAGAAACCTAGCAACAAAGGGAAGAATACAACAAATGAGATAAGGAGATCAGATTTACACATTGAAGAGAGAAGATTCGTAAACAAAATTGTGAAAAAAAATGAAGGGTCAGGTACTAAAATATTCTAACCAGTGTATCCAGGAAAATCTCTTAATTGATTGGTTTTTAAAAACCTTGTTGAAATCTCCTAACAAAGTGCTTATTTCATTGTAAGTTTAAGTCCTTTAGTCAATGTAGATTTAACAGTCTTATAATGTTGTTAATAGAGCACACCCCTCATAGTGAAGGTCATTAGAAGTGATCAAATAGTATCCCTAATAGGAAAACCGTTTTGTTGCAACAGTAAAGATTTGTGGATCTCATCCCCACCCTAGTTTTACCTTCACCTTGGAGGGTTTCTAGATTACCAAAATATTTGTGTTATGAGATTACATTTTCATGTTGATGGTTGTTATGCTTAGATAAATTTCATTTCAGTTTTATTATTTATGATTATATGGTATGAGATTTAAGACATGAGATGGATTAGGAGTGAATGCAATTAATCTATTATTTTGTTGAATAAGTGAAAAGTTTTATAGATCCCGATTCACCCCCAACACCTGCCTCCCCCCCCCTCCCCTCCCCTCAGTATCTTGTTTCCCAATAAGACTTCCAACAAATTCTTTTTTATTGGACATGTAAATAGTCTGTTCATTATTCTTCTAAATGTCCTAAGAGAGTAAATAAGTTTATATATATAAATCCTTACAAGTCAAAACTACCTAAGGATCGCTTCTATGTTGATTAGGATGGAGAACTTCATTTTAAGATGGTAAATTTCCTAGATGCTACTGATGATGAGGATGATGAAATATGATTTATTTATATTAAAGAATAAAGCCCTAAAAACAAGGAAGTAAAAGAAGAGAAAGCCTTAGTATCACAAATTGAAAAGAAAAAGTTTGATTGGATTATAGATAGTGGATTGTCCCATCATATGACTGGAGATAGGAAAAAAAAAATTATTGTTAGAGTTGAACATAATATTGCATGTCACATAAAAGGAAAACAATCTATTACACTTGATGGAAAGAATAAAATTAAAGATGTTTACTTTGTGGATGGTTTGAAACACAATTGTTTGAGTGTTGGAAAACTTTTTGACAATGGATATCAATTATGGTTTAGAGAAAAAACTTTCATTATCAAGGAACAAGAACAAGAGGTGATGTATTTCAATTAAACCCTATTGAAATGAAATATTTGGTTGCTAAAGTGGATGTCAGTTGGTTATGGCATAAGAGATTTTTTTATATAAACTATGATAACATCGTGAAGGTTAGTACTATATTTTTCAATTAGAAATTTTCCTATGATTGTGAAACCTACTAACATTTGTGGAAAGAATGTGTGATGGAAAAGAAAAAGAAAAAAATCATTTCCAAGAAGGACATTTACTACTTTTACAAAGTTATAAATTATTCATATAGATCTGAGTGGTCCTACAAGAACAAGAGCATTTTATGGCAAAAGGTATGTCATGTTTCTTATTGATGATTTCACTAGAATGATTTTGGTGTCATTTATAAGAGATAAATATGAAGCTTTTGAGAAATTCAAGATATTTCAAAGTAGAGTTGAGAATGAATCTTGATTGAAAATTAAATTCTTGAGATCTAATAGAGGAGGATTATTTATTTCAAATGATTTAAAGACTTTTTGTGAGGCTAATGGTATAAAGGGACAAGTTTTAACCCCTAAGACACCAGAGTAGAATGGAGTATCCAAAAAAAGAAATAGATCAGTAATAGACGTAGCAAGAGAAATTATGTTTGAGAAAAATATATCACATGCATTTTGGAGAGAAGTAGTGAACACAACAATATATACTATGAATAGAGTATATATTAGGCAAGGTAGTGGTAAGACACCTTATGAACTTTGGTTTGGACATGCACCTTCTTTCAAGTACTTTAGAATCGTTGGAAGTAAATACTATATTAAGAGAGATGCTAACACTAGAAAGGTTGATTCTAGAAGTTATGAAGGAATTTTTCTTGGTTATTAGTTGAATATAAATGCATAGAGAAGTTTTAATTGAAGATTGAAGACTATTGTTGAAAGTGCTAATGTGAGAGTTGATGAAAAGTTTAGAATTCAAGAAAGGATACTTAATTATAATTTTGATGAAGGGAATAATCCAAGGATTAATATTTAGAATGATGAGAAAGAATAATTTTTTGAAACTAACATTGATTTGTAGACTGAGTTACAAGAATAAACATAAGAAGAAGAACTGAGATCTAAGACTAGAGCATAAATCAGAGTTGAACAAGTGTCACCCTAACAAAAATATGGAAAAGAATCACCCTATTGAATAGATTATTGGAAGTATGAAGCAAGGAGTCATGACAAGGAATAAATTTAGTGAAGAATTGTGTTTGATTTTTGAATTTGAACCTAAGAATGTGGATGAATCTTGTAAAGATAATTAATGGATTAAAGCTATGAAAGAAGAATTAGAGTAGATTGAAAAGAAAAAGACTTGAGAGTTGGTTCTTATGCCTAAATATATAAAAAATTATTGGAACCAAATGGATATTCAAAAACAAGATAAATGAACAAGGTGAAGTTGTGAGAAATAAAGCAAGATTGGTATGTAAAGGATATTCACAGTAAGAAGCAATTGACTTTGAAGAGACTTTTGCACATTTTGCTAGAGTAGACAGAGAGATGGTTTTTGGCATATGCAACCAACAATAACTTTAAAGTTTATTAAATGAATGTCAAATCATCATTTCTAAATAGAGAACTTGAAGAAGAGGTACACACTAAACAACTTGATGGTTTCCTTTTGATAGATAAAAAGGATATGGTTTGCAGATTAAAGAAGGCATTGCATGGACTAAACTAATCACCTAGTATTGGCAATATGGCTAAGTAAGTTAAGTTAATATATTTTTAGAGTTTTTATTTATGGAAACATATAACTTGTATGAAGAAGACACTTTGTATAGATGGATTTTATATAGTTAGACATGAAAAATTGTTGAAGTATTAGATAGCTATTCAGCAGAATGGGGACAATTTTGATATGTATGGATGACGAAGCAATTATTGGCACATGCATAGTTAAGGACAAATAGTATAGTATGTTAGGATGACGTATGTAAGTGTGAAATTCTATACAAATAGTACAAAAGAGTTATAGAATAAACACCAGTAGAAGCAATGAACAAAGTGTAACATAAAATAATAGTAAATGGTGAA
Organism: Cupressus sempervirens; assembly: GCA_028749045.1. Classification (NCBI taxonomy): domain Eukaryota; kingdom Viridiplantae; phylum Streptophyta; class Pinopsida; order Cupressales; family Cupressaceae; genus Cupressus; species Cupressus sempervirens. The sequence continues at coordinate 331,553,655 of CM053789.1, forward strand.
TTAGAAGTTAAGGAATTATCTTGGTTACAAAATAATTGCTTAACTAATTAGCAATGACATCCTAGATGTTATCCCTAAGAGAGAAAAAACTAATTTTGTATTTTTGCAAGCATGTGAAAGCTTAAAGGCCAACTGAATAGATTTTGTAAGATGTAAAGGTATAAAGGAAAGGTTGTATTATGTGAAGTAATGTGTAAGTTGTATGTGATATCCAAACTAATATTTGAACTTATTGATGTGAACTCTAATGTATGATCAGAGTATGTGAAGAGTGTCAAAGGAAAGATTAGATATTAAAGATATCAGTAGTAAAGAGGTTTCTATATCTATCTCTTTTGTATCAAGGGACTATATTGTGTAATTGCATGTTTGGGCAGTGGGCTCATCTTGCATACATTTTGTAAGTGTATATACTAACTCCTAACAAGGTAGAGGATTTCAATAGGACCTAGTCCTCTAACAAGGACTAAGACACTATATGTATGTAATAGACTCCTAATAGGGTCAACATCCTTAACATGATACTTTTGTTTAGTGGATCATTTTGTGGGTTCCATCCCCACCAGGGTTTTCCCTTGGCCAAGGTTACCCTAGTTAACAAAATATGGTGTTATAATTTCTCTATGTGTATGGTTATGTTTATTGTTAAACATTGCTAGTTTACATTCATATGCAAGTTATAAGGTAATTAACAATATTTAGTTTTGGGCTAAAGTTTGTAAAATATTGATTCACACACCCCCCCACCCTTAGTATTCCCTATTTCTAACAATTGGTATCAGAGAACAATTACTCTGAAGAGGCTTAACAACTTGAGTAAGATCCCTATCATTATGGAATAGTTACATAGGAATCTTGAAGAAGCCCTTGAGTAGATTGATGTTCTTACTTAGGAAAGAGATAACTAGAAAGAAAGATATGAAGATGCAAGAGACTACATTGGGAAATTAAAAGATAAGATTGATCATGTCAAATCCAGAAAGGAACCTAGATAGAAGAGAAAAGATAGTGATGAGGTAGCAACATTAAAGAAAGAAAATGAGATTCAGAAACATGAGTTGAAGATTGTAGAGTCGAAGCTAAGTTTGAAGAACGATGAAGGCAAGGTTGAGTCATATCTTAAATTTGAAAATGAAGATCCAAGATCCCATCTTACAATAGTAACATTTGAACTTGAATATATTAAGATAGAGTGTGCAAAAGTTTAGTGGTAGAATACTATTGTGAAATGAGAGTTAACCCAGGCTAAGAAACAATTAGAAAAGTTATATCCCAATAGTGAGAAAATTGATGAGCAACTATATTATCAGAGACCTTCCTATAATATGACTAGTCTTTTATATTTTTTTGGTGAAAAATTAGCAAATAAATCTGAAGCAAGAGAGGAACTAGATCTAGTTGTTGAAACCGCTGAGCCCAAGAAGAATGATCTAGATGAGATCAAACCCAGTAAATCTAAAGATGCACCAAAAGAAGTTGAACATGTAAGTCAACCCAAGAAAAGATATTGAACCTAAAAAAATAGATAAAGTTGAATCACCTAAGGAGGTAAGGCATGGATTGAAAGGTAGATACTTTATATATAAATAAGTGATCATATGAAGAGAGAATGTACAGGCAACTCTTTCAAACCTATTACTAATTTTTTTTGTTATAATTGTCACAGTTTTGGTCATAAAGTAGTTGATTGTAGGAAACCTAAGTTCGATAATAACAATAACAATAGAAATAGTAGAATTTTCAGAGATACTAACCCTATAGGTAATGAAAGAAGAAGATCCTCTAGCATATCTAATGAAGGAGAAAGATCCAATAAAACTAGGAGTAATATTATGTGTTACAAGTGTAACAACTTTGGACACACTACTAGAAATTGTAGAGCACCAATTAATAAGAATGAAACTAATTAGAGAAGTAAACTAGTATGTCAACTATGGAACAATATTGGTCAAATACCAAGATTTTGCAAAATGGACATGAGGAACATCAACAAGAATCCCAATTATCTAAGTGTCAAATAGTTATTCAATAGAACATGAATAGTTTTGATATGTATAGATGATAGGGTAATTATTAGAACATGTGCCGATAAGGATAGATAGTAAGGTATGTCAAGATGATGTATGTAAGTGTGCAAGTCTATATAGACACTATAGAAGGAGTTGTAAAATAAACACAAGTAAAAGCAGTGAACAAAGAAGAATAGAGCATAATAGTAAATGGTGAATTACGGATTAAAGAATTATCTTGGTTATGAAATAATTACTTAACTAATTAGGGACAAAATCCTAGATGTTAACCCTAAAAGAGAAAGAACTAATTTTGTATTTTTCCAAGTGTGTGAAAGCCTGAAAGCTAACTAAATAGACTTTGTAAAATGTAAAGGTATAAAGGAAATATTGTATTATGTGAAGTAATGTGTAAGTTGTATGTGATATGTGAACTGATATGTGAACTATATTGATGTGAATTATGATAGATATGAACTGAGGTATGCGAAGATTAGGAAAGGAAAGATCAAATATTGAATATATTAGTAGTAAAGAGGTTTTTGTATCTATCTCTTTTGTATCAAGGAACTATGTTGTATAATCACATGTTTGGGAAGTGGGATCATCTTGTATACATTTTTTAAGTGTATATACTAACTCCTAATAGGGTTGAAGAAACTCCTAATAGGATTGAGGCTTTTAAGAGGTCCTAGTGCTCTAACAAGGACCGAGACACTATATGTATGTAATAGAGTCCTAATAGGGTCAACACGGTGCAGAGCACCAAGGAACTTGGTTTAGATTTTGGTTTTCATATTTTTTCTAACCTACTTAGGCTAGAATAAACAAACCTTGGATGAGAAGTCCATGGTTTTCAAAGCAAGACACCATTTTGTATGCCTATGACACTTATGCATTTTATAAGCAAAAGTTGCAAATTACACAAATTTGGGGTTTTTAATGTTTTTGGTTAAGAAAACCTAGGATTAGGTGGTTTTAGTTTTTTTAGGTATGTTGGAACCTTTTCCAAGTCCTAGAAGTGGAATCAAGTGAAAAATGTAAAAATTACACTTTTTGTGCAAAGTTGCATTGTTGAAAGTTGTAAAAGTTGCTCAAAATTGAAAAGTAGTGGGAAAAGGGTTATAACTATTAAGATATTGGTTTTAACCATTGAAATAGACATAGGAGAGATATATACCTCATTTTTGAGGTTTGGAGGGCATTCATGTATGGATTGGAAGAAGTTGCAACGAAGAAAATTTAGTTTTGGAGTTATTTTTACTGTTGTTTGCATGCTACACATACTATACAGAATGTTAGACAAAATCTAATGGATTTTTCAGATAGATATTTTAATCATCTTTAATTTTCTTCTATTCTCATAATTCTAAGTGTTTTCTTGCTCAAGTTATTGCATTTTTAGTGAAACTAGGATTTTAGGATAGCATTTTGGTGTATTCGGCAAAGATGGGCCTCTAACTTCAATTTCCATGGTTGGAATTTCATGGACACTTGGGAAATGGTATTTAGTATGTTCCTCTTGAACATTATAGGGTTTAAAAATTAGAGGACATGTTTTTTGATTTTTCCAACAAAGCCCTAGGTCAAGTGCCATGAAGGATTTGACCTCTTGGAGTGTGCTAATTTGTGAACCATAGGAGTTTGGAACTTGGTGAAGGGTTGAGAATTTGGAAATAAGTTATTTTAGTGATTTTATTCATTATTGAGTATTTATTTCATTTCTATGACCCCATTTCCTATAGGTTTCTTTGTAAACCAAGCCTAACTTTATCACTTAGGTCTGTGTTGCTTTGTGAAGGAAAGGGAATGTTGGAGTGGGACTAGAACTTGGTTATTTAGGGTTTGTAGAAAATTTTAAAAGGGTATTCAAAAACCTAATTTTTTTGGGGTCTTTTTTTAAACTTTGTGAAGTTAGATCCAAAAATTCATTTTAGGAGGGCTAAAAGGGGCTCATAGGGCTACTAGGCCAAATTGGGGTTTGAGGCTTTGTTCAAGTGTATGATTCAAAAAAATGGTGTATTATATGTTAATTAGGTGTTCAAAGATCATTTAACATCTTAGAACCCTTGGGATAAACTTCTAGGGTTTTTTCCTAGTATTGGCCTAGTTGTGGGAGATTAGCGCAAAACCCATAAAGTGGGCAAGATTGGTTCTTTGTCCTTGGATTCTTAGTGAATTTGGAGAGTTTATTTCTTTGATCCTTTGGAGGATTAAAGTGTTATAAAACCTTGTAATAAGGTTGAAGATTTGATAGCCAGTTTGTTGGTTTCAAGAGTGAGAAGCCCATTTGAAGCTTCCTAGTTGTGCTCTCTACGTTAGGTGGTATCAAAGCCACTAAGTATCTTTTGGGAAAGAAAATATGGAAGAAGGGGAAGACATCCCTTTGAGGATAACCAACATTTATTTGGAGAAGATAGTGAAAGAACAAATGGCTAAGAGCAGGGCAGTCAGAGAGGAAAATAGAACAATGAAAAGAGAGATTGATAAGTTGAAGGGGCAAGTATGAAGAGGAGACCATGAGGAGTTTGAAGAAGAAGAAGAAGAAGGAGATAAATTTCCTAACATTCTTGAAGATTAGAGGATCATGGTAGCAGCTTTGCAGAGGCTAGGAAGGAAAGACAAAGAGGACTTGCCTATGTTTGATGGAAAGTTGGAACCTAAGGCATGCATGGAATGGTTGGAGGCTCTTGAAAACCATTTTGAAGTAGAGGAGATACCAACAAGTCAGAGGATGAAAGTGGAAAAATCCAAGTTGAAGGGACCAGCCCTAAGTTGGTGGAACTTTCTCCAAAATGAAAGGGTAGAAGAAGAGAAGCATCCCATTTTCACATGGAAGAGGATGATGGCAGAAATTATGAAGCAATTTGTTCCAGAGGACTATGAAGTGATTCTCCACAAAAGGTTGCATAACCTCAAGAAAAAGGGCATGGATGTAAGTGCTTATTCTCAAGAATTTCATACTTTGACTCTTAGAGCTAAGTTGCATGAAAACTGAAAATCAAAAACTTGCTACGTATATTAGTGGGCCTAGATATAATATACAAGATGAACTAACCTTGGTGATAGTAGAATCAATCCATAAATTGTTATCAACTTGTGAATTAAGGAGAAACAAAAAAAGAAAAGGTGAGAAAAGTAGCAGAGGAAGAGGGAACTCTTTCAAAGGAAGTGGTAGATTTCAAGGAAGAGAAAACTACCCCACAAACCAAGGGGAAGCTAGCAGCAGTCAAGGGGCTAAGAATGATAGCAGTAGAAGAGGTTCCTTTAAAGGAAGGAGACATAATCAAAGAGGTAGATTTGGTGGAAGGGGAACAAATATTTTCACACGAAGGTGTTACAATTTCAATCAAGTGGGTCACCAATCTTTTAGGTGTCTAGAGAAGCAAGGATTAGTGAGCAGCCCAAGTGAAAGAAGAATTAATTTGTTGCAAGATGAGGATGTACAAAGTATAAATTCTCATGCCAAGAAAAAAAAATATAGAGACAAGAGAGTGCCTCATGTTGAAAAAATCTCTCTTGAAGGTACCCACTAATAAGGAGCCACCACAAAAAAGGTCATTGTTTAGAACCACATGCAAGGTAAGTGGTAAAGTTTGTAAAGTTATTGTTGATTCTAGTTCAACTAATGATTTGGCTTCTAAGGAAATGGTAGACAAGTTAGGATTGGAAAAAATAACTCATCCTTACCCCTATAGAGTGTCTTGGTTGAACAAGGAGCAACATGCCTTGATTAGTGAACAAGTATGGGTAGAATTTCAAATTGGGGAGTATAAAGATAAAATTATGATGTGACAGAAATGGATGCTTGTGATTTACTTTTAGGGAAGCCTTGGTAGTATGATGTAAATGCTAGGCATCATTGGAAACAAAACATTTATAGCATAACCAAGGGTGGAGAAACCTACACTGTGAGGCCACTCCCTGATGATGCAAGCCATAGGGTGACTAGTATCATGATAGTATGAGGTAATTAATTTTTGAAGACCATTAAGGAGGTGAAAACACCATGGTTTTCCATCATACTTAGACCTAAGAAGGAAGTCAAAGTTAAGCCCCAAGCCAAGAGTATGGAACATCAATTAGGACCTAGAGAGGTTAGGGAGTTGTTGGAACAATATAAGAGTGTTGTTGTAGGTAGGGAACCAAAAAATTTTCCACCATAGATGGAGATAAACCATTGCATAGACTTGATACCTGGTGCTACATTACCTAATAAGGAAGCCTACAAGCTTACCCTTGAACAAAATGCAGAATTAGCAAGGCAAATTGAAGAATTGTTGGCCAAGGGTTTTAGAATCCGTATATATCCTCCATGTACATGGAGGATATGTATGGATTCTAGATCTATTAACAAGATAACTATTAGATATAGGTTCCCCATGCCAAGAATTGAAGATCTTTTGGATTCTCTAGTAGGTGCAAGTCACTATTCAAAGATGGACTTAAAAAGTGGTTGCCATCAAATCAAGATAAGGGAAGGTGATGAATGGAAAATAGTCCTCAAGAAAAATGAGGGACTATATGAATTATTTGTGATTCCATTTTGCCTATCCAATGAACCTAGCACATTTATGAGACTTATGAATAAAGTCTTAAAGCCTTATATTAACAAATTTTGTGTTGTTTATCTGGATGACATTCTTGTTTTCAACAAGAGCAGATAGGAGCACCTAAAACATTTGGAGTTAGTCCTTGAAAGGTTACATAAGGAGAAATTAAAGATAAATTTGGAGAAGTGTTCATTTTTGCAGGAAGAGTTGGTGTTCCTTGGGTTCATCATTTAGAAAAATAAGTTAAAGATGGATCCATCCAAGGTAGAAGCAATTCTGAATTGGCCTACACTTAGGACAACCATTGAGGTAAAAAGTTTTCATGGTCTTATAAGTTTTTATAGAAAATTTGTGAAGAAATTTAGTGGTGTTTGTGCCCCTATGATTGATACTATAAAAGGGGGAAGAAAATATAAATTTTCATGGAATAATGAGGTAGATAAGTCATTTGAGTATCTTAAGAGGAGAGTTGTAGAGCAACTAATCTTAGCATTACCTGATTTCCTCAAGGTGTTCATAGCAGAATGTGATGCTAGTAACAAGGAAATAGGAGGAGTGTTAAGCCAAGAAGGGAGGCTTATAACCTTCTTTAGTGAAAAGTTAAATGAATCTAAAAAAAGTATTGAACTTATGATTTAGAAATGTATACTTTGGTTCAGTCCTTGAGAAAGTGGAGGCATTATATCTTGCCCAAAGAATTCATTGTTTTTACTAACAATCAAGCTCTTAGCTTCTTGAATAGGCAAGAAAAGTCCAACCATAGGCACATGAAGTGGATTTAATTCATCCAAGCTTACACTTTCTCCATAAAACAAAAGAAGGGGAGAGAAAAAAAGTTGTAGATGCCCTTAGTAGGAGGAATTTGATAGTAAAAAAAATTCAAGTGAGTAGTATTTTTATTGAAGCCATGAAGAACATGTATATAGCAGATGAAGACTTCAAGGAGGCATATGAGGTTTTTCAAACCATGAATGAAAGGTATCATACTAATTTTTCTGAGTTTATATTACAAGATGGATTATTATTTCAAGGTAATCAACTCTGTGTACCTAAAGGATCAGTTAGGGAGAACATTTTCAAAGAAAAGCATTGTGGGAGTCTTGCGGGGCACTTTGGCATTGATAAGACTTTAGAGCAGGTAAGAAGATTTTTCTACTGGCCAAAGATGTAGGTAGATATTAGGAAGTTTTTATAATGTTGCATGATTTTTCAAAAGGCCAAAGGGAGATCATCAAATGTTGGACTGCATACTCCTTTACACCCACTAAGCCATGGGACTCCATCAACATGGACTTTGTCATGGGGTTGCCTAGGACTAAAAGTGGATTTTCAATAACATATTTGTTATTGTTGGTAGGTTCTCTAAGATAGCTCACTTTCTACCTTGTAAACAAACTCATGGTGATTCTCACATTGCTGGTATCTTCTTTAAGGAAGTTGTTAGGCTCCATGGATTACCATTGAACATTGTGTTATATAGAGATTCTAAATTTCTTGAACATTTTTGGAGAACATTATGGAAGAGATTGGGCATACAACTATCATTTTCTTCAGCATACCATCCCTAATTAGATGGCTCAACTGAAGTTAAAAATAGGTCATTGGGTAACCTACCAAGATGTTTAACCAAAGAACATGGAGTTGCTTGGGATGTTTTTCTTCCATGGATTGAATTCTCATATAATGATTTAGTGATAGAAGTATAGGTTTAACTCCATTTTAGATTGTATATGGAGGCCATCCAAGAAGATTCTTGGAGTTGAGAAACTTGGGAGATAGTCACAAGAGGAGTGCACAAGTTGAATATTTTTTAGAGGTTATGAAGGAAATTCATCAGCAAGTTAAGGATAAGTTGGACTTTTCAGCTAGCAAGTACAAGGCACATGTTGAAAAGAAGAGAAGGGACTTAAATTTTTAGGTATATGATCTAGTAATGATTCACCTAAGGAATGAGATAATGCGATAGGAGAAGTATACTAAGTTAATGATGAAGAAGAGAGTACCATTCAAAATTCTGATGAAATGTGGCAACAATGCCTATCACATTGACTTGTCTACTAATTTAGGGATCTCTCCTATCTTTAATGTGGCAGATATCTATGCATTCAAGGGTCTAAAGTATAATGAGGAAGTTGAGGTAGTGCAACAACAAGAAGAATCATATTTACTACAAGAACTACCACAACTGCCTAAACCTACCATTGAAGTCATTTTGGGAAAAAGGCAAACACAAAAGACAAGGAGGAAAGGATATTATGAATACCTAGTTAAGTGAGAAAATAAACCAATGGAGGATGCAAGTTGTCTTTTAGAGAAAGACATCATCAATCTTGGGAGCAAACTTGAAGACATTCCAACTCAAGAGACTTGAGCTTCTTTTCACCTAGGGAGTATAGTGTAGAGCACCAAGGAACTTGGTTTAGATTTTGGTTTTCATGTTTATTTTCACCTACTTAGGCTAGAATAAACAAACCTTGGATGAAAATTCCATGGTTGTCAAAGCAAGACACCATTTTGTATGCTTAAGGCACTTTATGCAAGTTATAAGAAAAAGTCACTCATTAGGAAAATTTAGGGTTTTTAATTTTTTTGGTTAAGAAATCCTAGGATAAGGTAGTTTTATTTATTTTTAGATATGTTGGAAACTTTTCCAAATGCTAGAAGTGGAATCAAGTGAAAAATGTAAAAATCACACTTTTTGTGCAAAGTTGCATTGTTGAAAGTTGTAAAAGTTGCTCAAAATTTCAACTTAGTGGGAAAAGGGTTATAACTATTAAAATATTGGTTGTAACCATTTAAATATACATACAAGAGATATATACCTCATTTTTGAGGTTTGGAGGGCATTAATGTACGGATTGGAAGGAGTTGCATAGAAGAAAATTTAGTTTTGGAGTTATTTTTATTGTTGTTTGCATGTTGCACATACTGTATAGATTTTCAAACCAAATATAATGGACTTTTGAGATATATATTTGAATCATATTTCATTTTCTTCTGGTCTCATCATTCTAAGTGTTTTCTTCTACAAGTTATTGCATTTTTAGTAAAACTAGGTTTTTAGGATAACATTTTGGTATATTCGGCAAAGATGGGCCTCTAACTGCAATTTCCTTAGTTGGAATTTCATGGAAAATTGGTAAATTTTATTTAGTATGGTCCTCTTGAATATTCCATGGTTCTAAAATTGGAGGATGTGTTTTGTGATTTTTCCAACCAAGCCCTATGTCAAGTGCCATGAAGGATTTGACCTCTTGGATTGTGTTGATTAGTGAACGACGAGAGTTTTGGACTTGATGAAGGGATAAGAATTTGGAAATAAGTTATTTTAGTTTTTTTGGTCATTCTTGAGTATATTTTTTATTTTCATGATCCCATTTCCTAATGGTTTCTTTGTCAACCAAGCCTAACTTGATCACTTAGGTCTATGGTGCTTTGTCAAGGAAAGGGAATGTTGGAGTGGGACTAAAACTTAGTGCTTTGAGGTTGGAAGAAAATTTGAAAAGGATATTCAAAAACCTAATTTGTTTGCATCTTGTTTGAAAATTTGTGAAGTTAGATCCACAAAATCCATTTCAAGAGGGCTAAAAAGGGCTCATAGGGCTACCAGGCCAAATTGGGTTTTGAGGCTTTGTTCAAGTGTATGATTCAAAAAAATGGTGTATTATGTGGTAATTAGGTTCCCTAAGATCATTTAACATCTTATAACCCTTGGGAAAAACTTCTAGGGTGTTTTCCTAGTATTGACCTAGTTGTGGGAGATTGGTGCAAAACCCATAAAATGGGCAAGATTGGTTCTTTGACCTTGGATTCTTGGTGAAGTTGTAGAGTGTTTTTCTTTGATCCTTTGGAGGATTTAAGTGCTTTTAAAACCTGTAATAAGGTTGAAGATTTGATATCTAGTTGTTTGATTTCAAGAGTGGGAAGCCCATTTGAAGCTTCTTAGTTGTGTTCTCTGTATCACAACATCCTTAACATGATACTTTTGTTTAGTGGATCATTTTGTGGTTACCATCCCCACTAGATTTTTACCTTGACCAGTTCATCACATCCCAATCTAGCTCAAAATTTTTTGTTGAAAAGCCATTTTATGTTTTTAGAAATAATAGATGCGACCATGCAATTAGGGCCTTACTTCTTAGTACTTTGCAACATCACAATGGTTTGGCAAGACACTTATATTAACTGTGTGATGTTGCAATCATTGTTTTATCTAGCCATTATTTCTTAGTCACAAAATCATGACCTAAATCTTATCTTCTACACATATCCTTGCAAATATGCGATGTCTTAAAACTTTAACCATTTGATCCTACTTTCTCCTATTTACGACCTCAACTTGCTAATTGGGATTAGAACCTATGACAATATGATGAACTACATTCACTACTTTGCTACCTTGCCCATAAGTTAAGCACTAACTCCAGCAATGGTACGAAGGTATAAAAGTTGATTTCGTGATGACCTTGATCACTTCATAACAACTTGAAACCTTAACTATGCTTAAACCTTTGTGAACCAATGATGAACATTACTTTTGATTGCCATACATCCTTCACCACTTCATAGCTTGAAAACTATCCTAGCCACTTAACCATGTGATATTGCACTCATGTCAAATTCCTCTGCCATTTTTCCTAGACCAACCCATGTGTCTTTAATTTGGCCTTGCCATATGGTCATGCTTGGATACATGTCTTCCCTACACTACTTCATAACTCTAGAAGATTATAGCTGAAATTCATATGTGAACATGTGGTTTAACCTTTATATTAACTACTTTCTTTTATTCTCATGGTTTCCAATTTGAATTAGCTAAAGTCAAGAAGACCCTCGATCTTATGCTTACACTCTTTTCACCCATTTGCAACTCAGAAATGAAAGTCACCATTTACTACTATGAAGCCGCACAGTGTTTAAAAAAAACTTTTTCATTCCCTCACCACCCTTTAAATGATTAGTGAGCCAGGAGGTGCGATGTTGCAAAAAAGAAGATTTCACAACATTGCGACTTAATCACATAAAGGGCCATGACAAAAATAATATGAAAGTATGTCGTAAAACATAAGGTTACAAGATATATTAAGGAATTTTGTACATCTTTATGTTGGACCTTTCAAATTAATTTTGTAAAAGGGTTTTCTATTGATATCAAAGATGGAATGCTTTAACCCAGGGTTTTATAAGGGTTAACTAAAATTTAGGAACCCTAAGCACGGTAATTGCAAATTCTTTCATGATTTTTACTTATAATTTTCAAAATCTTTGGCAAGTGGAAAATTAGAACAACAAATCTCTCAAAACTTTGATCCATAGACTTGGTCCACATAAATTTTTTCTTCATGCCCCTTTGATTTTATCCATCATAGCTACACAAATTTCACTAAACCTTCATACAAACTTCCTATAAAATTGTGCCAATCCATGAAAACTCTTGACCTCAGTAGCAGATCTATGTGAAGGCCAACTCAAAATAGCCTCTACCTTGTCCTTGTCCATTTTAAGACTCCCATGGGATACTACAAACCCTAAATACACCAGTTCCTCTTTCATGAACTTTCTTTTTTCCAAATTTATTGTTAACTTCTCCTCTTGGAGCTTCTTTAATACCAACTCTATGTGTTTCATATGTTTGTCCTTGGTCTTTCTAAAAATGAGAATGTCATCTAGGTATACCACAATAAATACCCCTATCTAATCCTTCAAAACCTCATTCATGACTCTCATAAAGGTACTTGGTGCATTGCTAAGGCCAAATGGCATTACCAACCATGCATCCACTTCCATTCATCGCCCTCTTTCATCCTAATCTGATAGTATCCACTTTCAAGATCAATTTTGGAGAAGTACCTTGCTCCACCTAGAAAATCCATCAAGTCTTATATCCCAGGAATAGGAAATTTGTACTTAATTGTGATTCTATTAATTTCCCTAGAATTAGTACACAGTCTCCACTTACCTCCTTTTTTAGGTGCTAGGACCACTAGTACAACACATGGACTGATGTTCTTCCTAATCAACCCTTGATCAAGCAACTCTTGAACTTGACTTGCAATCTTCTTGTTATGCTCTGGAGTCATCTTGTATGTAGCTTTGTTTGGAAATGTTGCTCCTGGTATGAATTCAATTTGATGACTTATGACCCTCTTAGGGGGTAGGGTTGGTGGTGCTCCATCATAGATGATGTCTTTAAACTAGTCCAATAGCTCTTGCACCTTTTCATGTATAGGTATAGATGAAGATGTCTTTTACTCCTTAGGTTTCAACATAATGGCATAGTCTACTCCTTCACCCTCCTTCAAGTCCTTAAGGAATTCCTTTCCACTCATGAGCAATTCTTTGGAAGTAGATTTCTCCACCTTGTCTTCTTCCACTATAGATTGGATCCTATAAGTGACACCATCCTTCTTGAAGGAATACGTGTTCTCCTTCCCATGATGAACTACCTTGCTATCATACTACCAAGGTCTTCCCAACGGCATGTGGCAAGCATCCATGGGAAGAACATCACACAAGTTCTTATCTTGATACTTGCTAATGGTGATGTTTACCCACACTTATTCATTCACTATGATATTCTACCCCTTATTCAACCAAGTCACCTTTTAAGGACACACATGTGGAGTCTTGGTCAAACCAAGCTTTTGTACTACCTCCTCTGATAAGAAATTATCAGTAGACCCTAAGTCTATGATCGCCTTGCATACTTTGCTCAATATTTTGCATGTGATTCTAAACAGTGCTCTCCTTTGCTTTGGCTCATCTTTGATTGGCTCCTTAACCAATACCCTCCTCAACATGAGGTTCTCACCTTTCCCCACATCAAGGTCCACTTCTCATTCCTTTTGATTGTCCTCTTCTTGGACATATGTAATTTTATTTTTTGCATAAGAAGATGATTCCTTTTCTAGACATCTGTAAGCAGGGTATCATAACTTACCATAGTTATAACACTTTATGTTACTAAAGTGTGAACCTCTACTATTTTTTCCATATCTTTCTCTTCCACCGTTGATGAATCCTCTACCTGTGCCTCTACTAGAGCTTCCTCTCTGACTAGTCTCACTAGTTTTCTCACTCCACTTAGAGTCTCCATATCTTCTCTGCTCATTAATCCTGCCAATAGAGCCTCCCCTTGAGCCACCTCTAAAGTCTTTGCCTCTACCCCTATTCTTAGAATTGAAGTCCCCTTTCTTCCTTAGTTTTTCTTCCACCTTCCTAGCCATTTGAAAAAAAATCTAAAGTGTGGTGAGGCTAAACAAACTCAGCTCATCCTATATGGACCATTTAAGGCCATTTAGGTATCTAGACACCTTGATATTGTCTACTTCTTGCACCCTTGACCTTAGTACCAACTTCTAAAACTCCTCAATAAAGGTGGCTAATCAAGATCTTTCTGCCTGAGATTCTGCCTTTTCTTATGGATCTAAATCTCATAATCCTTTAGTAGATATGTTTCTTTGGTCTTTACCACCATTTCTTTCCAATTAGCTATGTTCTTCTTCCCCTCACTTTCTCTTTCTTCCTGCACAAACTTCCACCATGTCAAAGCTTGACCTTTCAACCTAGACTTTGGAAACCTCATGTTTTGGGCCTCTATTGTCCCTTTACACACAAAGTAGTTCTCAATGCTCTCTAGCCACTCTAAGACTACCTCTACATCCATCTTACCATGGAATAAAGAAACATTCTCTAGACTCTTCCCTCCAAATACTTTGAGGGCTTTAAGGAATGGTTCCTGCTCACCAAGTGGAGGATCTAGTTCAAGAATCGTATCCTCCAAACTCACCTTTTCTTTACCCTTGTCAAAGTCTTCATCTTCCTTAGCTTGGGTCACATCCTCTATCTCTTTTAACTTGTCTTTCATCTCCTCTAGAGCCTTATCTAGAACCCTAATCTTCTATTCTAAGATCTTCTTTTTCTCATTTACTTCCTTTTCCAACTCTACATTGATCACCATCTTGGAAGATCCACTTGACTCGGTGGAATATAGCGTACCACCACAAGCCTACTCTTATGGCTCTGATACCACTTTGATGGGGAGCTTCTTCAACTAAGAGCTTTCTATCTCTTCCCAGGCTACTCCTAGCTTAGTACAGGGTCTTCTCTCCTAACCCTAGCTTAGAGGATCCCTCTACAATCCCCTTTCTCCAAGAAACCCACCCACCAATTCAAACTTCAATTTCATTCTCCCAATTCACTTAAAATGCATTCTTTGGTCTAGATTGCCAAAACTTCCCTAAGAGCACCAAGTGCCTCAAAAATAAGTTTTCATAGTGAGGTTCTTGACTCATTCTCCATCATTATACACCATTCTTTCAAGTTTCTCTCACCCAAAACACCAAATTGGCTAGCTAGACCTTGTAGTCCTAAGAGCCCCTATTAGCCTTCCTAGAAACAAGGAAAGAGCTATAGCTCACAAAAACCCTTAATAAGGCCCCTTGGTGTATACTAGACTTTTTTTCCCTATGACCAACCCTTGAAGATTTTGTATGTCTAGGGTTCCAAAAATGTTTGTACAATACGAATTCAGAAAATCCTACTTTTAAGGGTTTTCAAAGCAATGTTAGTGTTTTCTTCTCCACAAGCATCAAAATCCATACCCAACCTCCTCCTTTGAGTTTTTCTTCCTTCATACATTTCTCCTAAATTACCAATTCAATATTTACTTGTGCCAATCATCTATTCATCACAAGAACTCTTTACAAGCATCTCCTTGCACCTTGCCAAGCTTGTTTTCTTGCCTAGGGCTCGCTTGTAAAAATAGAATTTGGCCTTCCACAACCTCAAAAAACCATATTTAAATTATTTATAGAGGATATTTCTTGGTCTCCAAGATCCATGGTGTTTAGACCAAGGACACTCAAGCCATACCCTTTTTCATCCTTGCAACACAAAACTGAACAACAGGGTTACTAAAAATGATGCAGTGCAAAGTAGGATAATCCCCAAAGGAGATGTCCTAGCCCCCAGCAAGTAACCACATAGTAGAAGAATAAATAATAACACATATAATTAGATCCAAAATAATTCCAATACTCATAATATAATCATAAGATTTACATCCAACATGCCCGACTGTAAGGCCTTCCAAGTTACGGCCCAATACATAAGAAATTACAATAGTAATTCTACAAGATCCCTCAAGATCCAATCCAAACCCTAGCTAGTCTAGATCTACACTTTGGTAGAAACCTCCAAGGGAGATCTCAACTTGTGCTCACAAGCCCACCAAGCAATCTCCTTGTTTTCCAAGCTACAGCTTCTAGCTATTTCTTCCGTCCACTTGTCAAACATTGTGTCATCCGGCCAATCAAACTGTAGAATATCTTGTTGCCTTTTGATAATGTATTATGCCTCCTTGTTAATATCAACAAATTAATGTTTTAAAGAATCAAAGAATATTTGGGCTTTCACTATTTCTTTAATTGTGGTAGCCCACCATGCATGCCTTATTTCATTTATAATTATATTCATTCTTAAACAAAATATATCGTCAAGTTCTTTTGCCCAATCATCTTTATTTTTCAAATTATTTCTCTTATCTAGGGCACAGGGAAACAAACTAAAATTTTGGCTCTTTTACTTGTTCAAGTAGCCTACTATTATTCTTTGTAAATGAATCCTCCTATTGTCAAACTCAGAAAGATCAGAAATAATATCAAAGGTTTTTTCAATTTGATCATAAGAAGTTTTTATGACAGAGTAACATAAAAATGTCATTTCTTTCTCCCTTCTCACCCATTTATTCACAATAGGCTTTCGAGCCTCATCACTGTCTTTTAATTCCTCCCAGATATTGGTCACCCTAGCCAACTGATCATAAACTAGTGGCCATTCAATTTTGTCCCCCAAATATGTGAGAGCTTTTATTAATTTATCTTCATATTTTGCATCCAACTCCATGTGTAGGGACCATAGTTTACTCTTTTCTTCTTCAAAATCTTCAGTAGTGCAATATTGTGGCCTTTGGGGTGTATTTGGTATTTCTATGAGGGGGGTGGATTTGAAAGGTTCAATTGGGGGGCGAGGGTATGTTATTCTTGGTGCTATTGACCTCCCCATTAGCTTGTTTTCAAGTTCAATCCTCTTTTTAACCTCTTTATTGTAGGCCTCTAAAATTGTTTCATATTTTCTCTATAATTCAAACATGGCTTTTTCTTCCTTCTTAGCAGTGGCCAAAACAAATTGGGATCAATCCACATTCCATTGTGTTGCCTATACATGAGAAGTCTCAACCACCCTCCTCACAATGATGTTTCCTATTAGCCTAGATTCGTCTAGCTATGATGAAATAGCCCTAGACCCTCTCCTTAATGACCATATGACCAGAGCAGCTTGATCCTCATGAAATGAAGTCCCTGCAAACTCCTCTTTATTTAGGTATTTAACTCCAATTTACTAGAAATAGAATTAAAAATCAAAGCATCCACAATATCCCAATTAGGAAATAATAATATATTAGAGGCCTTTACCATTTGCCTCCCCTCTTTAGGGGTTATGTTTTGGAACTCTTGCATCATTTTTTCCTTTATTTGATTCTGTATAGAGGCTTCATCCATTTCTAGATGCTCTAATATCAATTTTTTGCACCTTTCCTCAAAATTGCTCATATTTTCCCTCCATGCAAATTGATGAAAGGCCCTAGATTTGACAAAACTATCATCAAACAAAAAATGTCAACTAGCTTGTTCCAAAATAGGTTCCAATTCCCTTCCTCAGTAATCTACAATTGTTAATTCAAAACTTGGCATTGGAGGCTCTTGAGGTTCTCCTTCATTTATTTTTGCTTGTGTAACCAAGACTTCCCCTTGTGATCCCAACTATTCAATCTACTCTTTAATGAGCTGCTCTTCTTCAATTCTCAAAGGGGTCTATGAGGGTGAGTATTCCTCAACATGAGGATCCTCTTCCCTTATTATCTTTCTCCTCTTCAGAGAGGGTTCAGAAGACCTCTCCTCCACAATAGCACTAGTGGAGGCCATTATTTGTTTTCCTTTGTCTACAGAGGCCCCTTTATTCTGAATAAGAGTGTACCCTAGCCTTTTTTGAATAGTCGATTGACCTGCCTCTATATTGGGAGTAAAACCCAATCTTCTCATTACTTCCCTGGCCTTATTTGTGTAAAATCTAATAAAGCATTGGTTCTTTTCATTCATTGCCTCTATTATTTTAGGAAAAGTATTCATTAGTATTCTCATCTTATCTACATTTGTGACTACATCATCCAAAGGACTATAATTTGGATCAAAATAATGAATGAAATCTAAAATTTTAGAGAAGACTCTCCACTTTTCTTTCCTTGTCTCCTGCTCTTGCAAGGAGTACTCATTCCTTATTATATCTTCTGGAAAGTAAAATTCATGTTCAATTTGTCCAAGCTTAATTTTGTGCCTCAAGGCCATGTTGAAAAATCCCTCTAAATCACAAAAATGTGGGTGAGAAATAGCCATCTTGTAGGGATCCAAAATTTTGTGCAAAGAGTTCCAACCCCCTTTTGTGATTACAAAATGATGGGCTATTATGCAAGTGGGGAAAATTGACCCTGTTGATCTTTTTAGTAAAAATGTTTCCTCTACTCCTCCCAATTGCCACAAAAACTCAGCTACTCCTATTGTCAAAGGCACCTGGTAGGGTAATATGTGAGGGCTCCCCCTAAAACCATAAATTTCTAAAATAGTAGATATAGAGTAAGGAATAATATCTCCCCAATTATGTGAAATTTTCAAATTATGGGGGGTATCCATAGGCCTTATGAGACCCATCAATGCTTTGGGGATTCTACGATTGTCACTAAATAAGAGGCATCTCAACTTGGAAGTGAAATACCTATCAAACCTAACAAAACTAGCATTCTCTACATCCCACATCATATCTGCACTCCATAATTGGACTGGCAATGCTTCCCCATTCCCCTCTCTATTTAATTTCATTTCTTTACCAAAATACAAAACTCCCTTAAACAAAAACATATGCATCAACAATGAGTAATGACCGAAGGTTTTTTCTATCTTGCTCTTGGAAATCCCAATTAACCCTTGTGAATTTCCTTAGTCAAATAAGAAGAAAAATAAAAAATGATGTCCACACCAAAAGATGAGATCTGAACAACCATATACATAAAATCCATAGGCATAAATTCTTCTTCGTCTCTCCCAAAAACTCTACACAAGGTCCTATATATCTCTATAGCTGTGAAAATGAAATATGCCTTTTTGAAGGGTTCCTTGGAGGCTACTGTTATCGCTGGCAGATTTCCAATTTTACCTATATGTGCCTTCAATGCACCTTGTCTAATGATGTCCTTTTTGGACATGTACTCCTTTTCTAGTCCTTCCAAATCAATGGGCACATGGTAATCAGTGATAGGCCCTAAGCCAAAAACTTCCCTAATCTCATATGGGCTTACTATAATTAAGACTTGGCCATCAGTTCTTCTTACAGCCCTAATGGCTTGGTCATAGTTTTTGGCCACAGCTTCAAGAAGATCATAATCCATGAACACACTAGGAACCAATAGTTTCCCTAGATCAATGTTCTAGATATTGGCATGTGGGGCAAAAAGGTTCCTCTTTAAGAACCATTTTCTAAAAAATTCTAGACTAGTTTAAGTGGTACTGGCATCCTTGACCCAATTACCCTTGTTGTATAATCCATCTGCTATCCTCAACCTAGGGTTTAATGCTGTAAGCCTTTTGACTTGCATAGTTTCGGTGGTGGAATTGGGAAGTAGTTCAAGTAAATCATCGTGGACATTCATGTCCAAGTAATTCACCTAACTAGAGAATCCCTTCTTTGGAGGCATTCTGAATTGTAATTTGTAAAATTAAGATACTATAGTGTAAATACTTACCGGACTCTTTGCTTATTTCTCTCTGTAACTCTGCAATGTCTTCGTGAACACTGGGAATTTTCTTATTCATTCTTGTTCAACTCGCAACTTTCTCAGTATTGGCTTCTCCTTAGAAAAATTTGCAATCTTTGTTTGCATAGGATAGACCTAAGAAAATCTTCTATATTATGCTCTGCTTTCCTTCACACGCAAGGCCTTCAAGATTCATAAATGCATGGAGTAGCAAACAATAGTGTGGCATCATCCTTCCTTTTGAATTTGCGTCGTTGATTTACAAAAAATCCTACAATTTAGGGATAAAAATGAAGTTGACTCATCTTTCCTCTTAACATGCTAGAAGTCAAACCAATGAAGTATGTCCACCTATATCTTTTCTTTGTTGTTGGCATTTTAGTCTGGACCCACTGAAGACTGGGGACATGTGTCATCAAGTCACTACCTTGCTATACATAACTCTTGAGCATCTCACTATAGCAAAGTAACAAAAACCATTGATCTTGTATTGATCATGTGGAAGACATTTTAATACAACACTTAAGAAAAAATAGGTGGGGCCCCCACTCACAACTTTTCTATACATAAAGATCATGCAATTCTTCATGGCGAGGTAGTGACGGCAGTAGATTTGGACTTGATCAGATGGCATGGAAACTACATGTACTTCTTTGTATGTGGTGGGTCCCATATTTTCTATGTCACATAGAGTAAAAATCATGTATCTTTCCATAGAGAGATAGCAACAGCCATAGATCCTTCTTGGTCTGACGATCAGAATACCTCATGTGTTTTATAAATGGGCGTGGGTCCAGGATATTGATGATGTGAGAAAAACCTGCACTGCTGGCATAACAAAACCATACTTTAATCCTAATCATCCTTCCATGTTTCTTGAGGTCCCACCATATACCATTTCACAGAAATTTGCTACTTCACTAATGGTGAGATACCAAAACTTTCCAATAGCAAGGTAGCGAGCTGGTGTCTTTATCAAAACTTGACGTTGGAAGAAATAAAAGCAAGTCAAGTGGCCATCACCCTTATTAAAGACTTCTAACAATAATAGTTATTACTCATGATGCCACTTGGGATAAATTTATGGTCATTGTGAAGTTTGAAAGTCACCATATCTTATACTTACCGACTACTCACTACTTTGCTAATGGCGAGATGCTTAATTTTTTTGATAGCAAGGTAGTGAGCCATCGAAAAACCTTTATTCCAGTGCCATCTTTTGGCTACTTTACTGGGTCCCTTTTCCTATTTTGATAGTACTCACAAGGTGCACGTGACTGAAAAGTCAGCCGCAACACAAGTCCCTGACCATTGCTCCTTCATTTTATGGTCTCATTTTCTAAATTTTTTGATATTTTCTATCTCGCTATACATATAAAGTGCACATCTTTCCATAGCAAGATAACGAGAACTGTAGATCTTTTCAAAATCTGATAGTGAGGAACATGAGAGAAAAGGCTACTTGAGGGTGCAGAAAAATAAAGTGAAAATAGAATATTCGCCAAAGTTTTAAAGGGTTTTCGTGTCCAAGACCTTTAAAAGGGAAGAGACAAAGGGTTTAACGAGATTTTTAAAGGCAAACAAAATCTAGAAGATTAAACGAGAAACCCTATTCATTATTAATGGATCCAATCTGATTTTATACCTGGACAAAGGAAAAATTATCATGCAAAAACTCAGACCAACACCTCCAAGGAAGATCTCAACTTGTGCTCACAAGCCCACCAGGCAATCTCCTTGTTTTCCAAGCCACGACTACTAGCTCTTCTCAAACTTTATCCAAGATCCAAGTGTAAACTACCTCACATTTGGCACTTTGCCCACACATTCTGGAAAAACTTGCTCTCTAGCTACTCCCCACACTCACTCCTCCTCTCAATGAATGAATGAATAATGACAAGACAAGGCCCTCTACTTATACCAAACCAAGCTACAAGTTGGCCACAAGAAAGTTAAATTAAATAAACCCTCTAGCCATAAGTTACATTTAATAATGCCACCTATTTAAATGCCTTTTCCAACTTTTCTCCAATTTTATTTATTTATTTATTATTTTTCTTCTAATTTTCATCACTTTCTCTCTCCTCCACAATTTTTTTAAAATAATTTTTTTCTCTCTTTTTTATTTGAAAAATAAAAATAAAATAAAAAATATTTCCCCCTTCATTTTTTGATGCAAGATGCTCCTGCATCAAAAAAAAAAAAAAATTTCTAAACCTTACCAAAAGATTATTTGAAAAAAAAACAACTACACATAGATTCAAGGCATGGACACAAGATCTTAATCCATCAAACAAAGTTCCTTGTTCAATCCCAAATTCCAATCAAAACTTCAAATTATGCTTCAAATGCTCAAAAACTATCCTGCTATAGGTGTTGTCTGTAAACCCAACTATCCAACCCTTGGAACTAAGTTGGAAAAGTCTTAAATAGACTTCATCCTTCATTCTAGATTTTATTTCAAACCATAACTACCCAATTCATTGGTTTTTCAAAAACTGCCTAAAAGTTGTCAAGCAATTTTGCAAAAATTGCAAAAGTTGTCAATGCAACTTTTTGACAATTTTTGCAATTTCACTCCTAGACTCTTCAAACTTGAAAAGAAAGTTTTCAAACCTCCTAAGATGACCTTAAAACATCTAAAGGCCACCCTTACACATTCCTTTCCCCTTTTTATGGCATTTTGCCTCATTTTGCCTCCTAAAGCAATTTTTTCAATTTCCTTTTATCAGGACCTAATTGACAAAATTAGACTCCAAACAAAAACTTATCAACTCAAACCTCCTAAACACACTTTGGGACTTTATCATTAGTCCTTATTATCACAATCATTGATTATAACAACTACAAACCAAAAATTAGACCTAGGGTTTGACCTTACCCTAGGTTCTCCTACACTAGTTTCAAAGTTTATCAAATGAATGTGAAATTTTCATTTTTGAATGGTATATTAGAAGAAGTTTACATTGAACAACCTGAATGAAAGATGCAAACAACAAGAACATGGTATGTAGACTACACAAAGCTTTATATTAAAGAAAGCACCAAGTGCATGGTATGAGAGACTTCATAATTATCTTGTGAAGATTGGTTTTGAGAGGACTAA
This sequence comes from Cupressus sempervirens, assembly GCA_028749045.1. NCBI lineage: Eukaryota > Viridiplantae > Streptophyta > Pinopsida > Cupressales > Cupressaceae > Cupressus > Cupressus sempervirens. The sequence goes on from CM053789.1 coordinate 331,576,188, forward strand.
TGACAACAGTAATATGAACTTGAAGACTGAAGGTGGTAAAGGTATTTTACTAGCTAAAATTTGCATTGATGATATCACATTTGGAGGACAAAATGCATTATGCAAGACATTTGTTGATGAAATGATGCAAGAATTTGAGATGTCCATGTTTGGAGAGATTAAATTCTTTGTTGGCTTGCAAGTGTATCAAATGAGGTATGACATTTACATCACTCAGTCCAAGTATGTGAAGGAGATATTGAGAACTTTTGGTATGGAGGATTCAAAACCCATTAGCACACCTATGGTGCACACAACATAAATTATCTAAGTTAGATGATCCCGCTGAAGTGAACCAAACTTTGTATGGGTCTATGATTGGGAAATTGCAATATGTTGTACATAGAAGATTTGACATTGCATTAGCTATTAGGATTGTCGCAAGATTTTTTGCAAATCCTATGGAGAATCATTAGATGACTATAAAAAGGATTATGAGATATTTGAAAGGAACAGATGACTTTGGTCTATACTACAAGAAAAATCATAAGTTTGAATTGAGAGCCTATACAGATGCAGGTTGGGTTGAAAATGTTGATAACAGAAAAAGTACAAGTATTGGAGCATTTTTCCTAGGAAAGAGACTAGTTACATGGACTAGTAAGAAAAAAAATTGTATATCACAATCTACTACTGAAGCTATATATGTTGCTACTACAGTGAATTGTACCAATATTGTATGGATCAAACAACTACTCAAAGGAATGAAGGAGGAAATTACTAAACCTATTATGCTCTTATGTGATAACACAAGTGCAATAAACATATCTAAAAACCTCTTATGCACACAAAGACTAAACATATAGCTATCAAGTATCATTACTTGAGAGAGTTGGTTCAAGACAAAGAAATGAAGATGGAATATGTGAATACTAAAGAATAGATAGCCGATATATTCACAACAACTTTACCTAAGGATGCTCATAAGTATCTAAGAGGTGAACTAGGGGTGATACCCCTATCTATAGCTACTTAAGAAGCATGAGAAATTCCCTGCATCAACTAAGGGGTAAAAGCACAAACCTGTATCACCTTTTATAAAGGAAAGTGATATCAAAATTTAAACTCTTCAACCTTAACAACATAAAAGTGGCACTTGTGTTTAGAATTTGAAGATGATGTAAACTAATGAAATGTGTAAAATTGGATGAAGTTTATGTTTATAATTTTTTTTTAAAAAATTGAGTGAAAAATTTATTTATTTTTGAATTTTTTAAGTCTATTTTTTTATTTTTTTTTAAATGTTGAAAATTTAGAGTTTTTTTCCCGTCAAACAAAGATATGAAAATGATCATATTTTGTTGTGATTATGGAATATGTTAGAGTTGAAATGTATACCTAGTGCACCAAAAAAGAAAAAATTGAAATTCGGCTAATATTTTTCAAGTTATAACTGGTCAAAGTCAAAGCTATCATAAATTGACAATTTTTTTCTCTGTCAAACTTTTTCCATCAAATCTACATATATTTTTTTTTTTAATTACATATTCTTGAAGAAGACTCTCTCCTCTAATGCAAAATTAAAAATAATAATTTTTGAACATGATTTACTATTTTTTTCCTATTTTTGAATAGACATCTTCCTAAATCTTAAAATACCTACTTCTAATATTTTCAAATTATAACATATTATCCATAATCAAAACAATAAAAAATTTATATGATCATAATCTTGACTCTAAGACCTATAGAAGTATATTTTTAGTTTTAAAAAAACTTCATTTTAGTAGGTCAATTTGGCCTTCAAAGTGAAATGTTTACAAAAGTTCTTATTTTTGCTTGTGTGGCTGCCACTTAGGATGCCACATAGACAATTGTGGCCAAAACCCTTTTGGCCGAAAGGGTTTCAGTTGTAACCCTAGTTGGCCTATCAAACCACCAATAGTTAATTTTGCGGTTTCATATAAAATAAAATTTGTTTTTTTTCTTTTTTTTAATAAATATAGAAAACAATGAAAAATAAAAGAGCATTTTCGGAAGACAACGATTTTTGAAGCCATTTTCAGCAACTATTTCATGGATTTAATTAGAACTGCAAAGGATCAAATATTTTAAAGGTATTTTTTACTATCTACTTATTTTTATGTATTTTATATTGAAGCATTAGCTGGTATTTAGTGAAATCTAAATTAAAAATTTTGTTTCTATGGATTAAAGTATTCAATGGGCAGTAAAAGGAAAAGATCAAGGAAATATGATAGAATAAGAGATGACAAAATGAAAGTTCATAAAAAATGTAACCAAAACCAACCTACTGAAATTCCTAAAGAGGATGAGATTCATGAAGAGAATGAAAGTAATGAAGAGGTAGAAATTGGCACTTCTAATGACAGAAACAAATTAGAAGGCATAGAAAATTTGATGGATTTGGATGAGGAACTACTTTTTAACCAAATTCCATCTAAAGATATGATAAATGATAACACTATTAGAAAGCATTGTCAAAACATGTGGGATGAATATTTCAAAAAAAAAAGTATACTTGGATAGGCACAATTATTTGTCAAGTTATTTAGGAGAAAAGATATGAGACCTGTTTTGGAGTTGTTGGGTGTTGATAATAGGAAAAACCATGTGCATAATATTAATAAAACAATAGTTGAAAACTTGCAAAATACTTATAACAAACTTGACAACACAACTCGAGGAGGTGATTTGAGTAATGCACGTAGAGCATTGATGACTACTATATCTAGTAGAAAATTGACACAAAAAATAGGTACGTGCAATTTTTGATGTACTACATATATCTAGAAGAATTTTCAGAGATACATCAAGAGGAGAACTATGCTAGATGATAACATTGAGAATAACTGGGCAAATATTTGTAGAGTTCCTCAAAAAGATAGAATTTCTAAAGATGTAAAAAGACAAGTTATTGAATTTCAGACCACACGTTCTTGTGTTTCTTCCAATAGATGTGATGCTATACAAATTAAAGATCAAGAGACAAGGGCCAAAATTGAACATCCAAAACATTTCATAGATATAACTCAAAGTGAATTATTTCAAACATTCGAGCAAGAATTTTCAAATGTCAAAATATGTTAGAGAATATTTGAGAGTTTGCATCCTTCCTTTGTATGCATTAATAAGATGCATGAAACTTGTTGTTGAAGTCATGCTGAATTTGGTCTACACTTGCAATCATATAAAAAAGTTATGGCAGTACTTGATCCTAATTTGGTCATCCCTAGTAGTACAACATGATTTGTGAAGTCCATATTATATGATAAATTAGAAGATTTAGATGACTTCAAAGTGCAATGCATCAAAAATCAGTGTGAAGATTGTGGAGATTTATGCAATTTTCAATGCAAATTGAGAATATTAATGAATCGACAGCAGTTTCATGGATGAGATATGAATATGAGACATACCAAAATAAGACAAGAGATGAATCCAAAAAATTGTATTGAAGGAGAGTGAATTGCGTTATGATGAGTTTATGACCAAGTTTCGTCCATTGATATATCCACATATCCAACATTGTCATGGTGCACAATGGCAAGCTAAACAATTTTGTGATTCCAAAAATTGTTTTCCACCTAGTTGTATACTTTCAGTTGTAGATTTTTTTGAGAATATACATTTGCACCTCAAACAGAGCTTTAAGGGCAATATTATCATTTTGAACAAGTTGCAATATTTGTGCAAGTGACCTATAGACATGCACAATTTGAGGTGGATGAGATAAAAAGGTCAGATGAAAATGAACACAACATTATCAAGGAGGTTCATTTATATATTAGTGATGATAGAGTTCATGATAGGAGTTATGTGGCTCATTGTTTTGCAATGTTCTCTGAAGATCTTAGAAATCGTGGAATAAATGTTTCAAAGCACTGGATTTGGTTTGATGGATGTGCAAGTTAGTATACATGAACTTACACATTTATTTAACTTTGTTTTAACTTATATTTATTTGTACATGCCTATTTTGATTTGATACATGTACATAGATAATTTTTTCTACTTATCATTTCATGTTCACAGGACAATTCAAATTTGCAAAAGCATTTAATTGGTTAGCAATGCAACATGCTAGAACCAATGTTAGATTTTTATGGAATTTCTTTTAAAGTAGACATGGAAAAGGGGAGCATGATGGAGTAGGAGCATGTATAAAGTGTGCACTTTGACAACATGAACTTACAGGTAAATATGCATTTAATGTGCATGTTTAATACTAGTAGCATATATTTTAAATTATATAAATGCATGTTCTATGTACATACAGGGAATAGGATAGAGTGTGCAAATCAAATTGTTGAATGGTGCAAAGTTCATTTTGCTACTCGAGATATTGAATACAATAAACTTTACTTTTGGGAAGTGAAAGGTGAACTTTATATTTATTTTTAATGTATTTTTCAAATTCTTGAGTTTTTTATTAAATATTTATTTTGAAATATGACAATTTCTTTTTGTATTTGTAACAAATATAGATTGATCTAATCCTTACAATTGTCAAACGATTCCTGGTATTAGAAGTTTACATCAAGTGATGACTACATGAAACCATAAACCTCCAAGAATTAAAGTAAGAGAGAAAACATGTTTTTGTGATGACTGCATTAAGGACAATCCAATGACTATATGTGAAAATATTGTGAATGGATATGTTTCACATTGGGATTTGAAGGAGATAGTTAGAAAGCCTCCTTTTGAAGATGCTGACATTGACATTGACATTCATGATCCTGTATATTCTGTTGATTATGAGCACATTTCTTATTTAGTTATGGCAAGTTTGTGTGCATACACACACACACACACACACACACATGTATATTCATTTTAAAATTAATTTATATTTATCTATTTGTATATACATGCAGGAGATATTTTTGCAATTCAAGCCTTACCAGATAATGCAAAAAATGTGGACTATTATCTTTTAAGATGCACAAAAGAAAAACACAAGTTGCTAGAAGGAACTATAGATGCCGATGAACAATCATATCCATTTGCATCAGTTGTTATTGAAGGAATAGATTATCAAAAAATAACGGTAACTAATAGTGGTATTGAATTTATTGAATACAAGCTTGGAGGAAAACTTTTACATTATAGTAACCATGTTATAGCAACAAAGTTACAATTTGAAGCAATATAAAGAAGAGGACGTCATGGAAATCAAAAGTGGAAACTGTCTATTGAAGAACATGAAAAACTTCTAGAGATAATAAAAACTAGAGAGGATCATAACAATAAAATGTTTGTGGAGCTCTAGTTTACCTATGTACTTATTTTGGAGCTCTAGTTCAGCTATCTCTATATATCTCTTATACTTTCACATTTAATGTTGAAAAGATATTTGTTTTATAAATTTGTATGCATTGGATCATTTATCTTGGATATGCAAAATTAGACATGTTTCAAGTTATTTTTATTTAAATTAGACATAGATATCTCATTTAAGACAACCTCTTAGGACCTCCCCTTAGGACTACCTATTACCTAACCCCCCCTTAAGACTGTCTATTAGGACATCCCTTTAGTACCACCTTTTAGGACCTCTCCTTAAGACAACCCCTTTAGTATTTGTATGTATTTATATACATTGTTTATGTTTTCTTATGATTGTTAATGCTCTTATGTATTTATGTATATAATCTTTATCTTCTTATATGATACATTCTATATGTTCTTATATGTATTAATTTTTATTAATTAAATGTTGTAACATGCATTCTTTAGGTCATACTCTTTATATGTTTTTATCTACATGTATATGTTATATTCTTACCTGTGCATTAATCTACATTCTTATATATGTATAATTTAGGATCTCCCCTTAAGACATCTCATTAAATATAATTAATTATACTTAGATTAAGGCATTTTTAAAACAATAACATATACATAAACATGAATATTGAAAACATACATGTCTACATTTAACATGAACATATTTACATACATCTATGAAATAAAATATACATTAATCTACATTCTTATGTATAATTTAGGATCTCCCCTTAAGACATGGCATTAAATATAGTTAATTACACTTAGATTAAGGCATTAAGATGAATAACATATACATGAATAACACATGCATAAACATAAAAGATCAATGACATGTACATAAACATTAATAAAAATATGAATATTGAAAATATGTATTACATTTTTTATGTTCATATGTATTCTTTGTGTTCTTATATGTATTAAATTTAGTGATTAAATGTTGTAGTTCACATCATGTATTCTTTACTAGTACTCTTTATGTTCTTAAATATGTATTCTATAATAGCACGTATTACATTCTTTATGTTCGTGTGTATTCTTTGTGTTCTTATATGTATTAAATTTAGTGATTAAATATTGTAAATCACATCATGCATTCTTTACTAGTACTCTTTATGTTCTTAAATATGTATTAAATTTATTGATTAAATATTGTAACACATGTACAAAACAACACATGATCTATGAAATAAAAATATGAATATTTAAAACATACATACATTCAACATGAGCATAAGACATGAACATAATATGTACATCTATGTAAAATAACACATCTATGAAATAATGTATGTACCCATTTAAATGTATCCAAAATACCATATAAAATATCTCCAAAATACCACATCAAATGTCTCTAAAATACCACGTATCAAATGTATCTAAAATAACATGTACATCCATATAAAAGTATCTAAAATAACATACATATCCATATAAAAGTATCTGAAATAATACATGTATCTAAAATAACATACATCTCCATATCAAAGTATCTGAAATGACATGTATATATATAAATGTCCCAACATCAATGAAATAGACATGTAAACTAAGATCAACCACATCCATGACCCCAAAATGCTCTACGATCTAGATCTGAACCCTGTGTCAAATGAAAGAAATTTGTAAAATTATAAAATTATACATGTATACATGCATGTATTATATCATATGTACAATATATATCTATCAAATATATAATAAAAAATACATAACATACCTGTGACTCATGTCGTGTAGGATCTATTGAGGTCTAAAGATCTCCAAAATGCAACAGACTATCACTAAGACCCTATACAACACACATGTACATGTACACAAGTTAAATTGAATCACTCAAGAATACATGTATAGACCTAAGTACATACATATAAAAGAGCTTGAGTACACTAAACAAGTATACATGTGTAAATTATAGTAACAAATAAATATAAAAATATAAATTTACAATATTTACCATAGCATCATGTAATGCTCTGCCAATTTGACTGATGTATGAATCGTGTAGTGATAGAGTAATATTTGAATCATGTAATGCGAGTGCTCTAAGGCCAAACTGTGTAGGAGCAGGTGCTACAAGATCCTGAGTAGGTGTGGGGATAGGTGTTGTAGGCCCCTCTATAGGAGCAAGTGTTGTAGAATGTGTAGGGATATCCTCGTATCTCTATGAGGGTTGTGATTCTACTGTGCATGACAAAATATGGTTGATGTGTCCACCAATGTCACGAAGAGGAATCCCTGTGACTATCAACAATGCCTAATATGAACCAAGAAGATGAAATGCTAAATAAGATGTCATACGATGAAATGTATCCACATCTGATATAGCAAAAACCTCTAGTGGAGATGGTATATCTACTATCTCATACAGATCATCAACTCCTGTGCTAGAGGATGCACCTATCGAAATGGGACCACGAGATCGTAACATATATCTGCCACATCAATCTAAAGATATCTTCTCTAAGTGCATGGAAATTGTGGCAATGCTAGAATATATCTAACTCCTGATTGTATCATCAAGAATAGTCATACCCACAATAGTGATTTATGGAGCTCTTAGCATGACCAAAAGTTTTGGACCCACCATTGCTTGTTTATTTACGGGCACAAGGGTCTTTGCAGGTCTAAATCTCTCTGACAATCTACCAAGGCCTTGTCCAACATGACCTACAAAAATTTTATAATTGACATCAAGATGTAAATGAAATTCTGCAAACAATTATTTGCACAAATAAAGAGGAAACTCATCCTTCTATGGCCACCTATGATGCACAACTAACCATTAAGGATATATATATGGAGCAACTAGTTGATCTATACACTTTGTCATTGAATAACCTCTAACCCTAGGAATATCTATATAAAAGGAAAACATAGTCTTCACCATAGTGGTGGAGACCTCACCATCGATTTGTGTAGACTTCAGAGTGCTAGTGACATTGTAAGAAAGGGAAGAGTAAAAAGTCTCAATACTAATATCATCAAATGGGTTGTACATAGAGACTGTCTTGATCATATGGCATCACTCATCTCTCATAGAAATAATTGTCTCCCTATTAGGGAGAGTGGTAGAAGCCAACAATGTAGAATCAAGATACTCTATAGCACGAGATAACCTAGCAATAGTATCTCTAAACAAACACTATCTCTCCTCAAAGGATGATATCGGTCTATGTGTTGTGCCTGACTCAACACTATGACCCCCTCCCTAAACACTAGCCTCTCTTGAGGATGTAGGTGCTCCACCAGTACCAAATGCCATTATGATATATGCAAAGTTAAGATATACATGTAAGTACATATAAAATTGAAAGTTAAATTTAATTTAAAACTTGTATGTATATAAATATGTATAAAGTTGAATGTAACTAAAAATATGCACATGTTATTTATTACATCTAGCTCATGTATGTGAACATATAGCTCAAATATGCACATCTAGCTCATGTATGTGAACAAAAAATATGCATGTATGTTATTTAGTAGATAGGTTTACTATGTTAATGTTTTCTAAAATGTAACTATTTTTTAGCTATCTTGAGGTCTTAACAAGTTTTAAAAGTTTAATGTACATGTTATTTGAAGTTGGTTGAATTTTATGTTTTCAAGTTTGAAAAACTAGAACTTATTATAGTTTAGTTCTACCTAATGTTTCAAGTTACATGTTAGTTATCTATATAGGTTTATACTATTCTAATGTTTTATCAAATGTAATTACTTTAGTTTTCTAAGTCTCAACTTAAATTTTCTATGTTTGATCATGTAAAATCTACATTTATTATTAAATACATATTTAATTAAAAAATACTATATAGTTCTTTATCTAACATATCGAGATATAACTATATAAAGAAAATTAACTAGTCTAAATAATTAACTACTAAAACACTTAAACTATAATTAATTTGATTACTAAAACACTTTAAAACAATTAATTTAACTAATGGTAACATGTAATAACTAAAAACATTAAAAACAAAAACAAAAAAAACAACTTACCTATTTCGGCCAAAATTGTCTAACCACCATGCAAACCGTAATAAAATGATCGTCGGCAAGTGATTTTCTAGAATTTGTAAATCTGCTAGGGTTACGGCCAAAACCCTTTCGATCAAAAGGGTTTTGGTTGTAACCCCCTTGCCACATTGGCATGGGAAAGTGCCACGTTTGTATGACTGGAAGTATTTCAGTCATAACCCTTATGGCCGAAATCATTTCGACCATAAACTTGTTGGATATCACAAAGGGTGACACAGATCTATGCTTTTACCCTAAGATGAATGACATATGTTACACATTGATGCAATAAATCTTACTTTAGGATTTTCCTAAAGTAATCAAAGAGTTGAAATAGAAGATCAGTCACAAGTAAGGTGATAGAGGGGGAACCTGAACTGATTATATATGCATGTTGAGATGACAATTGTTTGGAATTGTTGTCAAAGAGGGAGATATAGATAGAGAGAGATATAAGTATAGAGAGAGATAGATACCTGAATATCAAAAAGAGGGAGAGATACTTCAAAGAAAATAAAATTTACCTTAGAGGGAGTAATCAGAGAAAGTTAGAAATTCAGAGGGAGACAATAAGAAAGAGATCAACGAAACACTCTGAGCAAGATATGAAAGAAAGAAGGATATTGACAGAGATACATTACCCTACATAGAGGAAGGACTCATATAGATAGAGAAATAAAATTATTACAAATCTTTTTGGTATTATTGTTGGTATTGGTTTGCCATCAATGCCAAAGAGGGAGATTGTTGAAAACAAGATTGTTTGTATGAAATCTAGAACATTCATTATATTTTTAATGATTTCAAACTTGCTACTTGCTGGTGAGACAATTTCTTATTTAGTTTGAAAGCTAGAATTTGTTCTATTGATTTAGAGGATTTGATCAAATTTGATAACAAGAGCACCTAGAGGAAAGGTTGAGTTATTTGGTATAGAAAAGAAGTACTAAGACCAAGTGAGACATAGATGATATGTTGTATTGTTTCTCTACTTAAAGATGAAGATGATAGATACACTAGCTACGTTTGTAAGAACATAGAAAGAAAATTTTGTTTGCTAAGCTTGATCAAGTGATTAGTTGGTGACGAGCGAAGTTAGTTCAAGCCAAGCATAAAATCAATTAGTGTCTAACAAAGTGAAGATCTAGTGTATGCCGAGTGAACTTAGTATATGCCAAGTAAATTTTAGTTGGTGCCAAGCATCAATAAACTTTAGTATGTGTCGAGTAAACTATTAGTGAATGTTGAGCAACACAATGTGCATCGAGCATCAGAGGTTAGTTAATGTTGTGTGACAACATTATGAGTTAGACCATGAATTTGATAAATCTGAGCCAACAAAATTGATTTATTGGATTGTGTGAAGCATGTGGAAGATAAGCTTGAAGGAAGTTTCTAGAGGGAGAAAAATGGAAACAAGGGAAGATTCAATGAATCTAACCTAACCCTAGAATGGATGATTTTAATTGAGTGGAAAAAGACCTAAATTCTCTTTATAAGGGGATACAAGGCTTCAAGCACCAACATGCATGTGCAAATCCCCAAGGAAGACAAGGAGTCTAAGGTGTTGCTTCATATTGTGGTTGAACTATAGAATCTACAATTGGCATGCAAAGAAAGAAGGCTTAAGAGGGTGAATTCTTGAAGGGTGAACAAGCTGTCAAAACTAAAGTGGATGAAAACAAGCAGAATGGAGGACTAAATCAAAGATTTGTAATTTACAAGTGAGTTGTGATTTATTATCAGATCATGCCTTACTATTACTATCTAATCATTGTATCAATCTAGGGTAAATCCTTTGGATTAAGGTTGACCTAATAGTCATTTGTAAATCCTTTAACCGAGTGACATTCTAATGGAATATTATAAAGTCCTCTAACAAGGCTCACTCCTAAAAGGCTAATTGAAATCCTTTAACTAGATCACATTTAATAGTGTGTATTGTAACCTTTAATAGGGTTGGCCTTTCATAGGGCATCACTTTAGAAGAGTGAGAATTAGTAGCATGATACTGGTGGTTTTTCCCAAATTGGGTTTCCACATAAAATCCTTGTTTCATATGTGTGAATGATTCTATTAAAGTGATTTTGACTTATGATAGTAACCTAAAAGTTTAAGTTTTGAATGATATAATGGATGTACTTAAGATACATGATAAGGATATATATATATATATATATATATATATATATATATATATATATATATATATATATATATATATATATATATATATATATATATATATATATATATATATATATATATATATGAGTTTTGTTAAGTAGTGAATAGTTTTATTGGGAGTTTTTGGACCTTGGATAACTAGTTCATTCCCACCCCCCACACCCCCCCCCCCCCCCCACCCTCATCTCAGTTATTCTAAAGTATTCTAATATCCAGGTCAGTGAGTACGCCTATGTCTATTGGACATTATCTATCTAAGACTGATGATTCTGTTGATGTGAACCATACCCTATACAAATCCATGATTGGAAAACTATAGTATCTTGTTCATAGCAGGCCAGATATTGCTTTGGCAATTGGGATAGTTGCTAGATTTTTAGCAAATCCTAAAGAGAATCACATGATGGCAATGAAAAGGATAATGAGATAACTAAAAGGTACAAAATAATATGGATTTTATTACAAAAGAAATGATAAGTTTGAACTAAGGGTGTTGATTGACTAAAATTGGGTAGGAAATATTGATGACAGAAAAAGAACTAGGGGAGGTGCATTGTTTCTATGAAAGAGATTGGTTTCATGGACAAGAAAAAAGAAAAATTGTATTTCCAAATCTACATCTAGAGTTGCGTATGTGGTAGTTGTAGTGAACTATTCAAAAATTATGTGGATCAAACAGTTATTGAAAGGTATGAAAGAAGAAATCACAAATCTAGTGGTTATCTACTGTGAAACACAAGTGCTATTAACATTTCAAATAATTGAGTGATGCACACTAAGACAAACCACATTGATATCAAGTATCACTACTAAAGGGAATTAGTTAAAGACAAAGAAGTGAAGATAGAATATGTGAATACTAAATAATAGATTGCTAACATATTCACAAAACCCTTACCTAAAGATTCTCATTAATATCTTACAGGTAAACTAGGGGTGATTCCCCTAATCAAAGCTACTTAAGAAGACAACATGCATTGCATCACATATGTTAATTAGAATATACTACATAATAATGCATTATATATCTACTTTGGGAAGTTTTTAAGGTAGATAATTTAGTACCACATAACAAATCAATCATACCCAAGATGACAAGTATTAGTCTGACATGCAAAATCTACCTAATTCATATGTATGAATAATTTGAAGCTGAGATAGCTACACTTCTTTGGCATTATTATCAAAGAGAAAGAAATATATAGATAAAGGAATTACAAAAGGATAGATTATAGAAAGAGGGAGAAATTAGTACAAAGAGAGATTCAGAGAGAGAAATGTAAAAGAGTACAATCAGACTAATAGTAACAAAATATTTTGGATTGTATGATAACTAAGCTACAATGACTATTGAGATATTCAAGATGTTTCCATCAATGCCAAAGAGGGAGATTGTTGGAAAATTACAATTGTAACAATTTTTATTTTGTCATTGATGTCAAATCTATTGATAAGATATATTGCTACCTAATCTAAATGTCATATCTATTTGATTGATGAAGAGGATTTGAGAAGTTTCTCATAACAGTAACACCTAGAGGAAAGGTTGAGTTATGAAAAGGAAGCTACAATAGACATTTTATTAGATAGACTTTGATAAAGAAAAGTGATTGTTTATGTCAAGAAAGCTAATCCAAATTGAGCTACAGTTAGTATCGAGTAATGCTAGTGTCAACCGAGCTATAGTTAGTGTCAAGAAAATTTAGTGTTGACCAAGAATGAGTATTAACCAAGAAATTTAGTTGATATCAAGCCATAAAATGTTATACAGACCAATTATTTTAGTGATGACCAAGTGCCAGACCTTAGAGGTTGTCCAGTGACAATATGAGAATGAATTCAAGGAAATTGTGAGATCAAGCTAACTCAGTTGAATTCTTGGGAGATGTAAACTGACTTTAAGATAAGATTGATGAGTTGGATCATTAAATTCAAGGCAAGGATTACATAAAGACCTAATAGATGAATTCTAGAGAAGTTTCGAGAAGAAGATCAAGAAGATGGACAAATACAATGAACAGAGTTGAACCTGATCATGAAGCTTAATATCTATGATGGATGTAGAAAATGGTAAAGCATGAATTTCCTTTTTAAAGAGTGAGAAAGTCAAATATTTGGTGCTAAGGGTGTTGTGTATGTCTTTGAATGTTCAAATCTTGTATGTGAAGAGAGACATAAAGAGAAAGATTGACCAGTAATACACAAGTGTGAGTGATTGTGAAGCTAATAGAGAAAGCTTACAAAGATGATGCTAATGTTGTTAAGTGAATCTAAGTAGAAGGCTTAAGGTTATTAAGAAGAGTGGAAAAATTGCTTAAAAGGTCACTGAGCGAATCAAGATCAGAGTGGAAAGTGAAGAACTTATCAGCCAGTCAACATAAGGATTGAACATTGATATGAACCAACAAAAGTGAGTTGTACTCACACAGATCAAAACCTATTGTTTTCTTTCTAGTCATTGTAGATAGTTTGTATTGAAATCCTTTTAACAAAGGTTGACCTAACAGTCATTTGAAGACTTAACACTCTATTTAAATCCTTTAACTAAGTGACATTCTAAATAGAATGATCAAATTCCTCTTACAAGGCCACTCCTAATAGGGTGATTAAATCCTCTAACCAGATCACATTTAATAGTATATTTTGTAACCTTTAATAGGGTTAGCTCCTAACAGAGCTCACCTCAAAAGAGTGACATGTCGATGGTGATTTTTCCCAAACTAGGTTTTCATGTAAAATCCTAGTGTCAAACTGTGATGAATGTTTTATGTATGTTTACATTTGATAATGTGTTCATTATGCAATGAAAGTTATGTTAATGATAGTTTTACAGTACAGACCGAGCAATAGTAGGATAAATAGAACAGTAAAGTGTTTAGATTTTAATTTTTCAAGTGGTACATATTGACCTTGAGTAACTAATTCACCCCACAACTCCCTTATAGTAAGTTGCCTCAAATTTATTTCCCTAAAATCAATGATATCATTTGGCACCAATACCAATTTTCCCTCATCATCCAACAGTGGAAGCACTATAGAAGGAACAATCTGGTGTCCTAACACATTTTTCAGATGTGACACATGAAACACATTATGAACTTTTCTTTATGCCATAAAATCCAACTCATAAGCCACCTCTCCAACTCACTTGATCACCTTGAAAGTCCTATAATAACATGGCTTAAGTTTCTTGAAGCCACTCTTTTTGAGAGTGGACTAGTGGTAAGGTTGTATCATCAGATATACCATATCACCTACCTCAAAAGACCACTTAGTCCTCTTCTGATTAGCATACTGCTTCTACTAATTTTGTGCCTTAGTGATATTCTCCTAAGATCCTTTATAATGTCTTGTCTTTCTTGTAATAAGTCTCTAGAACTAGGAACTCTACTATATGATAGCAACAAATCCATGAAATTGAGTGCCTCACATCCATATAATGCCATGAATGGTGACATCTATATAGACATGTGATAAATGGAATTAGTAAAATACTCACATAGATATATCCACTTAAGAATACTCACATAGATATACCCACTTAATCTAAGACTTATAATGTCCTTCTCTGTAATTCCTGAGGTATCCCTCCACCTATTTGTTCATTATCTCTGTCTGACCATCTATCTGGGGGCAGTAGCTAGTACTCAGAGTGAGCTCTGTCCCACACAATATGAACAACTCTTTACAGAAGTGACTCATAAGATTATTGTCTCTATCATTGATTATGCTCTGAGGTAATCCATGCAACTTAAATACCTCGCTAAAGAATAAATCTGCCACTTGCATAGCAATGTATGTAGTGCTAATCGGGAAGAAGTGAGAAAACTTTGAAAGCCAATTAAAAAAAACATATATACAGTCTCTACCCTACACTCTCAATAGTCATGTGATGAATTCCATGGAAAAATACTCCTACTTTCTATTAGGAATCAAAAGTGGATGAAGTAAGTCAGCTGGGTAAGAGTGCACTTGTTTATTCTACTAGCAAGTAGGACACTTTGTAACATACTGCAATACCTCATCTTTGAGCCCTTTCCAAATAAAGCACTCATGACTCTGCTGGTAGGTTTTGTAAAAACCTAGATGTGTTGCCTTAGGTGAGTCATGATAAGCTCTCAACAACATCCTCCTCACCTCTAACCTTGGTACCAAATAAATGTGCCCTTTTTAAATGATGAGCTCATTCACAAAGGTGAAATCACTATTCCTAACCAATCCATCTATGAATCTCAATGCCCATGTATCCTTTACAGACTCTACAAGGATCAAATGTCTCCAATCCTCTAATATATCTATGATGAAGCTAAAGTGAGGTCTTTGTGATAAGGCATCTACTACTACATTTGATGTCCCCTTGAAATAGGTAGTATCAAAGTCATATGCATTTAATTTACTTACCCATTTCTTCTACCTATAATTAAGATCTCACAGCCCCAGTAACTGTTTCAGGTTATTATGGTTGGCTTTTATGATAAATTTGGTACCCACTAAATAGTGTCTGAATTTGGCCAAAGTATGCATTATGGACAACATTTCCTTATCATAAATTTTGAAGCTTCTCTGAGCCCCCCTCAAATTTCGACTCGCATAAGAAATTAGGTGCCTATCTCACATAACCATCACTTGAACACCTTCACCAGATGCATCACAATGCAATTCAAAAGGTTTGCTAAAATTTTGCAATGCTAGCATTGGACAAGAATTCATCAACTCCTTAAATTTATCAAAATACTCTTATGGGTATATGCACTAAGTTGTGGTGCCAAAAAGGTGACAACCATTTTTTTTTTTTTTTTCTATTTTAGAGTAGTGCATACGTGCTTTTAAAAAGGTGATTTTTTATAAATGGGTTGCATACCTGCAGCCCATCCATTTCATCTCACTTTTTTTACATTCTTCCAATAGCAGGGCATATGTGCGTTGAAAAAATAAGGATTTTCACCATCCCCCTTGCCGATATGCGTCCTCACTGGAAAAATTTGATATCACAAGCACGCCCACACCTACACCGTCTGTGATCTAAACTTCATTTTGCATTGTTTGATATGTTTTTCATATTGTTTTGTAGGCTTTTTATATTGTTTTGTAGGGTTTTTACAATTTTTATTTAAATTTCAATTGATTTTTTATCAGAAACATCCATAATCAACTGAAAAATCCACAAGAACCTCAAAACCCTCAAGAGCCTCAAAAAAAAAACCCTCGCCAAGAAGAACAACAAACTCCACAACCCAAACCAATTGCAAGACCTCCACCAGGCACACAAGAAAATATAATAAATGAAATAGAGAGAGAGGCAAAATTGAATTAGAAAGACTCATTGGTCGGTTAAAAGAATTTGGACAAACCAATCCAATGAGGGCTCAATTGGCATCATCCCTTGAATCCATTAAGACCCAAATAGCCTCAGTTAGTGGTCAGTTAGATATTTGGCGGGTTAAGAGGGATGAACAGAAAAGATTTTATGCAAATAAATTGTCATATGAAGATGTTAAAAAAAAAAAAAAAAACCAAAAAGTAGAATATGTCACTTATTTAGAAAAATCGATGAGAAAAATACTGTTAGAGATGGTACTAAATGATTCCCCATCCATTGGTGCATACACGATGTTATTAGAAATAATTTTTGGGATAGATGGTGGATGGTTTTTGATGCCCCTCCTTGCAACAATCACAAGGTCCCCATGTATTTTTTGAAGAAATTATATTGTGAGTTTGTCCTTGGGGAGATCCCCAATTATTTTGATATATTAGACTCCCAGGGCAGAGGTGGGGGGTCATCATTTGAGAGGGTTAGGAGCACATCATGACCCTAATGTAGTTAGGACACTTGTGGTCAAGCCATAGTGTGAGCATGTGACTATTCCTTTAGTTGTGAAGGAACAAGTAGAGGCCAACACTCTAGGGACCATTAATGCTTTGACACAAACCCTTATCCATTCCATAAGCCCATTAGTTGAGGGGGAGCCTTCTGTGCATCATGGTCACATGTACACTTCATGCGGATCCCTATGCACATTTGGCACTCATGTTGGAGATAGTGCGGATGATGGGCTCATCACTAATCAGTTCCTAAATGACACATTTGGCATTGACACATAGGTAAATTACAATTATAATTTACTAATTTGATCACATTTCATATGTATAGTGAATGATTAATTAATTAGCATCTATTGACATTGTTCAAATTTCAGGGTCAAAGTGTTGGCGGGCCTAGCAGCAATCCTCCAGCCCCATTTTTTGTCCCCTCCATGAGTCCAGAGGTATGAATTGATTTAATCATTTAAATTAATACATATATTTATTAAGAAATCATATTAAGGATTGACAAAAAAAATTATGCATGGGCATCAGTTCTCTACTGGACCATCAACCTTTACTACGGACTTGGAGCATAGACATCATACGTGCTATGTATAGGTACATTTGTTTCATGTTAATTTAATTCATTTGATTATATTTGTTTCATGTTGCATGTTACATGTAACATGTATTGCAGCTCATGACGTCGAACACTCCTCATCTGTGACAGTCTGTCAATCATCGAGTGGCCACGACTATGGCTAGCTCATAGCCATTGATTGAGGTATGAAAGAATTTTCTTGGTTTTAGTTGTTTATAATGGTTAGTATCAAAATTTCTAATGTTATTTATAAGGAATTATATTGATTGAATTTTTGTAGGGTCTTGTCATGCCTGATCATCCATGAGCCTTCGAGGTGGACTTACAAAGTGATTATTTGATGGCAGTAAGAAAATAATTAATTTTGTGTGTACATATATTTGATTTCAACATATAACAAATATTGATTCATATCTACTTTGTTTGTATCAACTCAAGTTAGAGAAGAGCCTCAACAAGAGGATGAGTGAGCATTTTAGGAGGACCCCATCATCTCCACCATCTCCCTCCACACAATGATAGAAGACATCGAGAGATTTTTTCCCTTCCCCTCGTGGGAAGAAAAAGATATAGTTGATCTACACATGTATAAATAGGAATCAGTGGACATATTCAATACACATTTGATGTATATGACATTTTATATTTGATGTATGACATTTATTTGATGTATGACATTATTTGACTTATGACATTATTGGTTAATATATGATATGTTTGTTCATATATGACATTATTGATTATCATAATATATTATGTGTTTGTTAATGTACATGATATTATTGGTTATCATTTTATATTATATGTTAGTTCATGTATGACATTAAATTAGATATGTTCGTGTATGACATTAAATTAGATATGTGCATGTATTGCATTAAATTAGATATGTTTATGTACGACATTAAATTCAATACCTAATATGTTTGAAACTTTGATAGAATATTGATTAACAATAAACTTTATCACTGTTTAAGCATAAGTTAATCATTTGCAATATGTCATCGTCATATGATTTATGATCTTGTTCATGTTTAAATTTTTCATTCTCTATCATTTGTTTATCTAGTTTAATTCAATACCTAATTAGTTTGAATTTTTGATACAATATTGATTGGCAATAAACTTTATAAGTCAAGATCGATCTCACAAAGTTTAAGAGACATTGCTTGATAGCTTATCTTGTTTCTAAGGTAGTCACAAAAGGATCAAATGCCTTGGAAAGAAATCCATTACTATAATATACCTAACACTTCCCTTAACAAAAATAATATTTGCTACAAGTTTAATTCAAATAAATAGTGCATTCATCTAAGCATAGAAATATTGTTACATAAGAAGAAGATCAAGTTTTACAATTGCTAATAATCATTAATGTATGCACATACACTTAAACCTAAAAAGGATGACCTAAAGAAGACAAATTAAGTATGAAGTCATTACAAAATCAATAAGAGAGTTCTAGCATGATATCTCCAATATTTTTTGAATGAGAGAAAACTAAGTATTAATATGATGATCTCTATGAATCTATATCACCATCTAGATGTCTCTCTACGTCTCCCTAACTCTCTCTATTTTATCTCACATCCATCCTCTTCTTATATCTCTATTCATTTATCACTATTTTTTTATTTCCTTTAATCTTCATGTCTACCTACACCTTCTTTTGTTTCCCTCTATCTCTATGCATCTTTCCTTCTCTCCCTCTCTCCTTCTCCCTTTATAATTATATTTCCCTACTTCTCTATCTCTATCTCTCTATATAAAAAAATTTCATATCTCTCTATCCTTGTATCTCACTCTCTCTTATTCCCCCCCCTCTTTATATTTCTATTTTTTCTATATCTATTTTTTTCCATATCTATGTAGCCATCTATCCTCTTTATCTCCCCCTCACTAATGCAGAGATGTTGAGCAAGAAGTGAGGTTTAAGCACTTTCTTCTTCCTAATCTACCAAACTAAACTTGTGGCCTTCTAATATCTTACTCCTTTAGGATATCATTTTTGTGGCCTATCATTTTTAAACTCCTCCAAGGTGAGTACTTCTCCAATCAAGATCTTGCACCTTTTTGTTTTAGGGAAACTAGCCCTATTCCAAGCCAATAACTGTAACTCTTCACCAATGGCTTCACCAACCCCAATTTTCTATTGGGACACCTTCCTTATGTTGAATTGATTGAGAATCAACTCTTGGTTTAACCCTCCAACTGTCATATAGTACAAAATGTTGACTATCATAGAATTCCTTGTAGGTCTCCTACTCTGATTTTCTAGACTTAAATTCCTCTCAGGTTGAAATCTAACTATTCTATTGGTAGATTTAGACACCCTTTTGGAATTTATTTAATACTCCAAAGCCTAGATTCCCAATTCCATTCCTATAGCACCTAACCCATGTAAAGTACATAGACCTAATAAGGTCACACTAGGTTTGGTTTTCAAAGTAATTACTAGATAATTGGTGCATGGCCTCAGACCTCCTCTACTAACCAAAAATAACTGAAATCCACCACTAAACTACCCATCAATTTAGTTCAACATATTTAAATCTTTTTGGTCTCAAATACACCAAGCTATTCAACTTAGGCACTAATGCAAACATGGTTTTTCCATCGAGACACTTCCTGAGCTCTAGGAATCTATAATTATACCCTCCTTACTTGAATTTTCTAGAATCTTAGAGCATTTCATTGGTTCAAATACAAGTAAGGGCTTCATTTGTGGAATGAACTCTTAACAAGCCTTTTCTTAGATTGTTTCTAGAAAACTTGCCTTCAACACTTTAAATCAAAACTAAACTATCTTAAACCAATATAAAATATCACAATAACACAAAGGATCTTCAAAAAATCAACTTAGTTTGTAAGAATCACCACAAATATGATCACACAACTAAAACCATACTCCCTAAGACACTTATCTAACATGTACCATGCTTACTAACCTTGTAATGAGCATTTAATCTGAAGAATTGGTGATCACCAAGCAAGAAAGTTGTGAAAACAAGGGTTAAAGTTGAGGGGACAGGCCTCTAGCAAGATATTTGTCTTAATAAGGATAGTTTTTAAGTTTTGGAACATGCTTGTGATGAAAAATCATTGATGTTTGCATCTTTAATTGACTAAGCCCTAGGAACAAGGGCTCTGAAAGGGTGAATTGGGGATTTTGGGGTTAGGGAACCCTTATATTTAAATTGAGTGTGGAATCTCCTAATTAAAGACATTTTAAGAGACTATGCAAAATTTGGAAACCAGATCTTAAGTCTTCCTATCAGCTGCTTTGTAATTGCATCATTCTTACATTGTTGGAAACAGGGGCAGTGTGAAGGATCTCTAATATTTTCGAAAGGAAGGGTATCTAAGTTTTATATATGTTTTGTGCAAGGATAAAGGGTATCCAAAACATCCTTTTTTGGGAGTCTTTTAGGAAAAAAAAAATTTATTGATCAATTTGTCTTGTTGCTTTCACAGAATTGGAAAAACTTGCATTGACAACATTTGGGTACATTGAGCATTTTGGCTTAGAAGGTATTGAAACTGAAAGGTATTGAAACTAAAAGTTATTTATTGGAACATGTTAGATATGCCAAAACAAACCTATTGATGCCTTGAAACCTCCTAGAGTTGACTATTTGTAGATTTTTCCCATTAAGACCTAGAAGGGCCTCTTGGAACACTTCTACACTTTTGCTCATTTTGGGTTGTTTAAAGGGCTCATCATACTTTCCTCTACATTAGAAGGGGACAAGATGAGGTTGGGGATAGGGTTTACTTGACCAAACAGAGCTAACGGAGCAGACAGTTTGATCCCATGACAAAAGGTGAGAGAGATTTGGCAGTTGGCAACGTTGTACTAGCCAACACTACAAGTTTTAGTATCACCTAAGATGGCATCATAAAATGAAAACAGAGTGTGATCTCCAAAAAGTGAGAGAGATTATTGTAGGTCTCTGCAACATGGTCCTATAGGAACTAGAATCACATCCATACCTCGCACGAGCTCCAACATATGCCCCATCAAAGATCATAGCCCTATGGCATTTAGTGACCCTTAGGGACGTTCCAGTTTGGCGTGCCTGAGAATTTTCAAGCCTTGAAGGGGATAGGACAAGGTTGGTGATAGGGTTTTCCCGGCCACCTAAAGCTAACAGAGTAGACAGTTTGATCCCACGATGAAAGGTGAGAGAGATTTGGCAGTTGGCAACTTTGTACTGGCCAACACTGCAAGTTTTAGCATCACCCAAGATGGCGTTGTAAAATGAAAATGGAGTGTGATCTTCAAAAAGTGAGAGAGATTATTGTAGGTCTCCACAACATGGTCCTATAGGAACTATAATCGCATCCATACCCCGCATGAGCTCCGAGATATGCCCCATCAAAGATCGCAGCCCTATGGCATTTAGTGACCCTTAGGGACGTTTCAGTTTGGCATGTCCAAGAATGTTTGAGTGCTAAAGGGGATAGGATGAGGTTGGTGATAAGTTTTACCCAACCAACCAAAGCTAATAGAGTAGACAGTTCAATCCCATGATGAAAGGTGAGAGAGATTTGGCAGTTGGCAACTTTGTACTGGCCAACACTGCAAGTTTTAGCATCACCCGAGATGGCATCATAAAATGAAAACGGAGTGTGATCTCCAAAAAGTGAGAGAGGTTATCGTAGGTCTCTACAACACCACCCTGTAGGAACTAGAATCACATCCATACCTCACACGAGCTCCGAGATATGCCCCATCAAAGATCACAATCCTTTGGCATTTAGTGACCTTTAGGGACGTTCTAGTTCTGTGTGCCCGAGAATGTTCAAGCACTGAAGGGGATAGGAAGAGGTTGGGGATAGGGTTTACCCAACCACCTAGAGCTAACAAAGTAGAGATTTTGATCCCATGACGAAAGGTGAGAGAGATTTAGCAGTTGGCAACTTTGTACTGGCCAACACTACAAGTTTCAACATCACTTCAGATGGTGTCGTAAAATGAAAACAGAATGTGATCTCCAAAAAGTGAGAGAGGTTATTGTAGGTCTCTAGAACATGGTCTTTTAGGAACTAGAATTGCATCCATACCTTGCATGAGATCCAAGATATGCCTTGTCAAAGATCACAACCCTATGGCATTTAGTCACCCTTAGGGATGTTCTGGTTCGACGTGCCCGAGAACGTTTGAGCATTTAAGGGGATAGCATAAGGTTGGGGATAGGTTTTACTAGCCACCCAGAGCTAACGGAGTAGACAGTTCAATGCCATGAAAAAAGGTGAGAGAGATTTGGCAGTTGGCAACTTTGTACTGGCCAACACTACAAGTTTCAGCATCACCCGAGATGGTTTCGTAAAATGAAAATGGAGTGTGATCTCCAAAAAGTGAGAGAGGTTATTGTAGTTCTCCACAACACAATCTTGTAGGAATTGGAATTTTATCCATACCTTGCATGAGCTCTGAGATATGCTCCATCAAAGATCGCAACCCTATGGCATTTAGTGACCCTTAAGGATGTTTCTGTTCGGCATGCCTGAGAACATTTGAGTGCTGAAGGGGATATGAAAAGGTTGGGGATAGGCTTTACCCAGCCACCCAAAGATAATGGAGTAGAAAGTTTGATCCCACGACCCTTTTTACACTAATTTGCAAATTTGAGCAACTTTTACAACTTTCAACAATGCAACTTTGCACAAAAAGTGAAATTTTTACTTTTTTCACTTGATTCCAATTCTATGACTTAGAAAATGTTTGGAAATAGTAAAATAATTTATTTCCAAATGCTCATCCCTTTACCAATTCCCAAACTCCTACAAAGTTGTTAGCATTTTTGCAATTTTGCTTTGACAACTTTTGCAATTTTTTGCAATTTTTGAGATCTTAACTCCTAGATGCCTAAAACTTAACCTAATGATCCTAAGGACATTTATAACCCTCTAAGAAACATAAAATTCTTTTTTTCCTTGAAAAATCACCTATATTGCTCATTTGTATGCCTAAAAAGTGGCCCATAGGCATATTTGACACAAAACCCCACAAATAAAAATAATGAGTAGGGGTGACTTGCAAGCATGGAAAGGGTCTATTTAGGTCCAAACTAACATGAATCCAACATTAGATTCAAACTGTGCAACTTTCATTGGCTAGTTGCTTCACAAACTCAAGACTAGGTTTGTAGCCTTGAACATAGAAAATTGCAAACATCTCCTCACAACCCAAAGAAAATAATCACAAATTTGGATACCCTTTTGGGTTTTATACAACATACTAAAGCCTTGGGATCTCAAAAAAAGTGCAGCAACTAAGTTTTTTAAGGCTCACTTAGGAATGTAGGCAATTAGGCATCCGTACCCTACCACTTGAGAAAAAATTCAAACTAGAAATTGGAACATGAGGTCTATCATATAAGATGATCACATACTAATTTTCAAGCCTTGAAACCTTCTCTGTAGCGAGTTATAGAAGATGTTGCTACGAATTTTTAGCATGCACATGGATCTTGCATGCCTAGGGCATCAAGTTTTTCTCTCCAGCCTCATTCTTTTGACCTAAAACCAAAAGGAACATAAAAAAACATTGTCCTAACTCAGATTCCACCAAGGGTCATTAATTTCCCATGGTGGAATCTCAAGATATGAAGGAAAATAGATGAAACCCTGGGTAATGGCACAAAATGGGGATATCAGTTAGTAAAATGGGAATATCTTGAGTTGTAGAGTGAATTAGAACCTCATTCCAAGTGCAACAGAAAGAAGATTCACAAAGCTATCCAACCATACTAGATATACATACTTATATGTGATCAACTTGACCAATGAGTAGAAAACATTGAATAAAACTTAGAATTTTTGCCTTTTTCTCTATTGTTTCAATTTTGTACAGCCTGTACGGATTGGTAGTAGTGAAATTTTGGTATGGTTGGTATGTATGGATTAGTAGTACTCATACTTCCTTTGTAACCCAGCCTAATCTAGCCAATTACATCTGTGACTCAAAGTGGGTGTTAGTTGGTGTTGGAACAGAGTTAGAGTTTGATCTTTTGGAATCTCTAAGAAGTGGAAAAGCATCTTTTCTAATGAGTGACACTAGATTTGAGGTTGTTCTTGATCTAGTACAAAGGGAATACCAGGGAAGGAATCAAAAGAGATTGAAATATTCTTTATAATATATAGTAGAATGGATTTGTTGAGACAAAGAATATAGGGAAGAAGCTAGATGTTAGTCGCTTCAATATATTTGGAAGTTTGATATATTTTCATATTCCAGATGATACACATGTACTAAGTAAGATCTGACTATAAATATGGGGTACTTTTTTTGGTATAGTAAAACCTCAAAGGAATATAGGAATTTTCTTCCAAACACTAGAAGAGTTATACTCAAATGTGATGTTAAGCTCATGGAGGAAAAGACATTTAGAAGGTATAAAGATTTTCTACTGGATGATCAAAGTGAGTAGCTGATAAAAGCTACAAGGATAAATCGACCAAGCGACTCAAACTACCATCCAAACCCTCTATACTCCACAAGGTCACTCAAGGCTTGACTCACTTTCACAAGGACAACAAAACTTCAATAATAAATTCACAAAGTTGAATGGTGCACAAGGTTCACTAGGCTTCTTAAAGGCACTCAAATGCACAAATTTGGAATATACCTTCAACTATCTATTCCAACCTCACAAAGTGTTTTAATAGACTTAAACAGACGTGTTTCAATAGGTTTTATAACCCCAAAACTCAAGTTCATGCACAAAACAAGTTACCCCCCTTAACTAGGTTGTTCTCTCTATTAGGTCAGCAAACACTGTTGTTTGGAATTATCTCACAAACTCTCCAAAACACCAAGCAAATAAAAACTTGTTTTAGATACCCTTTTCAAAGTTGTATGACATATCTAAAAACAAGATATCACTCCTTTGTAAAGGTTGTTGCAGCATTTTCCTCTCTTTTTCCCACTATTAGTCACAATGATCACCCCTTAAATGTTTCTTCTTGCACTCAAATCAGTTAGTAGCATTTGAAACATGTTATAATAGATCCATTCCCCAGGAAAAAACAAGAAAATAAGAATTATAAAACAAGTTTCAAGAGAAGCTTAGGCTGGAAGACTTTTTTTCTATGAGATGACTACTCTTGGTAATAAGCTACCAAATATTGAAACTACAATTAAATCCAATATTTATAAGGATAAGGAAGAACTTTTGAAAGATAGTAGCTATGCTAAGTGTAAGAATTTTCTCAAGGCAAAAAATGAAAATGACAAGATCTAGTAGCTCAATCGATAACACAAATTTTCCAATTGTTGACCAACATTGGTGTAGGAGCACCAAGGTCACAAGCAAGAGGCAAGATGAGCAATTGGGACATTGATGGATCCTTAGGTGGATTGGAAGACAAATGGCCTTCTAAGGTCATTAAAACTTGTAATGAGTTTAATCATGGACATGTGATCTTGTTTTGATCATAGACTAATCATATTGTAATGAAAGCTTTAATGTAAGCCTTAATGGCATTATTGAGCCTAGAAGGTACCTAGTGGTCACTAGGAATGGATTTGGATTGATCCTAGGTTAGGGATGGATACAAAAGACCTATAAAGGTCTGGAATAATGTAATAGGGCTTTCAAAGCCTCTAAAAGATGTAAAAGGCACTAAAAGTGCAATATTTTGTAAAATTGTAAGCCAAAATGGGCTTAATGGAGTCATGTAAGGGGTTCAAAGGGTAGATATGAGTTTTTTTTAATGTTTTGTGTTTAATAAGGTCTCAAATGACCATATTAATGTAATGGGATAGTCATGTAGCAAGGAAGATCAAAAACTTGTCAATTCACAACTAAAAACTTATCAATTCACAACTAAAAACTCGTAACAGATGTTGTGATCATTCATGAACTTGAACAACTAAAACCATGTTAGAAATAGTGTTGTGAAAAAAGACTAAAAAATAGAGGGAAATTGATGCATAGGAAAGGATGATGAACCCTTAAACAACCCAAAATGAACAAATTTGTAACAATGTGCCAAGTGACCCTTCTAGGACCTGATGGTCAAATTCTACAAATGGTCAACTCCAAGAGGTTTTAAGGCTTCAATGAGCTTTTTTTGACATTTCTAGCATGTTCCAATCAATTTCCTTGAGTTTCAATACCTTTCAAGCCAAAATGCACAACATGCCAAAATGTTGTCAATGAAAATTTACAATTTTGTGACAGTAGCAAGACAAATAGGTAGATAAATTTGGATTTTTTCAAAAGACTCCTTGAAAAAATTGATGTTTTAGATACCCTTTATCCTTTCACAAAACATATTTAAAACTGAGATATGCTTCCTTTGGACAATATCATTGATCCTTCACAATGCCCCTGTTTTCAACAATGTAAGAATGATGCATTTACAAAGAAACTGATAGGAGGACTTAAGATATAGTTTCCAAAAAAAATTTAGGCTCTTAAAATGCCTCTAATTAGAGGATTCCACACTCAATTTCAACCTAAGGGTTCTTTAACCCCAAAATCCCTAATTTGCCCTCTTGAAACCCTTGTACCTAGGGTTTTACCAATCTCACACATGCCAGCACTTCTCTAATCAATTAAAGGTGCAAACACTATTGTTTCAACATCAATAACATGAATCAAAACTCAAACTATAGACTCCTTAAGGAAAATCCTCTGCTCTAGGTCTATACCATACAATTACCCCTTATTTTCATGAACTTTTGCTTGGTGGCCACCAAAATCCTCAAGTTAGATGAGCATATTAGTGTTAGAAAACATGTTAAAAGTTATAATAATTTCATTCCATGAAGAAATAGTGGAATATTTCATGGGATGAACATGATTATTTGAAAAGACCTTCAAAATTGCTAATAAACTGTCTGCTACAGCTAGTAGTCTATGAAATTGAACAATAAACTTACTAATTTTGATTCAAAACCTAGTTTCAAACATCAAGAAATGTCTAAGAATATTGTGCAATGCATTCCAAATCCAAAGATATGCAAAGAAACCCAAGAATCCTTCAAATTGTTGTCAAAAACCAAGCTTTTACATGCAAATTTTTTAGACAGTCTGTACCAAGCCAGACATTAGTTTCTTCTTTTCTGCCCATACCAAGGATGTCTTGGTCATTTAATAGACTCTCTCTACCTATGCCAACCAACTTTAAATAGTTGGAGGCTTAGCTAAGCCTAAAAATAATCTAAAAGCTAATTCTTACCAAAATGCCCATATAACCATTTGAATTCAAAATTTAAATTTCAAACTATGCATTTTATGAATGTTCTAATCTCCTAGCCTATTCCATCAACCTATGAAGGGTCAAATGGATTTATTGAATGTATTTAACTATGAAAACTACCCCACCCATTACATTGCATTTATCATCTATTACATTGTATTTTGGTACTTAGACCTTTATCATAACCTTTACATAATTTTTTGTATTCATCATTACATAAGGCCATTATAGGCTTCAAGAAATTTCACTTGACTTCTTTTGATTGTATTTTATCCTCCTTAGTCCTTGGAGTCCTCCTTTGTTCAATTGCCCTCCTAGATGCCCCTACATCAGAAATGGCCATCAAATATGCATGATTTAAATAGCCCTTTACTTCATAAATCACTTCAACTTAATCATTACGTTGTACAAACAACCTCATCATATGTCACTTGAACAAACTTATCATGTACAACATGAGTTAAAAATCCACAAAATTAAATCTTAAAATGTTACAAACCTATCATCAAATCGAGGCCTATTTTCCTTCTTACTTTTTGATGATTGTGATCCTCTACAATTCCAAGCATAAGATGATTAACACAAAATGTTACACAAACAAAAAGCACTAATAAATATTGAGGATGTGAATTGATAATACTATTTCGCAGATGATTTTGGCATCTCACCCTTTATCACTGGTACTTTAACTTTATTAGCCCTCTTCTTTGGTGACCGGCAAATGAAGAATTAGCACAATAAAAAATCTAAGATAAGATTAAATTCTAATATAGAGGAAGAAGACTCAAATTCGATGGACTCAATGGAAAAGAAAAGTATCAAAGATTTGAATGCAAACACTATCTTTGCATTCTTTAAAAATTTTAAATTTTCCATAGTTAAGAATGGTTAGAGCTAGTTTTATGGTATTTATTTAATGTTGAATTTATTGATTACATCAAACTTTAACAAATTTGGTGTTTAAAGATACATAATATGGTTTTCTCAACACTGAAAAAATCTCAAATTAAAACATACGAAGGTTCAACTAGAATAATGGCTTTTAACCAAGTACCAAAGCCAAACAGAGTATTATAATATGCCATAACATAGGTTGTGCCAGAAGTATGAAACTAGGAACAAAGGAATTGGGACTTTTACCTAAAATGAATAAATTACATGAAAAAGGCTAGTTGCTTGTTTTGAAATGTGCTTGTTTTCTTCTCTCCCTCCTCTCATAAAATTGACAAAAAAATATTAAATAGAGTTCACTATTATAAGTGACATGATTCCATTCTAATATAGAGGAAGAAGACTCAAATTTGGTGGACTCAATGGAAAAGAAAAGTATCAAATAATTCAGTGTGAACACTATCTTTGAATTCTTCAAAAAAAATTAATTTTTCACAATTAAGAATGGTTGATGCTAGTTTTATGGTATACATTTAATGTTGAATTTATTGATTACATCCAACTTTAACAAATTTGGTGTTTAAAGATACATACTATGGTTTTCTCAACATTAAGGTCCAACTAGAATAATGACTTTTAACCAAATACCAAAGCCAAAAAAAGTATTATATCATGTGATAACATAGGTTGTGCCAAAAGTATGAAACTAGGAACAAAGGAAATGGGACTTTTACCTTAAATGAATAAATTACATGAAGGGTGGCTATGTTGGAAATGATTGAAAAGCTCATGAATGAAGAGTAATGGAACTGGTAAAGAATGTTTTCAATCATTGCTTTGTCATTGATGTCAAACTTGCTACTTGTAGGAATGACAATTGCTTTAGTGATCCAAATACTATAAGTTGGTTGATTGACTAGGAGGTGGCAATCAATAAGATGTAACTAGAATACCTAGAGAAAGGTTGAAGTTATGATGTTGTAATGAAGTATAAGGATCAGCTAAGTCATTGATGAAATAGTGTATTGATGACATACTCTAAAACATAGAAGATGGACACACTAAGACACATGATGTAAGGATTAACTAAGTTATAGTTAGTGCCGAACAGTTTCTTAGTTGAAGCTGAGCAAGTTCAATTTTAGTGTGTGCCGAGTGATCTTCAGGTGTTGAGCAGTCTTCAAGTGCCAAGTGAAGATTAGGTGTCAAGTAGCAGAAAAGATAATAGGTGCCGAGTAAGTCTTCAGGTGTCGAGCAAGAAATAGGTGTCGAGTGAAGATATTGGTGCCGAGCAAGATACAAGTGTTAAGTAACACAGAAGAAGCTGTGCATCAGTAAATCAATAATGTCGAGTTACTGCATATTTTGAAAATTGAAGATTCACCAGATCTGAGCTGACATGGTAGTTATCTAGAATTCTATGAATTAGATAAAAGATAAGAATGATGAGCTGGTGGCACAGAACACTATGTAAAATTTTTTTGGCAAATACAATTGGATTCTAGACAAATTTTCTAGATAAGAGTAAGATATGGGATATATACATTGTATCCTACCTAATCTATTGAAACGCTAAAGTTGGAGAGGGAAAAATGAGCAGGAAAGGTATCCCAAATTTCTATTTAAGGAGTCATAAGGTCACGAAGCAAAATGGTGGTCAAGCATGAAAGCATGAAGTGTTGAAGAAGGCTAAGGTGGGAGAGAGCACAGATACTCTGCTTTGATAGGTGACCATAGATATGATTGCATTGGTATGATGAGTAAGGAGACTCAAGGTGATGAAGCTTAAGATGAAAAGCTATCAGAGCTACAGTGATTAAAGCCAAGCAAAGGATTGAACTAAAGTGTGATATGTAATATGCAAGATATGTTGTAAGTTGTATCAGATCGAAAGCCATTATTGTTACTATCTAGCAATTATAATAGTTAGAATAAATCCTATGGACTTAGGTTGGTTTAATAGCCATGTTGTAAATCCTTTAACAGGGTGACATTCCAAGTGAATGTTCTAAAGTCCTTTGACCAGGCCCATTCCTAACAATATGGTGAAATCCTCTAACAAGGTCACATTTAACAATGTGTTGTAGCCTTTAACAGGGCAGACCATCAGAAGTGGTTGAAATCAATTGCGCAATTATTTTGTGGGTATCATCCCCACCCCAATTTTACCTTCTTATTCTTGGAGGGTTTCTGGGTTATCAGATTCTTAGTGTTATGGTGTGATACATGTTTACTTTTCATGATCATTTAATGCTCAATTACATGCATGATAATTTTAGTTATGTGCCATTAAGGATTTCTAGAAAAAGTTGCATTGGACATCATTAGACCTTGAATAACTGATTCACCCCCCCTCTCATTTATTCTAAAGAATTATAACAATTGGTATCAGAGCCTTGCTGCTGACTTAGTTTAAAGGGACTAGAAGCAGAAAAGATCAAAATGCCTAAGAGAGAAGTTTCGAAGCTCAACAAAGACAACTTTGTTGTATGGAAAAGCTTGATGAAGCTCTATCTTGGATCCATAGGAGATTATGCCCAAAATTCAATTGTTATTGAACATGTTGATTCAACCGGTACTCTTACAATAGAAGATTTGAAAAATAAACAGGAACATAATCAAACAATGTTGGAGATTGCTTCTGCACTCAACTACGTTGAATTCGATGATATCAAAGGATGTGACACTACATTCAAGATGTGGAAATCCCTATCAGACATTTATGGAGGAGATCTGAATGTCCAAAGAGCAAAAAAAGAAATCCTCAAAGGAAAGTTCAATGATATGAAAATGGAAGAAAGTGAGAATGTTGCTCAGTATGCCTCTAGAATAAAGGAAGTGGTAAGTGCAACAAGATGTTTGAGTGGTCAATTAGATGATGATAATGTTAATAGTAAGTTCTTAAGAACCTTGCTCCCTATCTATGCTATTAGAGAATCAGCTATACAAGAGCTAAGATGTGTGCTAGGGAACAATCTAAGTTTTGAAGGTGTAGTGGGTAGACTCACTACATTTGAGTTATCTAACTTTGACAACTAAAGACCTGAGAATGTTGAATCTTCTTTCAAGGCCACTCTATCACTAAAAGATGTTGAATAGGTGAAACCAAAGAAGGGAAGAAAGATGAAATATGTATCCAGTGACAGTAGCACTAATGAGGAAGATGTGGAACAATTGGAAGCATTGCTAGCTAGAATATTTCACAGAGGAAAAGGAAAATTCAAAGGTAAGTTGCCTATCATTTTTTTCAATTGCAATGAAGTAGGACATATTGCTGCAAGGTGTACACAAAAAGAGGAACACAAGGAAGGCAACAAGTACAAACATAGAAGAGAAGATGATAAGAGAGATTACAAAGACAAAGGCAAGAAGTGCTATATTGCTGAAGAGGATTCTGATGATAATGATGATGAAGTTGTTTATGTGGCCATGAAGGACCAATCTGATGAAGAAGAACCTATAGCACTAGTAACATGTATGAACAAGAATGACAGATGGATCATAGACAGTGGATGCTCACATCACATGACAGGAGACAAAATTAAGTTTGTTAACTTTACTCAGTATGATGGAAAAAGTGTTAGATTTGGTAATGATGCTCCATGTCAAATCAAAGGAAAAGGCTCCATTAAGCTTATAGAGCAAATTTCATGTGATGATGCATACTATGTTGAAGGACTAAACTACAATTTACTAAGTGTCTCACAGTTAGGCAATGTAGGGTGCAAAGTAGAATTTGGAAATAAAACTGCAAAAATCTATGATACGGATGGTAAATTGATAGGAAAAGGAGATCAAACAAGAAGTAATCTGTTTTATCTTGATATGGAAAATGCTTCTTGTCGTGTTGCAAAATTTGATGATGTGTGGTTATGGCATAGAAGGCTGTGTCATGTCAACTTTGATAATTTGGTCACTATCAGTAAAATGAAGAAAGTCAGAGGTTTACCTAAACTAACAAAGCCTAACAACATCATGTGCAAACAATGTCAGCTAGGAAAAATGACTAAGTCAAGTTTCAAGAGTAAAAACTATACATCTAAAGAAGTTTTGAGTTAGTCGATACTGACTTATGTGGTAAAATAGAAGTACAAAGCTACAAAGGAGATAAATATATAATGTTATTTGTTGATGACTATTCCAGGATGATGACTGTTATGTTCTTAAAGAAAAAATATGATGCTTTTCAAATGTTTAAGTGGTATGTGGCTAGAGTTGAAAAAGAAATAGGAAAGAGTTTGAAATGCTTGAGATCAGACAGAGGTGGTGAATTCACATCAAATGAATTTGAGACATTTTGCAATGACAAAGGAATCAAGAGACAAACATCAGCTCCTAGAACTCCCCCACAGAATGGAATTGTTGAGAGAAGAAATAGATTTTTGATTGTGCTAGAACATTAATGATGGAAAAGACTGTTGCTCCAAAATATTGGAGAGAAGCTGCAAGTGTGGTTGTTCACACACTGAACTGAGTACAAGTCAAGAAAGGTACAACTGCAACACCTTTTGAATTATGGTATGGTCACTCACCTAATGTAAAGCATTTCAAAGTATTTGGTTGTAAATGATTTATCCTTAAAGATGCTAGAAATGGAAAATTTGATGCAAAAAGTGATGAAGGCATATTCCTTGGTTACTCCACTAGAAGTAAAGCATATAAGTGTTTAAATACTAACACTGACAAAATTGTGGAAAGTGCAAATGTAAACTTTGATGAGCATACTGATGTCCAAGTTCAAAAACCAAAGAGAATGGATGACTACAGAACCTTTTTGTATTCTTATGAAGGAATGCCTATTGACGAGGATGCTATCAATCAAATTGGGATTCAACAACAAGTTTTGGTTTCAACCGAGTCACAACCAGCAAATGTCAAGCTGCATTCAAAAGCTGAATTGCAGAATGAAGGAAATACACATTCTGATTCTGAAGTCAGTACACATGAAAGAGATGTAGAATTACCTGACAACGAAGTGCATAGTGACCCTGAATTTGAAAGATCAAACATGGAAACAAGGACAGAACCAAGATTATCCAAATATGTGAAGATGCATCAGGCTGCTGAACAGATAATTGGTGACAAAGATGCAAGACCAATGACAAGGAATAGACTAAGAAATCAATCCTATCTATTAAGTAAATTTGAACCTAAAATAGTATATGATGCATTACAAGATGGTGACTGGTATAAAGCTATGGGAGAAGAGATTGATCAAATAAAGAAAAACAAAACCTAGAGTGTGGTTCCCAGACTAGTTGACAAGAATGTGATTGGCACCAAGTGGGTATTCAAAAACAAGCTAGATGAGAATGGTGAGATTACTAGAAACAAATCCAGACTAGTATGTAAGGGTTATGCTCAAGAAGAAGGATTAGACTATGGGGAAACATATGCCCCTGTTGCGAGAATGGAAAGAGTAAGAACTTCACTTGCATATGCTGCATATAAAGGTTTTTAAGTTTATCAGATGTATGTAAAGTCTACTTTTCTAAATGGTATATTGGAAGAGGAAGTCTATATTGAACAACCAGAGGGATTTGTTGATGAGAACAATAGGGGTATGGTTTGTAAACTACATAAAGCACTCTATTGTCTAAAACAAGCAGCTAGAGCATGGTATGAGAGACTTCACAAGTATCTAGTGCAAATAGGATTTGAAAGAACTGATGATAACAGCAACATGTACATCAAATCAGAAGAAGGTAAGGATATTACTGTATCTGAAATCTTTGTGGATGACATAGTTTTTGGAGGAAAGGAAGTGCTTTGCAAAAGTCTTACTGACAAAATGAAATATGAGTTTGAGATGTCTATGTTTGGAGAGATCAAATTTTTTGTTGGTTTGCAAGTACATCAACTAAAACATGGTATATTTATGACACAATCAAAGTACATCAAAAAGATACTTAAAACGTTTGGATTGGAAGACTCCAAACTAGTCAACACACTAATGGAAATAGGACATAAGCTATCCAAAAATGATGTATCAGCTGAAGTTAATAAAAAAAGTACAGATCCATGATTGAAAAACTACAATATGTTGTACATAGCAGACTAGACATAGCACTAGTAGTTGGAATAGTGGCTAGATTCTCTTCTAATCCTAAAGAAAATCATCTCATAGCAGTAAAAAGAATAATGAGGTATCTCAAAAGAACTGATGATTTTGGCCTATATTATAAAAAGAATGAAAAGTTTGAGCTCAATGCATACACAGATGCAGATTGGGGAGGCAACATTGATGACAGGAAAATCACAAGTGGAGGAGCATTATTTTTAGGTAAAAGACTAGTTACTTGGACTAGCAAGAAACAAACCTGCACATCTCAGTCCACTGCAGAATCTGAATATGTGGCAGTAGCAGTCAATTGCACAAACATTATGTGGCTCACACATCTATTGAAAGGAATGAAAGAAGAGCTAACCAAACCTGTGATATTGTATTGTGATCATACAAGTGCTATAAACATATCCAAGAATCCAGTAATGCATGTAAAAACCAAACATATTGCAATCAAGTATCACTATGTCAGAGAATTGGTAGAAGAAAAACAAGTGAATATGGAGTACATTCACACAAAGGAACAAACTATAGATATCTTCACCAAACCATTGCCCAAGGATGCTTATGAATATCTTAGAGGCAAGTTGGGGGTAATGCCCCTAACTCAAGCAGTTTAAAGCAACAAAGAAGCTGCCTTGCATCAACAGGAACAAATCATTGAAATATCAAAAGAATGGTGCAAAGGATGACAGCAGGAGCAGGAACTCCAAATCAGTCACAAGCATGGTGACAAAGAGAGAAAACATGAGCTACAAAGCTTATATTTCACATGTTAAAGATGCTACATCTTTGGCATTTATGTCAAAGAGGGAGATATATGCAAAAAACTAATCAATACAAAGTAAGAGGGAGATATATATGAAAGAGGGAGATTTATGAGAAACTGAAAGGTAAAGATATGGAGACATATGAGATCAGTAGTAAAGGATGCAGCAATCAAGAAGGAAGCAGAAAGTAGCAGAATGTATATAATTTTGGTGGTAACTAAGTTGATCAATTGATCAGTTTGGTTTGCCATCAATGCCAAAGAGGGAGATTGTTGGAAATGATTGAAAAGCTCATGAATGAAGAGTAATGGAACTGGTAAAGAATTTTTTCAATCATTGTTTTGTCGTTGATGTCAAACTTGCTACTTGCAGGAATGACAATTGCTTTAGTGATCCAAATACTATAAGTTGGTTGATTGACTAGGAGGTGGCAATCAATAAGATGTAACTAGAATACCTAGAGAAAGGTTGAAGTTATGATGTTGTAATGAAGTATAAGGATCAGCTAAGTCATTGATGAAATAGTGTATTGATGACATACTCTAAAATACAGAAGATGGACACACTAAGACACATGATGTAAGGATTAACTAAGTTCTAGTTAGTGCCAAACAGATTCTCAGTTAAAGCCGAGAAAATTCAATTTTAGTGTGTGTCGAGTGATCTTCAGGTGCCGAGAAATCTTCAGGTGCTAAGTGAAGATCAGGTGCCGAGTAGCAGAAAAGATAATAGGTGTCGAGGTGTCGAGCAAGAAATAGGTGCCGAGTGAAGATACTGGTGTTGAGCAAGATACAAGTGCCGAGTAACACAGAAGAAGTCGTGCATCAGTAAATCAATAATGTTGAGTTGCTGCATTATTTTGAAAATCAAAGATTTGCCAGATTTGAGCTGACATGGTAGTTATCTAGAATTTTGTGAATCAGATAGAAGATAAGAATGATGAGCTGGTGGCACCGAACACTATGTAAAATATTTTTGGCAAATAAAATTGAATTTTAGATGAAGTTTCTAGATAAGAGAAAGATATGGGATAGATACATTGTATCCTACCTAATCTATTGAAACCCTAAAGTTGGAGAGGGAAAAATGAGCAGGAAAGGTATCCTAGATTTCTATTTAAGGAGTCATAAGGTCACGAAGAAAAATGGTGGTCAAGCATGAAAGCATGAAGTGATAAAGAAGGTGCTAAGGTGGAAGAGAGCACAGATACTTTGCTTCGATAGGTGACCATAGATATGATTGCATTGGTATGATGAGTAAGGAGACTCAAGGTGACGAAGCTTGAGATGACAAGCTATCAGAGCTACAGTGATTAAAGCCAAGCAAAGGATTGAACTGAAGTGTGATCTGTAATCTGCAAGATATGTTGTAAGTTGTATCAGATCAAAAGCCATTATTGTTACTCTCTAGCAATTGTAACAATTAGAATAAATCCTATGGACTTAGGTTGGTTTAATAGCCATGTTGTAAATCCTTTAACAGAGTGACATTCCAAGTGAATGTTCTAAAGTCCTTTGACCAAGCCCATTACTAACAGTATGGTGAAATCCTCTAACAAGGTCACATTTAACAATGTGTTGTAGCCTTTAATAGGGAAGACCATCAAAAGTGGTTGAAATCAATTGCGCAGTTATTTTTTGGGTATCATCCCCACTCCAGTTTTACCTTCTTATTCCTGGAGGGTTTTTGGGTTATCAAATTCTTAGTGTTATGGTGTGATGCATGTTTAGTTTTCATGATTGTTTAATGCTCAATTACATGCATGATAATTTCAGTTATGTGCCATTAAGGATTTCCAGAAAAAGTTGCATTGGACATCATTGGACCTTGAATAACTGATTCACCCCCCTCTCAGTTATTGTAAAGAATTATAATAGGTTGGCTGTTTAGAAATCTACATATTTTTCTTCTCTCCCTCTTATCATCCAAAAAGATAATGCAATGAAAGAAAAATATCCTCACAATAAGAAAATATGAAAAATATTGTTCTAGCTTAAAAAAATTTGGAGACATCAAAACATAAAATCTATGATTTAAACTAAATCTCATCACTTACATATCATAACAATGCGGTCCACCTTAGTCATGTGGACAGTCTTAGGGAAGAGGTTGCAACATTGTATTTGGATCCAACTGGTCACTCTTTCTCTCTCTCCCTCTCTCCCTATTCAATCTAATGAGCCAACTGGATCTGCTTGACATTTTAATGTCTCAGGTATCGCCTCATTTTCTGACTCGCGAACTTTCCAAAGATTCTTATTATGTGGTTTTCCACCATATTTTATCAAGTGGACATTTGATTTGACAACAAGGTTTGAATAATGAAGAATCTTCCTCTCTATTTTCCAATCCTCGAATAACCACAAGTTAAGGTTCTTCATAGAATATCGTCTAAGCCATGTGTTGATTACAACCACCGCACCAACATGGTACTCTAAACCTTCACCATCTATAACCGAGTGATTCAATTTTTTTTTGGCTTGAACACAATGACAAAAATAATAATATGTCCCTTCTTCATTTTCTTCAAGTGCAATAACAACAAAAACATGGCCTCCAGTGACAAATGTACAAAATGTGGTCATTAATTTAGAAAATCTTTAGGGTAAAAGTTATAAAGTTACATATTGAAATTACAAAGATATATATATATATATATATAATCAGGTTGCACTAGATCTGACAAGTGGTCAAAGTCAATAGACGAATCCATCTCTACCATTTCCAGTGCTTGTGGGGGATGATAGGTGTCAATTGGGTCCAAAACCCATATATCCCATTTGTCCACCCATTCAGTTGACTCACAATCATCCCACTTTTCCTCTGCACATAATGGACAATAGCATGCCATTTTTCATGTGTGGATACTCCATGAACCTGCATCAGAGCTTCTAAAAGAGTGTAACTCACTGGATCCTATTAGTGTGCAACAATCCTGATATGGTGCAATGTTAGTATTATCTATCAACTAAAAAAATCTATGAACCGTAGACTCACCTTCCTTACCTGGACCCATTGTAGCATTACACAATTGCATGATGGATTTTGCATCTATCAATATTGCTCCATCTTTTACTTTAGTTCTTCACAAGCTAGGGCTCTTTTGATGCATGCGCCTACACCATCATGCTCTCCCTTTCCATGACCAGCCTCTATGAAATTCCACATATATTGAATTCTACACAACCTATGCATCCTGCTCAACCAATAGAACATCCATGCATTCTTGAATTGAGATGCGCAATTGTCTAACCAAATAATGTGTTGACAATATGTTATGCCCCTGTTAGCCAAATCTCCATAAAATAGTTGAAAACAACCATGTACGAACTCTGTAGAATGTGATCGATCATTGTTGATGTAAAAATGGTACTCCCTCAAAATATTCCTATCATTCTCTATACTTGTAGGTGAATGTATGAATGTTATGTGAACAAATATGAAAATCTGTTGAGAAGTATAATACTTTGCTTGCACCTCATTTTGTGGTTGTAGTGTGTAGTTCTCTACAAAATTTACAACCAAAACAATGGTATCCAGTGGAAACGTATCCTTGCACAACTTGAATTGCAAATCCAGCCATCCAACTCTATGGGTATGCCTTGCATACTCGTAAATAATCTTTTCACGAAAAATCTTCATGAACTCATACACTGGAATCTTTTCGATGACTAAATCACATCTTTTACCATGTTTTCTATCTTTTAGAGCATATGTCACTATCTTAAAAAATTTATAATCTACTATTTCATTTCCAATTGCATGTGTACTATCCATATGTTGACAAGTTGATAAAAGTTGCAAAGAATCACAAAATAAGCACATACCATCCAAGCATGATGTCTTGTAAAATTTTTGTTCGTCCCCTATTTCACATAAAATGTTGGATATGAATTCCCTTGAAGAGCTGGGTGGCTCAATTTATGTCACAATCCTGCAAAATAAACTGAGAATGCAAAAATAAGCATATATGTCTTAAAACATCAAAATGGTTAAAAAATTCAATATGTATCCTACAACAAGAAGTTGTGTGTGTGTGATTTATCTTCACATAAAGAGGTTTACCCATCTCAAAAAATCTTTGACTTATTCGAATTTGAGGATACATACCAATAAATTTTGCAAAAAAAGTTTCGCATGTGGGTCACGATTTTGGCTACCAATTCTACTTCTTACAACATCTCTTTGATTAGGGGAAACACGTGTGTTATTTTTTTCAAAAATCTTCGATCAATGATTTCAAGGCTTCACTAATTTCTTTATCCTTTCGCAGTAGTCTACTACTAAATGTTCATAACTCATTTTTTGTTGCATCTTCCAATCTCTCATGCCTTAGCATGGCTCTCCTTAGAGTACCTCTACCAATTTTTTAATATTTTTCTTGTCTTTCTCATGAGTCTAGCTTTCTTCATTTGGCTACTTACTATTGTCGATGTAAGTATTCATCTTGTGATATTACTATCTTTGGTGCGTGATTTAGAACTCACTTTGTCATAAGCACTCATTGGATTCTTTACAATATTTTTTTCATTTGAATCGTCCATCATTCTTAGCCCAAGAATCTTCATGATAGGCCTAAATTTCAAATTCTTCATCATTTCAAAAAATAATTGGCATTGACCTATAATATTTAATTCATTGAAAAATAATCTCCACATACGATTAACTTTTCTTTGACAAGTACGCTTGCTAATCTTGTTAGGCATTGATTTCAAAATGTTATTATCAATATCAATCAAATATTTTGGTCTTCTAAAATGGATTCTAGAAGGTGTTATGATCTCTTCAATTCTCTCAACATTTTGAACATCAACATAAGGTTGATTGTATTGCATACCTTGAACCGAAGACCATGTGCCTTGGCAATAAGATGCAAAAGATGGAATATCACCTACTTGATATGTTGATGTTGTGCCTTCAACATGACATGATGGAGCGTGTATGTCGTCAGATCTATAAATCAATGTCTCTTCAACATGAGAGGATGATATAACTTCAACATTGGAAGATGGTGTAGTGGATGATATGACTCCAACATTGGAAGATGGTGTAGCTTTACAATTCAATTGTCTTCTTGAGCGTAACAGTCTCATTCGTTATCTTTGTCTTTCCAATTCTTCCTCTTTGTTTCTTTGTACCAATGGTTCTTGATCCTCTTCGAAAGTCAATTCTTCATTATTGCTTTGAAATTTTCTTTGCTCAGGTAGTAATTTCATTTTATCTCTTTTAATTGCCAAATCTCTCTTCCTATCTTCATTTGTTTGAGTTTTTGCTTTCTTCCTTGGCATGATGATGATTTCTATAAGTCAAATTATTCAAACATCTGAATTACTTAAAATGTGTAAATTACAAATTATTCAAATACATATAAAAATTATAATTATTTAAATGAATACACAATATATATCAAACGACTTGTCAAATTTCTAACCATTTCGAAATAACATTTTATTCAAGCATACAAATTTCAATGAATTCACTATATATTAAACAACATGTCAAATTATAATCAAATTTGTATCTATATATCAACAAACAATATTTAAAATAGATTGCACTAACCTTTTCTATACAAGAAATATTCAAAAATTCTTCAAATCGTGTATCCAATGATTGCATTTGGTGTTTGCTAGCTTTCAAAAGTGTTGAAATAGTGTTTGTTATGTTGAAACTCGTGATTTCTATCGGAATAACAAAGTGCACAACAAACCAAAAGTAGAGAATGGATGAAATGGGCCCCAAAGTTTTTTTTTGATCATGCATATGCATTATAGTGCATACGCACTATAGTGCGTATGCAATATGTGAAAACACATCACTCTCCATCCTCCCTACTCTCTATCCTCCCTACTCTCTCTCTCTCTCCCTACTCTCTCTCCCATCCCCTACTCTCTCTCTTCCTACTCTCTCTCCCCTCTCCCATCCCCTACACTCTCTCTCTCCCCTCTCCCATCCTTTACTCTCTCTCTCGCTCTCCCTCTCCCACTACCTACTCTCTCTACCTCTCTCACCCTCTCTCCTCTCCCATCCCCTACTCTTTAGATCTCTCACACACACTCCCATCCTCCCTCTCCCACTTTCTACTATCTCTCTCTCTCCCCCATCCCCCTACTCTCTCCCATCCCCTACTCTCTCTCAAACTCTCTCACATCTGCTACTCTCTCTCTCCCCCCTCTCCCATCCCCTAAACTCTCTCTTTTAGACATACACACTCCCATCCCCCCTCTCTCTCTCTCCTCTCCCATCCCCTACTCTCTAGATCTCTCACACACTCCCATGCCCCCTCTCTCTCTACCTCTCCCACTCCCTCTTCCACTGCCTACTATCTCTCTCTCAAGTTCTCTCTCTCCCATTCCCTACTCTTACTCTCTCTCTCCAATCCCCAACTCTCTCTAACACTCTCTCCCATCCCCTACCCTCTCTCACATTCTCTCTCATCCATTCACTCTATCTCTCTCATCTCGTACTCTCTCTCTATGCCACCTCCTACTCTCTCACACTCTTTCCCATCCTTTCACTCTATCTCTCCCGTCTCATACTCTCTCGCTACCACCCAATACTCTCTCTCACACTCTCTCCCATCCCCTACTCTCTCTCTTTCACAAACACACACACATACACACACTCCCATCCCCCCTCTCTCTTCTCTCCCATCCCCTACTCTCTAGATTTTTCACACACACTCCCATCCCCCTCTTTTTATCTTCCTCTCCCTACTCTCTCTCTCACTCTCTCCCATCCCCTACTCTCTCTTACACACACTCCCATCTACCCCTCTCTCCCTCTCCCACCACCTAGTCTCTCTCTCCCATCCGCTACTCTCTCTCTCTCTCTCCCCTCTCCCATCCCTTAATCTCTAGATCTCTCATATGCACTCCCATCCCTCTCTCTCCTCCTCTCCCACTCCCTCTCCCACCACTTACTATCTCTATCTCTCAAGTTCTCTCTCTCCCTCTCTACTCTCTCTCTTGTCCCCTACTCTTACTCTCTCTCCCATTCCCAACTCTCTCTCA
Source organism: Cupressus sempervirens (assembly GCA_028749045.1). Taxonomy (NCBI): domain Eukaryota; kingdom Viridiplantae; phylum Streptophyta; class Pinopsida; order Cupressales; family Cupressaceae; genus Cupressus; species Cupressus sempervirens. The sequence goes on from CM053789.1 coordinate 331,619,055, forward strand.
CACTCTCTCCCATCCCCTACTCTCTCCCATCCTTTCACTCTGTCTCTCCCATCCCATACTCTCTCTCTTCCACCCCCTACTCTCTCTCTCTCACTCTCTCCCATCCTTTCACTCTGTCTCTCCCATCTTGTCCTCTCTCTTTTCCACCCCCTACTCTCTCTCTCACTCTCTCCCATCCTTTCACTCAGTCTCTTCCATCCCGTACTCTCTCTCTCTACCACCCCCTACTCTCTCTCACACTCTCTCCCATCCCCTACTCTCTCTCTTTCACAGACACACACATTCTTATCCCCCCACTCTCTTCTCTCACATCCCCTACTCTCTACATCTGTAACACACACTCTCATCCCCCCTATCTCTCTCCCTCTCCCTCTCCCACTCCCTCTCCTACCGCCTACTATCTCTCTCTCTCAAGTTCTCTCTCTCCCTCTCTACTCTCTCTCTCTCCCATCCCTTACTCTCACTCTCTCTCTCCCATCCCCTACTCTGTCTCACACTCTCCCATCCCCTAATCTCACTCTCTCTCCCATCCTGTACGAGCTCTCTCTGCCACCACCTACTCTCTCTCACACTCTCTCCCATCCCTACTCTGTCTCTCTTACACACATTCCCATTCCCCCTCTCTCTCTCCCTCTCCCATTGCCTACTTTCTCTCCCCCATCCCCTACTCTCTCTCTCCCCTCTCCCATCCCCTACTCTCTCTCTTTCATAGACACACACACTCCCATCCCTCCTCTCTCTCTCTCCTCTCCCATCCCCTACTCTCTAGATTTTTCACACACACTCCCATCCCCCCTCTCTCTCCCTCTCCCACTCCCCCTTGCACCGCCTACTATCTCTCTCTCTCTCATACTCTCTCTCCCTCTCTACTTTCTCCCTCCCATCCCCTACTCTCACTCTCTCTCTTCCATCCCCTAATCTCTCACACTCTCTCCCATCCCCTACTCTCTCTCTCTCTCTCTCCCCCATCCCATATGAGCTCTCTCTGCCACCCCCTACTCTCTCTCAAACTCTCACACTCTCTCCCATCCCTTACTCTATCTCTCTTATACACATTCCCATTCCCTCCCTTTCTCTCTCTCTCGCACTCCCTCTCTCACTACCTACTCTCTCCCATCCCCTACTCTATCTCTCTTACACATTTCCTTTCCCCCTCTCTCTCACTCTGACTCCCTCTCCCACCACCTACTATCTCTCTCTCTCTCACTCTCTCCCTCTCTCTCCCATCCCCTACTTTCTCTCTTATACACACTCCCATCTCTCCTCTCTCTCCCTCTCCCACTCCCTCTGCCATTGCCTACTCTCTTTCTCTCTCATCCCCTAATCTGTCTATCTCTCTCTCCCCTCTCTCATTCCCTACTCTCTCTTTCACACACACCCATCCCCCCTCTCTCCTCTTCCATCCCCTACTTTTTCTCTCACTCACTCTCCCTCTCCCACTGCCTACTCTCTCTCTCTCTCACTCTCACTCTCACACTCTCTCTCTCACTCTCACTCTCCCTCTCTCTCTCACTCTCGCTCTCTCCCTCTCTACTCTCTCTCCTACCCCCTAATCTCTCTCACATTTTCACACTCTCTTCTATCCCCTACTCTCTCTCTCTCTTTCTCTCTTACACACATTTTCATCCTCCCTCTCTCTCCCTCTCCCACTCCCTCTCCTATCGCCTACTCTCTCTTCCATCCCTTACTCTCTCTCGAGCTACTCTATCTTCCCCCTCTCCCATTCCCTACTCTCTCTCTTTCACACACATGCACTCCCATCCTCCTCTCTCTCACTCTTCCTCTCCCACTTTATCTTCCACTACCTACTCTCTCTCTCCCCCATCCCCTACTCTCAATCTCTCTCTCCCAACCTGTATTCTCTCTCACACTTCCTCTCTCTCCCATCCCCTACTTTCAATCTCTCTCCCCCATCCCATACTCTCTCTTTGCCACCCCTACTCTCTCTCACACTTCCTCTCTCTTGCATCCTGTACTCTCTCTGCCACCCCTACTCTCTCACACTTCATCTCTCTCCCATCCTATACTCTCTCTGTCGCCCCTACTCTTTCTCACTTCCTCTCTCCCATCATGTACTCTCTCCCCTCTCCCATCCCCTACCTACTCTCTATCTCTCTGTCTCTCTCTCACACACACATAGCCATTCCCACCCCCCATCTCTCTCTTGCTCTTGGTTTGCAATTTAGGTCTCAATAGTGTCTGTGCACTATAGTGCACATGCGCTACTAAGAATTCAAATGCTTTCAATAGTGCATGCACGCTATAGGGCACACACGCTATTGAAAGCTTTGCATTAAAACCAATACTAAGGCTTGGTTTTGCCTTGGAGATCCAACCCAAAGGTTTGGAGTTTATGAACAAGTCTGAGACATGTTTTCCAGCAAACATACAAAAAATGATTTGTTTTTCATTTGTGCTCCCCTTCAAGATTCCTCGTAGTTGGGTATCGATAAGATCAGGTTACATAGCATTATAGGTCTTTGTGTTAGCTATCTAACCATATAATTTATTTTTAATTTTGAACTATTTCAAGTCTTTCAACTATAATTTCTTTTGAATTTATATTCATTTTTTGTCAAAAAACACCATGTACTAATTGGGCTATAGATTTTAGCCCGTTCATCAAATTTTGCAACAACTTAGTTTTTTAGAAACTAGACTCCATTCTACACACTTCAAAAAAAAAAGTTTTGATTTTAGATTAGTTTTCAATTATTTCTAGGGGGAGAACATAGATATTTCACATTTTTGGGATGTTTCTAGTTAAAAAATTCATTAAAAAAAAATACACATTATAAAATTACTCGAAATATCTGGGATAAACTAAATAGTGTTAAGTAACTTTTGACTAGAGCAATTAAAGAATTTCAAAAAAAAAGTTAAAATTTTAGGGGAGCCACACTTTGTACTGTGTTATTTTTTTTGGAGTAAATAGTACCACTTTTTGTGGCCCCCTTTTTTGAGGACCTAAAACTAAACCATTTTGTAAAAAAATTAGTAGTTTAGAAACTAGATTCAAAGGACTATGACTTTTGTTTTTGTCATATCTTAAAATTTTGAGCGTAACCATCTTCAAATTCTTGTTGAAGTTCAAAAATTGCAGATTTTAGGAAAAAGGTGTCCACTTATACCCCCATTTTGGCACCACAACTTGGTGCACTTACCCTTATGCCTCAAGAGTCCATAAGAAAGCCCTCTTTCTTATCAAGTCCATCAAGGGTATTGCATGCCTAGAATATCCACTAACAAACCTCCTATAGAATCGACACAACCTCAAAAATCCTCTCAACTGTGTACATTTCACTAGAGTGGGCCACTCAATAATATCATGAATCTTTTCATGATCCATGTGTACTCCTTGAGAACTGATAATGTGACTCAGATATAATAACTCTAATAATCCCAAATCACATTTGGACTCCTTTGCATACAAGGACTCCTTACTCAGAATTCTCAACACAGTGTCTAAGTGTTGCACATGCTCATCCCATGTCCTACTATACACTAGGATGTCATCAAAGAAGACTAACACAAATTTCCTCAACTGATTCATCATGGAATAAAAAGTAGCTAGAGCATTAGTTAGCCCAAATAGCATAACTACAAACTCAAAATAGCTATAATAAAACTTGAATTTCATATTCTCTATATCCTTCCCTCTAACATGGATCTGATGATAGCCTAATCTCCAATAAATTTTGGAGAAGAAACATTCTCCATGTAGCTCATATAATAACTCATCAATTTGTGGGATGGGGTATCTATTTTTGATAGTCTTCTTAATCAAGACCATGCAATGTATGCACATCCTAAGTGTACCATCCTTCTTCTTCACCAAAACCGCACAATAAGTGAAAGGAGACTTACTTGGTCTAATGTGCCCCATAATAAATAGTTCCTTCATGGTTTTCTTAATCTCATCCTTTAATCTCTTTGGATTCCTATAGGGTGTGATCATGATGGATTTAGCAACCTCCTCTAACTCAATAATATGCTCAATACCTCTATCTGGAGGTCTACCTGGTGGTATGTCACTAAAAACTTTGTAGTGCTTGATTCTTATTTCCTATATGTCTGGGTGATATACTAATTTTTTCTACCCCTATGATGGCATTAAAGTAGAACATGCTGCCCACTCAGCCTTGTCATGTCTTAATAAGCTCTTCATGCATTTGTAAGAAATCATCTTATACCCTCTATCATAAATGAACTTAAGTATATGACCCTTCTCTTATGATTAAAACTTCATCTCCATATCTCTCAAATTAAGAGTGAACTCTCCAATATCATGTACCTAAGTCATGCAAAGAACTAAATCTATATCACCCATGTTAACAACAACAAAAAAAATGCTCTAAAATCAAAGTTGTTGATCTTTATAGGCAGACTCGTAATCTTTTTGTCACATTTGAGGATGTAGAGATCAACTACCCTCACTCTTAGAACGTCAAAATTCTCTGTCTATATCTCATGCCTCTCAATCAACCTCGAATCAATAAAATTGTGAGTAGCACCTGTATCAAGAAAAATGATAACTCGCTGACCAACCAATACCCCTCTCATCCTGAATGATCCCTCTTATTTTACACTAGTGAGATGGGCCTCCTTAAGTATACCCTCAGTCTTCTCATCACCTGTAGCCATTTTGTTCAACTTTTCATCATCTGTGCCTTCCTTTTCTTTAATTGATTACTCATTTTCAGATTGTTGGTCAGAATTTTTAGAATCAAAATTTTAATAATAAGCCCACATAAACCTATTTTCTTTCCCCTTTGGCCTCAAAGGATGGTCATGGTTCGTGTCATATGGTCCTTTGAAATAATTATTTTTCTTTCTTAAATCATTCAATGTCTCTCTATCCAAGGGAGAAAATGATTTATATTTATTTTCAACCTTTGTTTCATTCCTCTCAGGTTTCTTGAAGACTGATTTATTGTCTTTGCTAGATGATGCACCCTTTGATTGAAATTTATTTACTGGGGCTGATTGTTCCATACTTCTATCCTTCTTAATCACTTCTTGCTAATTGAATGGATCAAAGGCTTTTACCCAACCCTTCAGTGTTTTGGATATCCCTTAGTAAAAAAAAAACCAATCTCTTATTTGAGATCTTTGGCACCATAATAGATAGCCTTTGAAAGTCACTAATGAAATGCTCCAATTTTCCTATTTATCTCAATTGTGCAAACTCCTTGAAGTAGACTTCTAGATCCTTCTTATCAAACCTCTCTAACAACCTATCCATGAAGTCCTCATATGGAATCACTTGGTTATGCTAAAGGGTAACCATCCCATGGTACCACCAATCATGTGCATCTCCCTCCAAATGTAGCATGACATATTTTATTACCTCCACTTTTGTCATAAGTATCAGTGCTAAGAAGGTATCAAGATTGTGAATCCAAGCTTGCACTGTCATTTTACTACTACCATCAAATGTAGTCAAGTAAATATTACTTGTAGCGCACTTTAATTCATTATTCTTGTTGCAAAGTCTCCTTTCCTATCTCTCTTCCCTATAATTCTCTCTCCTTGGGTTAAAAAAATACTCAAGTGTCATCCTCCCTCACACTTGTGGAGCTAACAAATCTCATTCATCATTTATATCCATGAGGATATCTGTGAAAGTCTCGTCTCCTACTTCTATAGGTGCTATCTCAGGCTCATTTCTCATGAAGGTAGAAAAAGTAGGCATGTATGCTATCCTGGAGTGTGTCATGTGAGCTCTAGGCAACCCTACTACAATCCTTTTATCCCCTTTCTCTTGATTTTGTATGTCTTGTGGGTTCACGTGTTGAACCATGGTGGTGGGTGCTTGCAAAACCTAAGCTATCTGCTCCTTTCATATAACCATTTCTTTGAAAATTTCTCTTGTTTCTAGATCTACATTCCTATTACCTCTGGATGAGCTGCCCTATTTCCTATCACCCATGGTACCTAGTCGCCTATCAAATTCTTGTTCCCTGTCAACACTTGCCTCTGAGTGTAAAATTTGGGAGAGTCAATGATATGACAACCAATATTGCTCTAAAACCCCGAGCTCTCTAGGTTCTTCTTAGGTCATTCATTTGACCAAATAGGGTTCCCACACCTCTAAGGATTCTATCCAATAGATCATACTCATTCAACTAGTGCACATCAACTAGATAGTACAAGCTTCTTCATTAACTCCCATTACCACACATATAGCCCCAAATGACATTGGATCTTCCCACATTATCAAATGGACACCTAGGTATGCCTTAGGTATCTCTGCAAGATTCCAAACCCAAAATAATGTTGAAACCCTAATTGAGTTGCAATCCACAAGTGTAAATGCACTCAAATGCTTGGAAAAAGGCTTTAAAGATTAGCCCTCCAAATGCAAAAAAACCTGAATATCTTGAAAAATCCCTTAACAAGTGCCCAAACAAACTAGCATTCCCACTACCCTTTCCAGACTTCTTGAATATTTTGGAGCTTTTAGATTCCCAACTTGTTCATACTATACGGGCACATTTTTAGCCTTATAATGATGGTTTCAAGGGTTTTCTTGTTGTCTGATGCAAAAAAAAATTCTGCACTCCTTGGGGCTCTCACCATAACTTCTTCTTAGGATTGGGGTTAGTCCACAACCCATACTTACTCACCACTTTCTTGGATTGAAGAATTAGTCCTTTCAATCCTCTCCATAGCTCTTCTTTTTCTCTATGATCCCTAACCAAGTTGGATTTACTTGCCTAGGGCATCACCTTAAAAAAATAGTTGTGCTTTCCATGGGCCCTCCATTACTGTACATGGATTACATGGAGTCTAGTTCTAAATCCCAATAAACTATACAATTCCTATGGTGGGAAGTGGCCCTAGAACCCCATTTGTGCAAACAACCTGTCTCAGGACAACAAATTGGTGTAAAGAAAACTAATTAATCTAAGCACCCAAAACTTGATAAAACAACTAACTTGAATTATAAAGAATCTTGAAACAATCCACCCTAACTATTCCAAAACAAAAGTATGCAGAGCTAATCCATTTACTTGCCAATAACACCAAAAATACAAAATTGTTAGTCAAAATGATGTTGCACAGTCTGTACAATGTTAAATCCACTTTCTCCAACTAATTGAAAATATTGGAAATTGCCTTATAAAGGCTTAACATGAATGTTCCAAAATAATTTAGGTAGTTGAAGATCTCTAACCGATAAGTTTCTCTTTTTGCAAGAAAATTGTCAAAAAGTTGTGAATGACAACTTTTGCAAGATTTGACAATTTTTGCAATTTTTAACATCTACTTCTCAAACTTGCTCCATTTGACAAAAAACTATGAAAAAGGCCTTAGGTGGATACTAAACACCTAATAAGTACCTTAAAACACTTACTTTCCCTATTTAGCCTTCAAAACCCAAAAATGCTCTATAAAGCCAAATGAGCAACTTTGAGCAACATTGCCTTTTTGGGCTCTTACAACCTACCTATCCACACCTTAGAACCAAGTTAGTCCTCTTATTGATCTAGTGATGTGGATAGAATCACTGCAATATAAAACATCTAAGAAGCCCTAGAACTACCATTATCCTACCTAGGTGCTTCTACACCAGCCAACCTCAGGTGGTTGCATGTGATTGCTAAACCCTCAGGATGACAAGATTTAGCTCTGATACCATTGTAATATCCCTTGCAATTTTTATTTTTATTTTCTAATTTCTTAACCTCAAAATTTCATCAAACACTTTGCACACAAGGAATATATCACTAATCTAAACTCTTTTGTTTTTGTCTAAATGCCAAACTTGAATTGAGCAAAACTCCAAACAACTAACAATAAAGATGCAAGTATTTTATTTTTATTTTTTTGAAATATATAAGCATGGACTACAAGTGACAAAATATGCATCTACAACAATAAGACATTAAGGAAACATCTTTTATGATGTTCAATGATATCCTAATCCCTTATAACAAATTCTGATGTAAAACTCTGATATAAATCAGATTAGAATACCTCACAATTGATTTCTAAATTCTTACACATGCCCTAAGATATTCAAATCTATCCACCATTCAGTGAAAAATGCAATGGATAGGAACTAGTAAACCACTCAAGAAATATGGATTTGACTATAGTGAGTAACTGTAGCAATATCTGACCTATTCCTTTAATCATATTCCACAATCTAGCCCTAAGCCACAAATTTAGCACAATAAAAAGACTGATTTGTCTTGTCCTATACCTACAACACTTTGAAGGATCTTTCACCAATATGCTTGAATAGAACACATTTACGATGTCTGCCCAATACCAAATTCACAAGGTTTTTTACCAGCTCAAATTGAGGCACACAAAAGAACTTCATTCTCCAATGGAAAATGTTGAAATGCTTGCTCAAAGGTCAAAGAAATCAATAATCAAATAAGAAAATAATCGATACCTAGCAATGAAGCTCTCACCTCTATTTAGTCTTTTCCTTCACCTTTCTAGAAGGAAATAAATAATTATTTAATTTTACTCTCCAAAAACATCCCCCTTTCCAATACAATAATTAGTTGTGCTTTTAGAAAATTAAATTAATTCAATATAAAGTCACCTTTAGATTTATTTATTGACTTTAATTTAATTTATTTTTTCTTATTTCTCCACCTAGCCTTCGGAGAATGAAAGGCTAAGAACTCTACTGAGGCCCTAAAAGATGGGGGATATTACAACCACCTCTACCCCACATGGTACTACTTGATTTACTGGAAACTCCACCTTATTTGTTTGGGCCCACTAACACGTGTCAACACGTCACTATGTTGTAATGGCTATCTTCCTCACATCTTTCATTGCCGACTAAGTGAAAACCATCAATTATCTTCCACTTGGCACAATCTGGTTACATCTTCCTCAGACCTAACCTGCCACATGTCACTTTTTCATACCACGTGTCACTTTGTCGTGAAGCCAACTAAACATTTTCCACATCATTCATGACTAAGTGACATTCCACCATGTGCCATATCTGCCATCTTGGCCTCCTCGGACCTAACCTGCCACATGTCACTTTGTTGTGAAGCCAACTCAACCCTTGCTACGTCATTCATGACTAAGTGACATTTTGCCATGTGTTATATCTACCTCTTGGCCTTGACATTCCACCATGTGTTATATCTTGACTAATTGACATTGCCTGCCACATGTCACTTTGTCATGAAGCCAACTCAACCCTTGCTACGTCATTCATGACTAAGTGACATTCTGCCATGTGTTATATCTACCTCTTGGCCTTGACATTCCACCATGTGTCATATCTTGACTAATTGACATTGCCTTTCCACCATGTGTCATATCTGCCTCTTGGCCTCCTCAAAATGCATGTGATGTGTCAAGTTTTGATTCATCTATCTAGGTCCATTCATCATGTGCTTGTTGGTTCAAGTTTTCTACATGATATCTTGATTGGCCTGGGTCCCACAACATACACATAGCACCTCATGTCATAGAGCACTATGCTTAAGGCATTCTTCTCGCATGTGCTTGTACATAAAAATGTATTTATATTCCTTGCCACAAAAAATATGGGACTAAAGGTTTTGAATAAGTTCCCACGGAAACCTCAGTGTCTAAAACCTCCACAGACTACCCTCCATCACACAAGCTGAAGGAAATGATTTCTGATTAGCAATAGATACATCTGTACTCATCTTTTCTTTGCGTGCTTCCAAACTTCCCGTCTATCCTTGCATATAAAACCATTCTGTTTATTTACCATCGGTGAGGCTCCAATTTGTAAATGGGCCTTATGGTTTTTTGTTTGTTTTTTAAAAAACCACTGTTCTCCTTATACTTCAAAAACTGTACCAATCCCTATTTTTCAAAGGAGAATCCGCTCTTGTTTCCTTTGTGATTTCCTAATTTTGGCCTTGCTCTTAACATATCTCTTTACACAAAATCCCATAGCCTGTTTGTGAACAATATTCTCCCGAATCTGTGCATATATCTGATCTTGCAAAACATAAAAATAGGCATTATGTAATTTATGTAGTGGAGGACAAAGATTATAATCAATTATTTTCCTTTAACAACAAAGAATCCTTTCACTATCACTGCATAGGCTTCCATTAAAAACAAATCTATGCCTCTGCAATTTATATACTTGGCTTCCCATTGATCGAAGAAGTCATCGCCACTATTAACGCAGCCCCTTCAAGTCAACCATGATGTGCCCCCTCTTTGGTCAGCCTTCACAAAATCCAACTCCTGAATCTGTAATTTGGCCCAAAAACTCGTGTTGGTCTTCTCCATGCTTCAACGCATGTCAACACATATCTACCCATACTCAACAAGTATGCTTCTGCATCATATAGAATGAATCCCTCTTCCAAAACGATAAAATGTTTCAATCTTGTCCTATAGCCACTGTATGTAGATGTTACTCCATCTTTATCAACCACACCTTAATTGTATATCTTTATATATTTACCGAATGAACAATCAACAATGAACATTTTCAGTGGAGACCACGAGCACTCCACTGAAGAATGGCGATGTTTTTTTTATTGTCTTCTAAATAAAATAATTCGACACTCCATGTGTTATGATTTCTATGATCCCCTTATGACAAATGGCAACCCGATCTAGTTTACGTAAGGAAATATGTGAACAAGATGTTTATACTTTGGTGCCTTCACTCAGCCAATGATTCCTACCAACTATCAATGGGATGAGCATTTCCATGGGAGTCTGATATGGCATCTGACATTTTTAATTCTTAACAATCATCTCAATTGAATCCATTTTAGTCCCCACTCAAAATGCACCAAGACTATAGCCACCTATTCAAGGTTGTAGCTCTTCACCATGCTCAGAGAACTTCCACTTACATCATGGCCCTTTACAATGTTCATTTAGCAATCTACCCTGTGTAACATAATTAACTTCATCATTGTCAATCATCTTGCAAATAGGAAGTAGCAAATATTTGTCTCTTCGATTAGGTTTTATCTACCGATGAAGAGTTCACAACACATTTTCTTGCTAAAAGGTTTTAGATAGTGACTTCACAAGGGAAAAACATTTGCAAAATAAACCCCAAATGAATGTGGGCCTAGAGTCTTCCTTAGATGTTCAATTCCTTCATTTGTTGCTTATTGTATGCATAACCTCACATGCTCGTTTGGTCAAGAATGATATGTGCGCATATTGGAATATTATAATAATAAAAATCATTGAAACGTGCTTTGAAACTCTTTTATCTCCACCAATTCCTACCAATGTCAAGATATCAATCAGACCCCAAAGTGGGTCTAGCAAAAAAAAATTGCATTCCAAAAAAATTGACTCCTCAAACTAATTATCCAATCAACATGCTTACATTGATTTGATTCAAATATTATCTCTATTTGAACATTTTAAAACTCATTGTCAACTCTACTAAAAAGTGCTCATTTCGTGTCATGAGGCCTATGAACTAGCTTTTTAAACTAACCAAATCAAACAACCAGGCTCTCCAAACTTGCATTCATATTCTCTAGTGTACAATCTTTCATTCTGTAAATTATTAGCTCATGAAAACTATCCAATCCAAATTTATCCATCTCTGAAGTTGTGCATCTCAATTTGGTCCTGCAAACAACATATTAGAAATAGAAGAAGGCATGTAGTTTTGGTCTTGAAAATAGGTCAAATGAATGCTTATGAAACCAAGATCTGGAATATTGGCAAAGTCTCATACATGGAGAATATAAGTATGCATTTTCTACTTATGACAGTAATCTAGGCACAATTGGTAAGCATGCAAAGTTGGCTTTTGGCAATAGTAGAACTATGTACAGTGACAAAACAATGATTTTTGCAAATGGAATAGCCTTAGGAAAGTGCACAAATGGGTTAATAAAAACTTACAAACTAGCATAATTGGAGTATTTTCAGTATAGAACACAATGGTTCAATCACTTTAAGCTCATCTATCAAAGGTTCAAAATTACAACACCTTGAACGTGTCTTTCATTCATTCTACACATTTAGTTAACAATAAAACATTAGATATTGCATTTGGAATCCTATTTGAAAACTAGTCAAATGGATTCGTCATAGCCTCAAAATTGAAATATAACAAGTCTTTGACTACCAGAATATATCAAAAAAATAATTTTTTCAATAGGGTCAACTTGGTCAAAGTTATAATTGGTCAAACAGGCCTACTTGCTAATTGTCATAAAGGACAATTGGGAAATTTTAACTTTTTGCAAACGGAATCATCTTGGCAAACTCATCAAATGCATTCACTAGGACCTCAAATTATAAAAATAAGATGTCATTTATGCTTACAATATGGGGGTGTGACCATTTATCCAAAATACTTAACAGTTCATGAAATATCCACTATCAAACAGGGCTTCCCAAAATTCTGAACAATGTGCACTAGTAGGGTAACAATAAACAACCAGCTTTTGAGAACTCAAAACCCTATAAAAACATATCAAAATGACTCAAAATATGAAACATGGGTTCTCTTATATGCATACTAGACAATCCCAAAGTGGCAAATCATGACACTCAACTGGGTGCAAGATATTCAAATGCAAACTAGACCTCTCATTGGTGTTTGACACTTAAGCAAAATTGTAGATTTCTCAAATGCTCGAAATGAAACTTCATAAAATGACTTGAAATGACAACCTTTCATCATGAGATGCATGCACATACTAAATGAAAGGTGAAAATAACTTGAAACACATCATAGGCTTCAAAATAACAAACGAGCACACGTATATGAAAAATGTTTATAGTAGCTTGATTAGCATCCTTCTCAAAATAGGTACTCAAAATCAATATGAAATTTTGAGTCCCAACAAATTCCTATAGTACATCTAATTACACTTACAACGTCCTTTATTTGGTTCACATATTGGGCAATTTTCTCACTTTCCTTCATTCTCTATAATCTTACTTAACTCTCAAACTTTCAGCTTTGGCTCTTCTAACATTATCATCTCTTCTATGTACATTTTCATGTTTATTCCATACTTATTTTAAGATTGGTGTAGTTCTTGATATCATCAAACTTGATATCATTGAGAGAAGATGCAATCTCAATCATCAAATTATTATGATTCCTCTTCCCATTCATTTTTTCCACTGTCAAGGGACCAAAAAATCTAGTGTATTTATTCTCCAACCAATGTGTGTTTTATCTCCAATGATAGAGAGATGCAACTTCATTATGTCTTCCCATGATGATTTTTTTTCCTTTGTAAACCTTGGTACCTCTCTCTTATACATCTTTGATCTTTAGCTCAAGTTCCTTTAAACTTCTTTCTCCAAGTGTTGTGCTACAATATCAATAGTTAGATAATTGGGATGGGGAGGGGGGGGTTAATCAATTATGTCCAATCATCATACAACCCCTTCAAACTATTTTAGTACCAAAAAAACTTCATAAACATTATCAACAATAACTTGTTGATAGCATTAATCAACTCTGTCAATTAATAAATTCAAATTTTTAACTCATTGATCTTTGCATTACCGAGTATTAGTAAACTTTCCAATTATTACCAAGTGATTACTTAGTTATAACCAAGTTGCAGTAAACTAAAAATCATGTAAAATAACTTACAACAAAAATAACATTCATAATTTTGACACCATGATTTTAATGTGGAAATCCTATGGAGGGAAAAACAACCTAGGACTAGCAACCCAAATTATTTCATTAAAGGATAATCTATACCTTATCACTCCCTGTTTGTAACTAAAGAGTGGTCTTATTTAAAAAACTTACAAACACAACTAATTGATGTTACCATATAAGATTTTATAGACTTGTTAGGTCCACTCAATATTTTTGATATTTTCTGCTACAATTGTTAAAAAGTAATAGTAGAAATGATTTCTTAAGAATAGCAAGTACATTTTCTTGCTTAGATATTTATTCCTTTCTTGTCTTTGACATATATCTCATTCTGATCTCCTTTCACTTACTACTTTGACTAGCTCTCTTTCACCTTCTTCTACTTGGTTCACTTGGCTCAATTATCTTCTTTCACCTTTCTCAATAGTTTGCACTTTGATCTCCTCTCTCTCATTGAGGCAAGAGTAACTAACACTCCATTCTCCAAAGAATCTATCATTTAAACTCTACATAAGTTCTACTTAAAGGAATTTGTGTCAAATGTAATTGGTAGTTATAGTTATTCAATAAATTAAGCCTATTTGTAAGACCTAGTCCCCATTTGGTGCTTTATAAACCATGGGTTTTGAGTATGGTCAAACAAAATTGCTTGGACGTAGTATAGGTTAGGAGTTTCGATAGGTTTCTAAAACATGTTTTAGGCCACCTAGGGCACAAGCCAAAGGTCCTAGATAGGTCAGATTGCACAATTTGCAAAATTTGCCAAAAGTTGCTAGTCAACTTTTGTAAAAAGTTGTCAACTTTTGCTAAAACACTCCCAAACAGTCACAACCTTTCAATTGTGGTGGGGATGTTTGGAGGATGTTTTAAAATAGCCCTTTTAGGCAGGTGGAAGACACAAAATATAAATTTTCCTTTTTAATCAAATAAAGATTTCATTTTTCCTTGTAAAACGCTACAATTTTATAGTGTACGAATTGGTACAGATTGGAACATGTGAGTAACCAATTTTTTTGGAATCCTAAATATCATAGTTGAACAATGCAATTGGTTTGAGGGTTTGAAGTGCTCTATAACTCAAGTTATTCAAAATTCTTTCCTGGGTGCACCGAAACCCTCCATTTGGTGGCTAGTTTTAGAAATGAGGCCCTACCTTGCATTCCCATCATGGAAATTCCTTGCCACTTGGTAAAATGAAAGTTAGAAAGTTGTATCATAAGATCCCTGAAGGATGGGAGATGGAAGTCAAGGCTTCTATTTTTGCTAGCAAGCCCTAGGCCAAACATCTCTATGTGTTTGGTGCAGGACAATAGGTGTTAGAGTGTTGTAGGCACTTAGGAAATGGATGAAAGAAATTCAATGGTGGATAATGATTTCTGATAGTTCCCTTCATGTTTCCTAATTGATATTTTTTTTTTCAATCACCTACTCAAACTTTCCTTCAAAAACCCTAGCAACTAGGCTTAACAAAGGAATTTGTTGCATTTTTGGTTGGGGATCATCTGATTGATCTGGAGTCTAAAAGTTTGGAATCTAAAGATTCTTCAAAAAGGGTATCCATATATGCAAAAAAAAAAAAAAAATGTATCCTTTGGAGTAATTTCAAACTAAATCCTAATTACCTCGTTGATAGGGCTAATAGGGGCTCCTAGGCCTAAAAGGCAATATTGCTATCTTTGATCTTTGGGAACAAGATAGGCTAACCAAACCCACTAGGTTGAATTTTGTGGATGTTAAGGAACTTTTCCACTCCCCTATAAATGCATAGGTTCCATTTTAAAGAAAATTCCTAAATTTTGGAGATTTTGTGCTTTGAGACCTAGTTGTGTATTTTTAGTGCCTAGGTCATGTTTTGGAGTAAGTTTGTTTCAAAGGTGTAGAGCCCTCTCTTGAATTCATTTTGGAGTGCCTGAATTGTTGCAAGGCCACACCACATCATTATTTATGTTTAAGGGAGAGTTCTGCATCACTCATATAATGAAATCAACAATATGATTTGCAACCAATTTAGAAACCAACTCAAAAACTAAAAATTATCTTTGACTCCTCCTTAACTAATATTCTTCAAGCTTCCATATTATTCCATCTTTTCCCTTTTAATCACAATTGTCAGATTTAAATTCATACAAAATTTTCAGATTTTAAACTTCGTGCAATGAATCTAGACACTCAAAAAATAAAACTTTGTGCACATCCTTATCTTTATTTAATCTCCATCATTAGATTTATCTTGAATTTTTTGAGTCATTGATTTTGTAACAAACTTTGACTTGTGCCTTAGAACATCTTGAACTTTCCAAATTTCCATCAAAAGTTAGCCTTATATTCTAATTCTCCAAACTTGTTCATGCAGCTGTTACTCAGTAAACATAACATTTACTCATGTAATATAGAACTCAGTTATTACTAGTCTCACTCAAGAAACACAAATTTTCATTTTTACTTTTTCAATCAATTGGGAAATACTATATTAACTCAGTGAATGCAGTCTCCCTTCATTAACCTTATCACTTGATTAAGTTTGCATTCTTCAATACATTGCAACAATAAACTATTATTAAATTATCACCATCCATCTCATTCAAGTACCCATTGAATATCACACATATCAATCCCATCTTCATCATACTTTCTTCAAATCCTCTTCATCAATCAAATGATATAGCACTCTACTAAATTATCATAATGTCTATCCGAATAAGATTTTGACATTAATGACAATATACAAACTAATATGACTCTTTTACATATATTTGTAACATTACCATTTACCATCTCATTCAAGTACCCATTGATTATCATAGATATCAATTTTGTCTTCATCATACTTTCTTCAAATTCTCTTCATCAATTAAATGCTATAACAGTCTACTAAGTTATCATAATGTCTAGCCAACTAATATTTGACATCAATAACAATATAAAAATTGATATGACTCTTTTACATGCACTCATAACATTACCAGTTAGGACTAATAATCTCCTATTATTAATTAGGGCTAATACGTGGTTCCTAAAATGGTTTAGAATAGGGAAGTAATAGTAGTAAAAAATATGGTACCTACCTTCTAAAATGGTATAACGCATGATAGCGTAACATACGTCTTTCTGGGGTCTAACAATGTTATTCTAACAAACTCACGATGGTCATAGCTCAGACATTCACTAGGGAAGAAGAACTGGTTGAGGTTGACTTCATTCACAACCCGTGTCTACTTTCACCATTTCTTTTTTCCAAGGAGAAACTACCAACTTTTTCAATGACTTCTTCATTGATCTCAAATGAGATTCCATTAATAATTGAACCTGTTTGCTATTCCTAGTGTTGACAAATTACATGGATATAAACTCATTATAACCCTCCATACTCTTCATAAAAGGTAGCAACCCATCCTCTTACAAATAAGTCCAAGTGACTTCATCTTATTTCTCAATGGAACTCACCTCAATGTGCATAGGATTTCCACCCATATGTTATTTTGTTTAAAAAAATAAATAAATCTTTTTTAGGGACATAAATGAGTATTCTAGATTTAAGTAATTTATTTTAAATAATTTATTACACTATATCAATTAGATAAAGACATTAATTGATGGATGATGTTAATATGTTACCAATATCTTCTATCTTTATAGAGGAGAAGGTTGTTCCATCTAGAAATACAATTGAGGATACGAATATAAATACAAAAATAACCATATTTTTTGTTATATATGTCCCTCCCAAGAAAGAATTGCAACTATATGGATAAACACCAAAGGTCTATCTCATTCAATTTTATGAGCTATAGATTGCATATATAGGGACACAATTTATCATGACAATGATTGAGAGAGGTGATAAATGAGATTGATGCCTTGCATTTCCTGTCAAATTTTCCTAGGTCAGAAATTGCGATTAGGGGGTTTTACTTTTGATATCATCAAGTTCAGAGAATCCCCAAAAAGAGATGTCCAAGCTTGGAAATAGAAAAAAAAAAATGAATAACACCATGAAATAAGCTAATATGAACTTTAATTATCATCAAGTTGGTTGGTAACTATAGATTATAGGTCTAGGACATAACCTTCTTATATTCTAGGAATACAAGCTTGATTATTCACAATCTAAATCCAGCCTTCAAGATATCTTTTATCTCAATCACCCCTCCTCAAAATAAGAATTAATACCCTAAATATATATAATATTTCCATCCACAAGTCATCTGATCTGAACAACAAGCTCCAAACCAAGGAAACATTTTACAACTTATAGACCACAGGACCCAAATCCATCAGAATGACCGCAATAGATACATAATGTCATGCAAAAACACAAGTTTTGGAAACTACAATTGGAACAATTATTATGTTTTCATTCATGTCAAACACTACTGGTAATACATTTACTAATAATGTAGAGTTCCATATTAGTTGATCAATGAAGAAGATATTAAAAGAGAGATAACTAGATGAATAGTGAAGGTATTGAGTAAAGAGGAGAAAATATGATGGAATTATAATGAGAACTTGATCAATTGGAATTATACAAGATAATGTATTGTTTGATCATTGTATAAAGTGTATAAGAGATGAGAAAAATAAAACAATGACCCAATAAACTGTGGTCAATAAAGAAGTTGAACCATAAGATTAAGGAACTTAAGTAGAAGTCGAGTAGAACAATCTTAGTTGATTAACGTTTTTGACTGGGCAAGATAAAGAAAAAATGATAGTAGATATCGAGCATAGTGAAGGTTGAGAAACCAGTGTAAGCTAAGAAATGGATAGAATGGTAGAAATTGAGTGATCCAATGATGATCAAGCAGAAGAACACAATGATGACCAAGTGTTAGCAAATTGATAGTTTGTAAAAGAATCAAGATTTGAGGCCAACATAGTTGAATTCTTGGATTGGTCAAAATGCTTGAAATATAAGGATTGAAAAGTTGGCATATTTAGTGCAAGAATTGATTTTGTTAAGTGATCTAAGGCAAGGATTCAAGGATAAGTTTCCAAAAATTTCAAGAAAGAAGTAGTATTTGTAGCTTGGCAAGATCATACTCATGATCTTTCATTACTATCTTCTACTCTTGATCCATAGCCATACAAGAAACAATGTTCAATCTACTTGATTGATAGAATTTGTAAGCTATAAACCTCACAACAAATTCAATTTGTGGATTTTAGATGTTTGTAATGGACAAACCACATCCATTCCACTTGGCTCCTATGTTTGCCTCTATTTCTTCACAACACAAACATCACATGGTTTTCTTCTTATCTAGAGTAGGCTAGCCTATAACCCTATGAATCATTTTCTTTATGATCTCCATGGATCCATTCTGTAGCCAATAGTTCATGTCATGAATTTTTCTCAAAATAACTTTAATCCACTCAATTTAGAAATTTCTCAAAAATTCTAGGGCACAAGTTAACCCTTTCCTCTCAACAATTTGAATTTTTCCTTCAAGATTCCTTCATTACACAACTTCTCATAAGCTTCTCTGATTTCATAATCTCCTACTTCTCTAATTCTACACATATAACAACTTCTGACATCATGGATCATAATGACTTTAGGTGGTATCGAGGATAACAAACCCATTAAGTCTCCTTTCATAGTAATCTATGGAATAGCACATGAAACTTTGGTGGAGGACAAGTACCACTTTTCACCAATTGGATTCTACAAACCTTTTGACTCATTTCAGTAGTTGATAAAGCTGCCATGTTCATAGTTAGGGTCTGAAGTTATTTCTTCTCTAGATACTCAGCACAATTCAGGTCTTCACTCATTCAAGCTTCTTCGTCTAAATCGCTCTTGAAATATTTGCTAGTTTCTAAAATTTCCAAATTGCTCTATGCTCTCAAAAATATGAATGCATGGTATGTGATAATGTCTTCTAATTTTGTTATATACCTTTTTTTTATCGATTTAGGATCTCCATTAATATTGTGTACTTAGTTGAGTCGAAGCTAGCTATCTCGATCGATATTGATGCCTTTCAACTAGGTCTTTGTATTACAACTCAATCTCTTCCATATCATTCAATCTCTACCATTCCTCTTCTTAAGTCCTCAGTCTACGTTGCAATGCTTGGTCAACATAGATAATTTTACTAACACTTGGAAACCTTTCACAAATTTGTTCTTATGCATCTTCACATATTTAGATATGAACTTTTGACTTATTTTCATGTAAGAATTTGATGTATGATATATCAATTAAGTATACAATTCCATACATTCCTCTCTTTCTTATTTTGAGATGGCATGATCACCTTCTCAATTGGATTGGGTGACCTTAGCTTCATTTGCTCCACTATTTCTATCTTTTGCTTTATTTTTCCATTTTCAACTCATCTCTTCCCTGATCTACTCAATATCCACTTTTCCTTTGCCTTTGTCTTTTGTCTAATTTTCAGAATGTACTTGAGTCCTACAATTCTTAATTTGATGTCCAACTTGTGACATTTGGAACATGCATTTTTAGGTGCATAATTCTTCCTCTTGTTTGGCCAGTTGGGTTTTGGCATTCATATTCTCTATGCCCATACTTTTAATAGTTATAGTAGTATCCTTCAAATTTAGGAGTAGTAGTTGTATTCCTCGGTCTTGATCTATACTCATGTATTTGATGTCCTTGTTTATTGCAGTAAAAATAGTAACCAGTAAACTTAGGTTTAGAATTTTCTATACCAGGTTTTCTTCAACAAATATTTGTAGTATGACCAAGTTTTCCACAGTGATAGCATGTTTGTTTGTCCTTTGACTTTGCATTCCTGTGTTCTCCATTCCTAGATGGTTCTCCTTTCTCAGTGCATGAATGTCCTAACCCATTGGAATAACTTGATGATTTCATAAGTACTTCATTACCTCTTTTGGTCTGTTGAATCTCTCCATGGATTCTTTCTCAGTTTGCAATTCATTCTTCAGTATGTCCTTCTATGATTTAAGATTTGCAATTTTCACATCCTTGTGATTCGATTCCTGATTTGCAAGCATTAGTTGATTCACCGTGTCCAGTTGAGTGTTTGTGAGCTTCTGCACATCTGATATCCTTTCTTCAAGTCTAGTAGCTCCATTATTCTTTTGTCTTCTTCAGCCATAGTCATTTCTTCTTTAGCTTTCTTCTTTTGTTCAATCACTTCACATAGTCTTACTAATTAGATTTCACATTCTCTTTTTAGTCCTTTTATTTCTTCATTCAGGAGTTTTTTCTTGTCAAGTAGATAAGAAAATGCTTTATCATTTAGATTGATTGATTCAAATAGTCCTTTACTCTCAACTTCTTCATAGGAAAATTATTTTATCTGGATGGCAATTTCCTTTCTTCTTTTTAGGGAATCCTCCAGATTTTGTCTTGCCTTCTCAAGTTTCTGCAATATGAGTTGGATGTCAATAACCTTATCCAGTTTGAATGCCTCCATCTCCAAGCTATTAAGTTTCTCTTAGAGAGCACAACTCTAATACCACTTGTTGACTGATGGAGGTTTAAATAGGATAAACTAGATATTGAGAAGGGGGGGAGGGAGTGTGGAGGGGATGAATTAGAATCTTAAACACTTAAAACTTTTCACCAATTCATTCACATCTATCAATAAACTTATGCATGTAAAACTTGTAATGTAAATCTATTGTAATATATAAATCTAATTAATTACATGCATGAAAATAAACACATAACACACTATTTGTTACTGGAAACCCTCCGAGGTGAAGGTAAAATTGAGGTGAGGATGACACCCACAAATCTTCATTGCTCCAATAATAAAGTTAACTAATCCAGCTTACAATTGTTTATCATAAGATATGATCTACCCTATCAAGAGTTTACCCTCTTAAAGGCTTAAGAGACTACTAGGTCTCACCTTGTTAGAGGATTTAACACTTACAACAAAGTAAGGACTCTGTTAGGAGATTTAAAAAGATTTGTTAAGACCACTTTAATAAGATATTTATCCTATTTGAAGTTAATTAAACCTAATTTAGTACCTAACTCTTAGTTTTCTCTATAAGCTAATTTTGAGTCTTCTCCTTGCTAATTGATCCTCTCCTCTGATATGATATTACTTTTCTTACCCTTTCACTTCACTACTATGACTAGGTCACTTGCTCTATTAGATGATAACATAACCCTTTACTGACTTCTAATCTATTTTCAATTCTTCCCTATATAATGCTCTATGTTGACACATATATTCTTCTCATCTCCCTCTCTTTCCTTATGATATTGATCTAGGTTAAGATCATTGCTATATAAAAAGTTTCGTAAAGAGTTTTCTTGATGATTCCATGTTTTGCCTCTTCATCTTGATCGTTGAACACACAACATAGGGATTTGTGATCCACATCGTGTAAATATTCTATAACAACCTCTATAAGTATTAAATGTTCTATAATAAAATCTATAAGTATTAAATATTCTATAACAACTTCTAAAATAATTAAATGTTCCTTCCAAGTCGGCTTGCTAATCATTTTGCCTAAAACTTTGTTCCATTCCTCACTTTTATGTAAACTTTGTATTGCTCGGTCTTTATGGTTTTTTGATGCTCGACATTTTTGTTGCTTGGTTTGTATTGTTCTTGATAGACACTATGTGACTTCACACATTAGTGCTCGATACTTGCTTAGTTGCTAATGAGCTTGACTCATATAGAAAATGCTCTGTGATTATAAACTTACTCAGCTCCTATAGAACTCGATACATACTTGCTTATGTACATGACTCAATCTATATAGAGTAGTTCAATTGCAGTGATGACCATCTAACTCTGCCTTGTAAATGATTAAGTGATTGACACTAATAGACAACAATGGTTAGAGATGCCAACTGTGTGTATGTGTGTGTGTGTGTGTGTGTGTGTGAAATATCTTATTTTAAAACAAAATATATAAGAATAATAATAATGCATTTATCACCTTATGTGTTGCTGACCCACATGTGCTTCATACTTTGTTATCCTTATATGCTCCAAGCTGGTAGTGCCTATCTGACCATAAATTTAGTATTATGTATATAACTTTTTAGCACAAAAATGAAGGGTTTCCTTCATATAATTGACTATGAATAGTTGCATTTTACTTGGTTGTGCTTTGATCTTCCAATATTTGTTTGTTGATATATATTTATGAGATTGTCATTCCTTCCACATTGATAAATAAATTTTGACAGAGCCATATGTTCCTCTATAACAATCTATAGTTATTAATACATCTAACACACGCATGCGCACACACACACAAAAACAAAGCTATACCACCAACATAATATATTATTAATAATAGACAATTTTATGATGCATACATTAATATTATATAATATAAATTTAAGTAATAGTACAATATAAATAAATAATAAAAGGATTTAATAATATTTTATTTTCATAAATTTGACATCATTATAAAATCCATTTTTCATCATTTTATGATTTTTCATATGTACATATAATCGATCCACAAACATTTAACCAATAAAGCACTTAACCTTTAAAAAGCTTAGAAATCTTAAGACTCCACATTGAAAAATGGTATTTCTTTTTCCTTCAAACATAAGGAATCTATTGTCTCATAGGTTTCCAAAACTTATTATTTTGCACTGTATAATCGTCAACATCATACAAGATTCCTAAATTGGAGGACATTTTATTCATTTAACATACTATGATATTTTATTTCATATGGAACAAAAATGTAACAGTAAATTGTTTAAATGATCATTAAATATAATTATCACTAATTGTAGTAGACAAAGCCAATATTAAAATTCAATAATATAATTTCATAATCAATTCTCAAATTTTAATGCATCAATATTAAAATTCAACAATGTTATTTCGTATTCAATTCTCAAATTTTATATTTAAGTTTATTTTCTTAGACAAAGTGTATGTTGTATAGCTTGCCTCCATATTTAAATATTCTTTCAAGAATAAGAATCTTTTGAATGCTTGATGATCAAAGTAATGGATTTCTTGATCAATTTTCTACCAGCATATGATCATAAGAGAGTCCATGTACCCTGCTTAAGGCACATTGAAAGATGAGAGTATATTTTTCCTTTATCTTTTATAAAATATATGTGATTACCTCATAGTGTTTCATTGCTATAGAGAAGCAAAGCTTCAATGTACTCATCAATTTTCCTCACCTTATCGTATAAATAGAAGTTTGCATATAATTTTTTAATCATTTAAAGGATATTCTTATTGAAACAACATTTTTCATTTCAAAACCAATATTAATTACTAAATCATATCAATTGCACATTACATTTTAATTAAAGGCTACATTGAAATTGCCTTAAAATTAAACAACAATTTTTTTAAAAAATAATGCATACTAATTATTTGATTTTAAAAAACAAAATTTTGAACTATATATTAGCAATTAAATTTTATTTAATATTTTATACTTGATGAGTCATACATATCAACTCCAAAAAATGAATGTAATAGTTACATTACTGAATAATTATGTACATAAAGCAATAAAAATAATCAATATTTAGACATTGATCAAACGGTCATCTTGTTCTTGTAGATGCCATGAAAGATATCCAGCTATGCAATAAAATCTAAACCTTTGAAAAGCTAGGATTCCAACCATTGTAACATCATACTTGTATAGAGCTGACCTCATTCTCTTCCAATTCTTTAGCTTTATTCTCTTTTCCTCTTCTCTCTTTGTATTCTTCATACTATTTTGTTTTATAACTTGGTCCTTCAAATCTTTAATTTCTTTCTTTAACTCATCTTTAATCTCTCTTTTCCATGCATCCAACTCATCCCTTAATATTTTTTCCAATGGACTCCCATCTACCTCCAAAGCCATTTTTTCAAAATCTTTTTCTAATACCTTTTGTTTACCCTTACTAGATTCTATTTGATTATTTTTGTCATTTTTATCACTATCTTTAGGGACAACCTCATTTGTTTCCATTTTTTCAGGGCCTGCAATCCCCTTGATGTACTTGTTTTCCTCAAGTTCTATAAAATGGTCTACAATCATATATAGAGAAGGTTGATTGGAATCTTTTGTTTTCAAAACATCGAGTTCATTCCATTTCTGCATGCAAGATAATAAAAAATAAGAATTAGAAATTAGCATCTCCATTTATTTGAATTTTAAATTAGTACACTTGAAAAGAATTATAAGAGTTTGATATGTACCTGAATAATAAAGTTCATGTTCTCTTCCCATTCCCAGCAAACAAATATCCAGGCGATGAATTGTACTTGCCAACCAGCCAAATCCTTTGCTTCTCCTGTGAGATAAAATATATACCACACTAGTCTATGATAATTCAAGAAGCGCTTCCATTCTCGAGGAAACTTTCTGCTATTTGTTGACAACTTCTGAAAATAACAAAATGCATCTTGTTCTCCTTTGCTGTATCTAACAAATAATAACTCCCTTAAAGGAATCTGTGACCAATAATTTTTGTTACCTGCATTTACCATGTATAAAATATCTAAATAGTTGATGATATTAATGAGAACTTTTAAAATGAAGAATAAATAACTTGAAATAAAGTAAAGCTAATTTAATAATTACCTATTTTATGTGTAACATCTTTAGGAATGGATACATCTCCCCCTTCTTGAGCTTCACTCATATGTGGTGTTGGATCTGCATCATTCTTCCATCCTACATTAAACGTGTAAACATGTGTTAAGCTATTTGTAGTAAGATATTTCCAATCAAATAGTCCCTCTTCTATTAGGAAAAAAAATTAAGATATAATATTCTTTTAATAAAATTAGATTGAGTCCATATATATTTTTTTAATGTACTAGTTATACATCTATTTAAACTATTGTTCGAGGTAAAGATTAATTTTACATGTATAAATCAAAATAATTTATTTGTGAAACAATTTAAATAATAAAATAAAACTACTATAAAAATTTATGTCAATACCAACCATAAAAAGTACTTAAAAAAGAGGGGAAAAGTTTGCACGGTAGTCGTTTCAAATAATGGAAAATCTTGTTTGTATTGTCATATTTGGAAGCCGCGTTTGCACCATTTGTAGGATGCCTCTCTGCATTGGATTCTGAAACTATTTCTAATCCCGTTTCCATCTCTGCATTGGATTCTGAAACTATTTCTAATCCCGTTTCCATCTCTGCATTGGATTCTGAAACTATTTCTAATCCCGTTTCCATCTCTGCATTGGATTCTGAATCAATTTCTAATCCCGTTTCTCCTTTAGTATTCGATGATGCTAATTTTCTCGACTTTCCACCCTCTGTAATTAACAAATGTTCACATCATATCAATTCTTTAATATCTAAAAAATGAAGGTTACTAACAAAAATACGTTAGTTTTATTTTAAAACATTGCATTAATCCTTTATATCTACTTGCTACAAATATTATATGCCTTAAAATATTGCCCATACCTGCATCTGATTCTAATTTTGGAGCAACAGTCTTTTTAGAATCTTCAAAAATGCCCAACTGTCCTTCCAAAAACTTTTTTGATTGCTCTTCACTGGGATCAGGAAGGTCAAGTGGAAGTTGTATGATCTTTTGTAGATACTTTTCTGCTAGTTCTTGATTATCTTTGAATGATCTATTCGTTTTCATATCTCCAAACTTTTTAATTATAGCCCTTTCTGTCATTCCTTTGTCAATGCCTAAAACCACACTTATTTCACACACTGCTAATACAAGATTGATGGCTGATAAAACCTATGGAAAATACATAACTATATTAGACATTTGAATTGAAGCACAAATATTAATTGCGAGTCTACTAATCACACTAAGAATTCAATCTTACTAGATAAAAAGTGTAACAAATTAATTTATGCACACCTGCAAAATCACAGATTCTTGACAACGATCGAGATCATCAATAAACACAATTATTCGAAGATTGGTCCCAGATGCAAGGGCTATTTCTGGAATCGATGTGATCTTTCCAACGGTTTTAGGATTGAAAAATAATGTTGTGAACCACCATTGAAAACAGAAGAGCCATAGTGCAGAAATCATGGTACATACCCACGAATAGGCCTTGAAAACTAGACATGGCCTTTTACCAATTTCTTCTTTTAAAAAGGTGATATCTGATATCACCCTTTCTTGATAACCAAGTTTGTCTGTATGATCTGGGAATGATACATAGCTCATCAACTGTGTACTAACTGGTTTTAAAATACCTATTGCTGATTTTGTGACAGTCCATCCTATAATGACTATACCTGTTGGTAAACAAGCATATTTTGGTATTGCCCAATGTTTGAATTTGTCTGATCTGTCTAATAGTACCCATAAAATCCAAGTAATTGTGCATGCCAAAACTATTGCAAGAAGACATGGATAAATAATTTCAATTCATATGTTATATTTCTTCTTTTTCCATGTGTTCCTCCAGCATGTACTAAGCCATTGAGCCTTACTCATTATTCCCTCCAACTCTTTCGTGATCTCAACAGCCATCCCTGCCAATGCCTCTGTTTCATTCTTATATTTCCATGCATTGTAATTTACAGTCAAAATAGCAGGAACACTTTCCTCTAGTAGAGAATCTCCTATTGATGGCTGAAAATTGTGTTTTGACAATAAACAATTCATTGTGAGCTATGATATAAATAGTCATTTTAATTAAATAAATTTTGTTTTGACAATAAAGAATTCATTGTGAGCTACGAAAAAAACAAAGTCATTTTAATTAAATATCATATTTTTACCAACTAAATTTTTTCACTCAACAAGATTATATTTGAAATAAAATCTCAGAATAAAAATATATTGAAATAATTCTTAGCTAAATTTAAATCTTTACCGTATCCCTAGCAATTCGCAATAGAGAATCAGAATGTTGGCCTTGAGGTTCATGAGCTTTTCGTGTCCTGGTTCTGAACTGAAAACGAGAACAAATAGTTGCTGTTGAGAACCAAATTTCAACTGTATAGAATTAATTCACCTGAGCATTAAGTAGTAATCTCCTTTCATGGTAATCTAGCACTACTCTTACCATATCCTTGCTATCCATTGCAGCAAGTGACTTAAAAATCTTCCGATATTCAGCTTTGTAACTACTTAGAAATTCCTCAAGAGAATCCCGTTTGGTTTGTCCAAATTAGCAAAACGATGGATTACTCAATATACAATTCAATGACTATTTTTTATTTGTATTTTTTCTAAAAACAAATACGTATCGTTTAGAAGCAAAGATATCTATTTTAACATTGAAGAAATTACCTCAGCTTGAGATTCCTCTTTGCTAATATTCTTTACCCAGCTCCGAATCTTATCCATCATGGTAAAAAGTGAGGGTTCTTTACCATTTTGTTCAAAGTTGACATGTCTTTTAATTTCTTCATATTTCTTTTTACCTTTTATGGATAATTCAGGGATTGGGATATTAGGCAATTCTAAAGATGAGCTTGATAATTTTGAAGATGGCAACAATGCCACTTGAGCTGCTGTTTTTAGCAAAATGCTTTCTGTCTGAATTGTTTACAAACAAAATAGAAGTTTAGATGAACTGACTTGTATTTCAAAAAATGTCTGTATATATAAATCTAAAATCAAAACTGTACATGATACCTGTGCCATTAAGCTTGATTTTCCCATCCCCCACGATCCAGAAATTCCAACAACAATGGGAGGTTTTATGTAAGGATTCAAAAGTAATGCAGCCAGTCCGTGAGCATAATCAATTCTCCCTGACAATTTAAGAATTTTTTTCAAAAAAAAATATGTAGAGAAAAATTGAAGATGAGTATCACAAAAGTTAAAATTATAGTTGATTTATATTTACCAAGGTTATCTAATATAGTAGGTTGGTCATTAGCCTGTTGGGCAATCCTCTCAAGTTGACTTATAACTGCGAACAACACATGCAATTCTTAATTGGATGGCAATTTTAATATAAATACTAAGGTCGTTTAGGAAGGATTTAAAAATTACCTGTGGTTACATTATGTTTTTCTTCTTCTGATAATCCATCTTTCCATTCTCTATCTTGTATATCTGCAATTTGATAGCCTCTGGCAATCAGTTCTTTGGTCATTTCTATATCTCCTGTAACAGCAGCAGTTTTCAACAGATCTTCTGTAGTAAGTTGTGCTTTAATCTTATCCCTTTCACCTACAAGAAATGCGTGAAGTGGATCATCATTGCTAAGAAATACGGTGCCTGAGCCTGTTGCAGAGGCCCATAACAAGAGCCATTTCTCTTTGTTGGTTTTGCATCCTTTTAATAGCAAATCTGCCAATTTTCTTTTGTCTCCTTTGGCTTTCTCCACGTAATGAAGTGCGGTCCGACCATCACAATCCCGTTCTTTAAGCGGATGGGAACCTTTTTTCAACAAAAGCTCCACTGTATTCAGGTCTCCACAATTTGTGGCCTTGTGAAGGGCTGTTAATCCAACAAAATCACTTCTCTTTAAATATTCTGAGGTTTCTTTTACCTGCGAAAGAAGCAATTCAACCAGATATTTTTTGCCTAGTGAAGCAGCCATGTGCAGTGCTGTGAAGCCGGTTCGGTCTGTCAAAGAATTCAGAGTAGTATCTCTATCGAGATAATATGTAAGGAAGATCTCTACGACATCTTCCCCATTATGTTTTGCTTTAATTGCATCATACACAGATGTTCGCCCATCCCTGTCTTTCGTATTTGTTATTTTTGGGTTTATCATCAGAAGATATTTGCAGAGCTCTTTATTTCCATTCAAAGCCCCCTCATGGAGAGCAGTCCTCCCTCTTTTGTCCTGTTTACCCACCAAGCTTTCCACCTTTACTTCAATATTTTCAGATGCTATCATGTCGACCATTTCCATTGCTTTATTGTTATCTTCACACATTGCAGCCAAATGCAAAACTGTTTTACCTTCGTCATCGCACTCCCCACCTGGTAGTTTTATTCCCCTCTCAAACAGATTTGCAACTGCATAGACAAACCCATTCAGCAGAGAGAAATGTAGAAGCCGTTCCAGATTCACCCTGTCAAAATAAGCTTCGGGCTGTTTTGACTTGAATAACAACATTGCTAATATTTCTTTCTTTTCGTAGTGGACCGCTCTATCTAGAGGGCTCTTTCCGCTTTTATCTTTTAAATCAACTAATTCAGTAATACCTGGATGTTCTATAAATACATTTACGACTGTATCATCTTTCTCTTCAACTGCAATGTGCAAGGGTGTCCTGCCGTCTTTGTCTACAACATCTAGTTTAGCCCCGTATTCAAGAAGCATTTCACAAATATTTGCTTCATTATATCGAGAAGCAAAGTGGAGTGCAGTCCGTCCATCTTCCATTGGAGCATTTAGCAACTGCTCTTCTTGTTTCTCATCGCACTTATCCAGCAATGACTTTGTAATCTCTGCTTCAATGTCTACACTTTTAATGCACCGTATAGCAGCAAGTAGGGCTGTTAGCTTTTCGAAATATACAAGAGCATATGCCGGTCCAGGCTGAGCTCCGCAATCCAATAAACTCTTCACCACAAAGATCTCTATCTTTCCCTCCACTCCCAGATAATCAGAAGCTCTGATGCTGGATGCGAGGACAAGAAGCTTGTTTAGAAGCTCATAATTTACCATGTCGTGGTCGTAACACCTCCACATTGCATTGTTTTCGAGTGTCTGCTTAAAACGTTGAAGATCACCTGCCCTGTTGTTCGATGCCACGTAGCGTAATATTTCTTCAACACAAGCAGCACTCCGATTGAACATGGTATATCTCTTAAGGCAGCCATGTGCCAGAGGTGCGTGTATGATATCCCTTCTCCAAACGGACAGAGAGAAAAGAATGAAAGAGGCAACCATGAAATTCTCCTGGCTTGATGTTATTGTGTTCAGATCACACTCATTATTTTGCTCACATAATATTTTTGGAAGAACGTGGCTCACAGAAATCTCTACAACCCAGCCAGCAAAGCATTCGGACAAGAAGTTCCAGAATGTGTCTGCGATGTTAATCCACTCCGCACCTCCCTGCTTTGCACAATCCGCAAGCCAGCCGGGCTCCAGCCATCCTGGAAAACAATCCTCCATATCGTCAGCCGCACTCTTCATGGGAAGACGAGCATTGCTGTATTGCTCTGGGTGTTCTGCATTCACGATGTCGATCATGTGAGAGAGGACATCTTTCACTGAGTCCTTCCCTGTAAATCTCACATTGGCTGCTTTCTGATGTGCACTAACAGGGCCCTGATCGCCAAGCTTTCTGGCGAGAGAACAAACTTTTCTGTTCATCTCTACGAATTTCTGAGCACCACGGAAAGGAATTCTGCCACCTGCAACATCTTGTAGATCCATATTATAAGAATGGGTTTTCGCCCAGGAGTTGAAGAGCCAGTAAAGAAGCTCATAGTTGCAATCATCTGCGCAGAGGAATAGAGCGACTTCTTTTTGCGGGTCACTGATATCAACATCGTCATATGCACACCGGCCTGAAAGTTGCGTCCCTGATAGCTAATATCATCTTCAGAACAACGTGAATAGTAAAATACTGACTCCCTTTCGTGTAGTTTTACAAAATCAAGCTTACAATTCTTTTCAGCACGTGGGATACCAGAAAAATACCAAATTGCGGTCTTGCACGCAAATCGATGGTAAGAAAAGAAGAGGGTTATACACAGTCAGTATATTTTACCTTGAATTTTAAATAGTCAACACACTCAAGATTTGCATCATGTTATTTATCCATATATTATCGCTAAATATGCTCTCCACGTCCCAATCATCATATCCTTAATATTGGAGTGGTTGCCGCGAGGGTCTAAAGCATCTCAATGGAAATGCAAATTATTAAATAATTGATATCTTCAATCATGAATTATTTCGATCTTTAGTAATCTGGTTGTTGTTTTATTTTTTATATTTATATTTATATTTTGATCTTTCATCTAATTATTTGTGTTTCATTTTAAAATCGGAGTGTAAAGTGTTTTTAAATGATTGAGTATAATTATTTTAAATAATCAACTCATATTTTTATTCTTTATTTTTCTATAATGAACTTATAAAAATGTAACATAAATTCTTTATTACTCTCAATTTTCAATTATAAGCATGATATTAATCTATATCAAAATAATCAACCCATTGGTTTCTTAGTTTGACTAGTTAGTTTTATACTATTAAAAAATAATTATGATATCTTGCATTAATTTTAAGTGAGGAATTATTTGAGTTCTCAATGCTTTATTTTGTTATTTAGTTACATATTGGATTATTTTATATGTGAACATGTTAAAATTTGATTTTTGTTCACCAACTTCAACTCTTCATTGAAATTGAAAACACATTATATATATATATATATATTGATAGTTGTCATATAATTTTTTAAAGGTTTCCATTTTCATTTTCAAGGATTTTTTAATGAGGATGGAAAATCTAATTGTTAATTAATTTATGATATTTTTACATTTTGGTAATTTCATGTCATGATTTTATTATTGTTTCTACATATTTGAAATATATATTAATTATTATGTATTTTGCGAATCCAATTTGTTAGAAAATTTCAAATACAAATTATTTCTATTTGCATCTACCTTTGGTAATTGTGTAAATTGGCTACAATTTATGATAAGCTATCTTCACCTTGTTCAAATTAGATTTTTGAAGTTTCTTGTTACCACCTAGTATTAGAATAAATTTATGTCTTTTGTAGTAATATAGTTGTTTAAATTTACCATCATGTTTTCTTGCAATAATTCCTTCCCAATAATAGCTTCTAGACTACATGTGTTTTCTTCAAGCATGTTTGCATCTTTTTTTCTTCTTTCTACAATTAATAATATTTTACTATAATATAAATTTAATATCTTTGAAAATACTCTTTAGAATATTCTTGGCACGAAATTGAACTATAACATAGTCTTCAATCATTTAATTAGTGTGTTGATAATGGATATAAATCACATATTACTACACCTTATATTCATTCACTATACTATTCATGTATGCACTACACTTTTAAATATGTTATGGATTCATGTATGGATTCTAACAAAATGGTTATTAACATATCTAACCATACTAGCTCAATATTTAAAGTACATGAATATGAAAATGAAGTGGATAAGGTACTAAGGTTGATGTCTAACACATCCAATACTTTCATTAATTGATCCATACTATTTGCCAACTACAATAAAAAATAATATCACATTGAGACCAATTACACTTCACTTTTCTAGTTGGAGAAAATTTCTAGCATCATCTATGAAATAGATTATTCTATAGTTTTCACATCAATATTAACCCCAAATCGGAAGAAAGGTTGAACAATACTAACAACTCTACTAGGTTTACGAAATATGCAT
Organism: Cupressus sempervirens; assembly: GCA_028749045.1. Lineage (NCBI taxonomy): Eukaryota > Viridiplantae > Streptophyta > Pinopsida > Cupressales > Cupressaceae > Cupressus > Cupressus sempervirens. The sequence continues at coordinate 331,651,930 of CM053789.1, forward strand.
AATAGAAAGAAAAAAAGACACTATAAAATGAAGCATCATATTTCAATTTTTAATAAGAAAAGGAAGGTGAATTTCAAAACCTTGAGGATTAGACAATAGTGTAAAATTAACTAATATTTCTTTTAAATTACACACTTGTTCAAAAAAATATCATGCCATAACTAAAAATGAAAGAGAAACTAATTAGTCAAATAATGTAAGTTTATGATTGAGTTGATAGCTTTTCATTAAAGGAAAATTACTTTTGAAGGGAACTTAAACCCTATCACAAAACCCAAAACTAGCTAAAAGTTCCAAATGTTATCTATTTGAAAAAAAAAGCTATCGAAAAGCACAAAATTATGGGAGTAACACCCCAATGATCTTATAGAACCTTTAATAAAATATCATTATTTTGCATGATTTCTTTATCAATGCTACAAACCTTATTGACTATGTTGTCGATGGGGTGGAGCCCTTGTCTTTACTCCTCAATATGATCCTTGGTATGAGCATAGTGGCCATCTCCTTCTCCCACCCAACCATACCTCTATCCTCGACAACAACTTTGTTCTTCTTTATCACACCTCTAGCCCAAATTTCATTTGTCTTCACTAATTCGACAATAGCAATGGGGGAGAACAAGTTTCCCTTAGATATAAACTATAATTTTACACTTGTTCATTTTTAAATAGTCTAGTCAAAGAGTGATTTATCCACAATAATAACTAGTCATAACTTATCTTGAATCATACTTACAAATTCCTAAAATTTCTACTATGAAGATCATGATCTTTCTTAAGGTCCTTAATACCCTAGAAGAAGAAGTTTATATTGATCATCCAGAAGGATTTGTTGACCCCTATAAGAAGAATATGGTTTGTAAGCTACATAAGCTTTATATGGTTTGAAACAAGCCCCTAGAACATGGTATGAAAGATTGCACAATTATTTGGTGAAGATTGGATTTACTAGGACAAATGATAACAACAACCTATACTTGAAGACTGGTAGTAATAATGATGTATTGTTATCTGAAATCTATGTTGATGATATTATATTTGGAGGAAAGGACACCTTGTGTTGATGATATTATGTTTGGAGGAAAGGACACATTATGCAAATCATTTGCAAAAGAGATGAAGAAAGATTTTGAAATTTCTATGTTTGATGAGATAAAATTCTTTGTTGGTTTACAAGTATATCAAAGGAATCAAGGTATCTTCATTACTCAATCAAAATATATCAACGAAATATTGAAAACTTTTGGAATGGAAGATTAAAGACTAGTAAGTACACCTATGGCTATAGGACCCAAGTTATCTAAGAACGATGATTCTACTAATGTGAACCAGACATTGTATAGATTAATGATTAGAGAATTGTAATATGTTGTGCATAACACACCTAATATTGTATTAGTAGTTGGGATTGTTGAAGGATTCTCTGTAAATACTATAGAAAATTATATGACAGCAGTAAATAAGATACTGAGATATTTGAAAGGAACATAAGACTATGGATTATACTACAAGAAGAATCATAAATTTGAACTAAAAGTATTCATTGATTCAGATTGGGCAAGAAATATTGATGACAAAAAAAGGACAAACATAGAAGCTTTCTTTTTGAGAAAGAGACTAGTTTCATGGACAAGCAAGAACTGGAACAATATTTCTTAATCAACAGTTGAAGCTGAATATGTGGCAGTAGGAGTGGATTGTTCAAACATCATATGGATCAAGCAATTGTTTAAAGGAGTGAAGGAAGAAATCACTAATCCAATTGTTATCTATTGTGATAACACTAGCTCTATAAATATATCAAGCAATCTAGTGATGCACACAAAGACAAAACATATAGCTATCAAGTATCATTACTTGAGAGAGCTAGTTCAAGACAAAGAAGTGGATTGGAGTATGTAAACACCAAGGAGATAATAGAAGATATTTTTACTAAGGCTTTACCCAAGGATGTTCATGAATATCTAAGAGGAAAATTAGGGGTGATTCGCCTAGACAAGGCTAAATAAATTGAGATAGAGCCCTGCATCAAATGATTTGATCAGGATATCTTACACGTTGATGTGGATAGTCTTATTTAGGAGTTTCCTAAAGTAGTAAAGGAATGAAGAATGTTGAATAAGTCATACACATACGAGAGATGGAGAATTCAATACTAACATAAGAATATGTACATGGAAAAGATGTACAAGTAACATTTCTTCGGCATTTTTGTCAAAGATGGAGATTATGTAATTCAATTACCATGGCTTAAAAATAGTAAGAGGGAGAATATGGAAGAAGTTACCTATGTAGTGATAAGAAAGAGGAAGATTATACCAAGACAAAATGAAAAGGAGGGAGAGTGCGTTAGTTATATCAACAAGATAAAGAGAATCCATACATGAAAGGGTCAGTAAGAGATAGAAGAGTTGTTTCTACAAGAAGCTCTAAAATTTAGAAGATATATGTCAAAGAGGGAGTTCATAGCTTATGTCAGTTCCAAAGATGAGAATCAAAATGAAATTTAAAGAGAGAGATTGTTGGATGAAAAGATGAGAATTATAATAAAGTTGAGGATATTAATGAAGATCCGATACTAAACATAGATGGATATGCAAAAGGTAGTACATGTTGTGGATTGCATGGTAACTAGATGTGTTGCCATCAATTCCAAAGAGGGAGATTGTTGGAAACTATAATTGGAACAATGTTATGTTGTAATTAATGTCAAACCTCATTGGTGAGACAATTTTCTATCTTATTTGAGTGACATCTAGATGATTGATGAAGAGGATTTGAGAAGTTGGACATAACAATAGCACATAGAGGAAAGGTTGAGTTATGAGAGGAAACTATAATGGGCACTTGATTAGTTAGATTTTGACAAGATAAAGTGATTGTTTAAATCATGTTTCAAGTAAGGAAGTGACCTAGGATGAAGCATATTCAAGATGGAATAAGTCCAACGTAAACCTAAAAACACCTCTACTCAGAGTTACACGTAGAAGCAACATGCAAATCAAAAGAGCCAAAAGAGAACATGAGGCCATACTCCATGCAACCATACTAGTATAATTATTTAACTTCACATATAGAGAAAACAAAACATGTCTAGCTTTGAGGCCTTCCAACACTACTACATTTGAGGTCAGTTTATGACCTTCAATTTTGACCATTTTGACCATTTTGGCTTGTAATTTTAATTATTTTTTGTTTATATACTGAAAAGGTTGAAATTTTTCCAGTCATTAAGTTTAGTGTCAAAATTTTGATGAACACACAATATGAAGAAAAAAGAAAAAGAAAAGTAAAATTCAATTCATTTTGTTTTAGGCATTTTGGCTTGTAATTTTAATTATTTTTTGTTTATATACTGAAAGGTTGAAATTTTGTCAGTCATTAAGTTTAGTGTCAAAATTTTGATGAACACACAATATGAAGAAAAAAAAGAAAAGTAAATTTCAATTCATTTTGTTTTAGGCAGATCGTGCACTGTTAGGAGGAAGGGTTTTTCAAATGTCAATGAACGTGGGATACAAACAAAAAAAGAAAACTAAATCTCATTTCATTTTGTTTTAGATAGATCATAGGTAGGAGGAAGGTTTTTAGCTGTGCAAATCAACTGACGACACTGGTAAGTCCTTCTTTCCTAGGATAAATTCCCTATGCCAAAGCTTATTGGTTTTGGTAGTAATGGTAGAAAGTAAGTAACAACAAAAAAATAGAGCTCACAAAATGCCTTATGCAAACCTTTTTTCAATCGATTAAGGATTATTTGGATTACATGTTGCATACTTAATTTCCTTGATTATTTTCTTGCATTTGCACCAAAAAATATCACTACAAAGACATAGATGACAAGGGCACAAAAAAAGACAAAATATATACTCACCCTTGAATCTGAAATGAATGAATGAATGAATGGGAAAACTAGCTGGTTCTATTTATGGAAATGGGAAATGTCACTCATCAAATCCCTTCAAGTTTATAAACACAAACCCCACACACTTGTTACTACTATCTATGGAAGTAGAAATGGATGAGGCTTGGTAATTGTAGGAGTCCGCATCTCTCTCATTTATGGGTACTCTATGATGAATATCTATGCTTGATTTGCTCAAAATAAGTAATCAACTCCTTATTATTGTTGTTCAAAAGAAAAAATAAAGTGTTTCTATTATGCATGTCACTGTTATAATTCATCAAAGATCTTCAAAAAAGTAGCTAGAATTGCACTTTTAAAATGATTCTCATATAGAAATCATCTTTTTGTTGTTTGGAGCATGTTGTAGTAGATCCTTGATATGACCATGTTGTATGAACTTGTTGCAAGCAAATTGAACATACCCAGTGGCTAGAGAAAAGTAATGATTAGAGAATATTGAAGGAATCAACACAGGAAGAGGTTGAGCCTATGATAGCTATAAAGCATAGATGAAGACAATGAGAAGAGATGGCTGCAAAAATTAAAGCCTATGTAATGTCGTTTGTTGAAAGTTGGGTACTGTAAGGAGATGTATGTTGGTAAGAGATCTGAGTATGTGTGAACTTAAGAAGCTGAAAATGTTGTTTATGTTTTGTGTTGAGTGTTAAAATTTCAGTTAGAAAATGATGGTTTTTTAAACCAATATTTCTACAAAAAGGAAGATGCATGACAATTTATTTTAGATGTGTTATGAAGCTTATAGTTGAAGTCACTAGTAAGGAAGTTTTTTAAAGAATGTGTATGAAGCTACATGTGCAAGTTGCTGAAAGGAGTAAAGAATTTTTTGTTACTTAAGTCAAAACCATTTGTATGTGATGTAATATGTGAAACAAAAGATTTGTGTGATTATATAAATGAAAAAGGGAGTTATATTGAAGTTAAAAGTGTTTGTGATTAAAAGTGCAAGAAAGGACATCAAATAACTCTCAATATACTCCTCTCATAACATTCAAACCAACTTTTAATCATCAACTTCAAAAGTCACTGTAACATGAATTTTCTAATTTTTATTAAGGTGTTTTTGGATTTTCGCCTTTTGCTAGATTGTATCTTTTTGAATGATTTGTTAAGTTTCATTGTATTCATGCATCATATTGTAATCAACACATTATTATGGAATTCTTGGAAGATTTGAACATAGTAGTTTAATGTTGAAACTCTATAATGATTTAGCTATGCATTTAGTAGTTTCTTGTATAATAGATGTAGTTGTGCATTTAAAAGATTTGCATACTCATGGAATGGTATGTTACTTCTGTTATGGGTCTTGTGATGACCGAGATGAATAAGCTTTGACCCTCTAATACATGTACCAGTGACTTTCTATTATTTATGAGGATTTATCTTTTAAGACATGAACTTTGTAGATCAATGTTTACTATTTCTAGTTGCAATGTGGTTTTAATAATCTTCTCATGAGTGTTGTAAAATTTGAACACAAAATGATGATACCATCCATCATCAAAATGGAAACTATTTTTCTATTAATTTTGTACAAATAAACATCTTTGGGCATCTATGTTTTATATTTAAATTATAGCAATGCTCTTTTTTCTTTTCTATTGGATACACTGCATATTTGATGCAAGTGGAATTTGTGCTTTTCACTTATTGGTGTAATGATCTCTCTAAGAGAATTTGACCCAAAAATGAGTTCTTAACCTCCAAGGTCAAGGGCAACTCACCCAACCAATAACTCTTCATATTCCCTTATAGTTCATTCAAAGGACTTTATCCTTCCAAGCACCCTTACTCCCACTACTATAGGATCTTCACTAACTTAGATAACCAACTTCTCAATCAGAGTTCTAACATCTTGTTTCATCATCCTCTTTAATGTGTTTCAACCATTTTTGGCTCCTTAACCTTGTTTGGTTGAACTATGCAAACCAGTTAATAGTTTAGATCAGCAATAGCTTCTTCTTTTTTTCTCTTTTCTCAAAAAAGACCTCAACATGATACAAACATTTTTACATTCTTGAGTACCCATTTGGAAGTTTTAAACAATATCTTATTTTTGCATCTAGATTTTTACCGATTTCATAGTTAACTCAAAAAAAGCATTTCAAAACCTTATTGAAAATACATACCCAAATACGGACTATAGGGACTTTTCTTATGTTATGTTCATTATGACTTCTTGGATTAAGGAGTTGCAAGATGACAAGGAGATGTGGGAGACTGAACCTTATGTTTGTCGCATGGTGTCTGATGCTTTTGACATTTTTGATGAAGCTCACCAGGCCCTCCTTAAGGTGCAGCAGGAGGAAGAATTAAAACATAAGAAATATTAGGAGGAGGCAAGGCTCAAGCTTGTCCAAATGAAAGAAGTTGAAGCACAATAGCCTCCAAGGAGAAAGTTTGCTAACTTTCAACAAATAATACCTCCTCATATTTCTACTTCACACTGCCATGAATCTCGGCCTATACTTCAAAATCCTCCCCATGTTGATGATTGTGAGCCCACAAATGACAATTTTCCCTTTTTTGTTGTTAATGAAGAAGTGGATATATCTTTTTCCACATCAAAGACATCAAAAGAGAAGCCATCAATTGAAGAACATGTGCTACAGTAGGAGGTTAAGGAGGAAGAATGTCAAAAGGACACTCATGTCCTTGTTGAGGAACACCTTGATGTGCAAGAGTTTTCTCCTCAGCATGCATGCAGTGTTACAATAGAGAAGACAATCCAAGAAGAAGAGTTTCTTTCTTCTTTATCCATCATAGGGATTGTTGTGACATGGGGAGATCACAGTGGATGTCGACGATTGATTTATATGAGCTCGAGGCCTGATGTCTATCTAACAAGTCATCTTTCCCATATGAAGAACATGAGTGACTCCAACAAGAAGAAAGAACATTACCAACTACACCATCAGAGCTAAAACTTGTTGGCCAAAAGGATTTGGAGGTTGTAGAGCATAAAAATAAGGTCAAGGCTGATTTCTTAGATCAAGAGCCATCAAGAGGACACCCCACAAGGCATCTAGCTCTGCAACAATGCTTGTTGCCCCCAGTCGTGCTCATTCTAGAGCATGCGGGTGATGATCACAAGGAAGAGCAAGTATGTTTTTATCAAAATGACAATGTCTCTTTTTGGAAAGCCTCTTAGCTTTAGGAAGGAGTTCCATGCAATAGTATGCTTGTCATGCTTGCTACTATTTTCAAATGCCCACATGCATGGAAGAAAAAATTAGCTTGTAAGAAAGAGTAGTTATTTCAACCAACTAGTTAATGGCTTTGTTTGATTTTTTGTAATTGTAAATACTTTTACATAGTAGATTAGGTATCTTTAGCTTTCCAAGAAGTGCACAAGCACATTTTCCCTCTTCTATTGGAACTTTCTGGAGCTTTTTGGAGCTCATCAAAACCCTTTTGCTTTTTTGTTGGTTGCAAATTTTGTGAAGCTGCAAGTGGGATAATGTGCCATTCTCTTTTAGTGACTCTATGCCCAATGGATTTCTCAAGGGTACTAATCTTATTCTTAGCAAGAAAGCATCTCATTGAGTCACCAAGAATGTTGGTTATTTTTGCCACCATTCATCCCATCATTGATAATCGATCTAAGATATTTTCAATGGGTTGGATTCTTTGTAGTGGGTTAACACGCGAAAGTTGGTAGTTAACATTTTGTGTTGGCTCAGTTTTCTCTTTCATTGAGTGCCAATATATTTTGGTGCCAAGTGGCTCATTTTTTTCTTTGGCCGAGTAGCTCAATCTCTAGTGTTAACCAAGTTATGCAGATAGAAATGGTCAATAATACCCAAAAAAAATTAGACAAATTATCTTCATCAAAATTTTGATGCTAACTACTTATTGTCATCAAACCTTCAATGCCAACTATTCATTTTTGACAAAAAATTTGACAAGGATGGCGTCAATGCTATCTAGCATCCTCATTGACCATAGATGTTTCCCAATGTCAAAATTCAGAGATTTTGACAACAACCAATTGAATTTGGACACCACATTTGGCGAATGTTTCACCTTTTTTCTTCCGCCACATTTGGTCAAAATTTTGACACTCTCATCTATCATCAAACATTTGAGAAAAAAATAGTGATGAAGGATTTTGTCAAGAAGCTAACCAATTTTTGTTGACAAATGTATAGAATTTTACTATTGCAGGATTCAACCATATATAAAGAAATACGAAATCAAGTCCAAGCTCGCATCCTATGTTCTTCTCTAGGATCTTTCAATGATATATCTCACTAGTCATCTATTGAATGATGAATTGTCCCCTTTCTACATCTAACCAAGTTCCTTATATAGTTAGCTAAGCCACGAGTCAGCTAGTCAAGCAATTGATTATAGTATAGGTCCAACATTGCAAGAATAAACCAAAACCATAGAAAATCTCAACATGAAATGATGTGAACTTAGAGGTGGATTAACACTTGTACTAGGATTTTTCTCCTAACTTTACAAAACATCACGTTAACATAGTAAACTGCACCAAATGAATTAACATGCTACATAGGATGAAAATCATAGGAATATGGACCACGAAGAATGACACATAACTTGAGAAATATGTAACTTCAAAACTTGTACTCTTAGGGTAAGGATCTAGGATGGGTCCTCATAATGTTGTTAACCATGCATAACACAAAACCACAAGTAGCAATAGCTACTTCGCAAATAGAAGATTGGTATAGAAAAACAAGAAATATTTTTGGTTTATGCAAGATTTCTCTAAGACTGAAGAAGCTCCTACATCAAACACCTGGGGTTAATAAAGAAATGATGTCTACATTAGGCATTCTTCATATTCTGACTTGAATCATAAGACCATTCTCAGCTTGTCTAGTCCAAAAACTATCATCAACTAGCTTGTCTTTCCACTAAACTAGGTATCCCATGTAGTCTTTTCCACTTGTACTCTTGTTTATTTTTCTATTCAAGATCCTTTCAATATTTTCATTCTTCTTCTTAGCATAATTTAGGTTACCTTATATCTCATCATCTGATTCATAGTACTCAAAGATGTTTACAATGTTGAATATGGGTGAAATATCCATGTCTTCTAGTAGTTCCACTTCATAAGCATTTCCACTGTCAGATTTCTTCAAAATCTTACAAGGAACAAACTTCTTCATTTTTAACTTATTGTAGGTACCAACTGGAAATCTATTCTTCTTTAAATGAAGCGTGAGCTCATATCCCACTTCAAAAGAATTATGTCTCTTCCTCATATCTTCCCTCTATTTATATTTTAGATTCATGTCCTCTGAATTTCCTTTTACTTCTTCATGTAAATCTCTCATGAAAATTGCAAAACCTTCAGCTTCAACACTTCTTCTTGTCTTGGTAGGCAAATCTCTCAACTTTGTGGTTCCCTTATGATGAAATTCAGTAACTATCTTGGATGGTGTCTTCTTAGTACTTATATTCATAGAATTATTATATGAAAAACCTAGTTGTGCCAAAGCCAAATCCCAATTAGCAGGCTTATCTCCAACCACCAAACATATCAACAAGTTACCTAAACTTATATTCACAACTTCAATTTGTCCATCAATCTGAGGGTGAATTGTAGAACTAAAATTCAATCTATATACTCAACTTCTTCCAAAGTGTCTTCCAAAAAAAACTAGTGAACTTAGTAACCCTGTCTAAAATAATAGTTTTAGGAAAAGCATGTAATATTACCACTTCCTTGAAGAATAACTTAGCTACATTTATTGCATCATATGTTTTCTTACAGGGCATGAAATGAGCCATCTTTGAAAATATGTCAACCACTACCAAAATAAAATCATTACCTCTCAGAGTTCTAGGCAATCCAAGAACAAAATCCATAATCACATCTTCCCAAGGTCTATTAGGTAAAGGAAAAGTTGAATACAATCCCAAATTCTAACTAGTTTTTCTTTCTACATGACAAATTTCGTAACCTATAACCATTATAAGTACATCCTTATAAATTTGTGGTCAAAAGTATCTATCTGAAATCAGTTTCACCATCTTATCAATCTCAAAATGTCCAGCAAGTCCACCACTATGTTTCTCCTTCATTATGTTTTCTCTCATAGATCCTCTAGGTATGTGTATCATCTTCAAATTGAAGCACTTCCATGTTATGATCATTTAGCCCTCCCAATAGGTGGTTTGAGGTCATGTCAAGCACCTTGAATAGCTCTTTGCATGGATCTGGCTATTTTTCCCCTATTTTGCATCTCTCTCCCTATTTTGAGCCTCTTTTTGACAAGTTTCTCTGTGAAACTAAAGACTTTGTCTTTCTGGTTCAAAGACAACATGAAGGGTCAAGGTTGACCTCAAACCTGACCTAGGTCAAGGATGGCCTCAACTTTGACCTAGGGTAGGGTCAACCTCATCCTTGACCCTAGGTCCAAATTTTAATTTCTTGAGGTTTCGAGAAATCAGGCTTTAGAAAGTTTCATTTCCCCTCTTCCAGGTCAGTTTTTTTGGGTTTTGGAATGGTAAACTTTTATATTTCATTTAATCTAGGTCGATTTCTAGGAGTTAAGTTTAATTGGGATTTAATTCTCCAAAGTCAGCCTTCTCTAAAAGTTTGTGCCCTAGATCTCTATATAAGGATTCCTTCCTCTCTCATTTTGGACACCCACAAGAGATATTATACCAATGGTTTTTCTATGAAGTGAAGATCTACTATCCATCAAGTATTCATGCATTCAAGCATTCAATTGTTCAAGCATTCAATTCATGAAAGAGATCCATTGTTAGCCATTGAAGGATTCAATCTATATGGAGTCCTCTTGTTGAAGATTTCTCCATCCACATCCATTTTCATCTAAGCCTTTTACTATGAAAAGATCAATTCAAGATTGGTGATGAAGATCTAATGTCATTGATTTGAACCATCCTACATTTATTTGGAGCAAGCGTACTTGTGGATTCAAGGATTCAAATCCTCGGCAAAGATTTCAATATAAGCAAGGTGAATAGGTCCATTTATTTTGTTTATTCATATTGTAATTTTAATTATATTTCAAGGTTGATTCCAAACTAGGGTTTGACCAAGGAAACCCCCCATTCAAACCTAAAAATCATTTTTTCTTGCAGGTAGAGGTACAAGACATCGAATTAAAGGGCAGATTTGAATACCCTTTTTGCTGAACTTGGAGGATCCCTGAACAGAATTATTGTCAGAGTTGTGCAGGTCAAAGTCAACATTTTGGGGGTACAATTGTGCCCTAAGGTAAGATTATGCCCCTCTATCTAGGTCAAGGTCAACCTACCCTTGGAAGGACAGATGTTTTCTGTGTTTTCCTAGTCTTGACATTTCCAGTCTAGAGCGGGTTGTAGAATTCCTCAAAACTATACACAAACATCAAAAATCAGCATTTTCTAGATTTTCTCTACTTTGAGCTTAGTATTTGTCGTCTATTCATTCAAGGTTTCAAGTACTTACTTTCTATAGGAGATTATAGGATTTCTTCCTTTCTCCATATTCTTCATTGTTTGATTCATTTGTGCATTGATCACTTCCTTTGTTGTTAATCAATTTGTATCATTCCTTTTGAGAATTTCAGTTAAGGATAGATCCTATATTCCCCCTCATATCATATTTCCCCTTATATACACACATACACATTTTTACCTATATTCATTTTGGTGAACTTGACACACTTACCACCTCCCTTTTGTGGAATTAGATACTCTATTGTATTTTTGGTGTGAGATTTCCCTTCATATTATTTTATGTGTTCACCTTCATATTCATTTTGGTGCACCCCACATGCTTACCCTCTTTTTTTTTGTGGAATTAGATGCCCTATTGTGTTTTGTGGTGTTAGATCTCCTTTTTATCTTATCTTGTTGGTGTTAGATTTATTTTTTATGTCAAATATTGCTTCTATGTCTCCTTCAAGTGTTCAAGCATTCAATTCATCAAGGAGATCAATTATTAGCCATTGAAGGATTCAATCTCTATGGATCCCTCTTGTTGAAGATTTCTCCATCCACATCCATTTTCATCTAAGCCTTTTTCTATGAAAAGATCAATTCAAGATTGGTGTTGAAGATCTAATGCCATTGATTTGAAACATCCTACATTCATTCCTATATTCATTTGGAGCATTCATACTTGTGGATTCAAGGAATAGTTCCATTTATTTTGTTTATTCATATTGCAATTTTAGTTATATTTCAAGGTTGATTCCTAACTAGGGTTTGACCAAGGAAAACTCCCCATCCAAACAAAAAAACCATTTTTCTCACAAGTACAATAACAAGACAATGAATTAAAGTTTAGATTTGAATACCCTTTTCGTCAAACTTGTAGAATCCATGAACATAATTTTTGTCAGAGTTGTGTAGGTGAAGATCAATGATTAATTTGCAACATTTTTCAGCAATATTACATTTGTTTTTAAATAAACTTTTAATCAAAACAGGTTCCTCATTCCATAGGATTATTCTCAACATCAATTTCCCACCATTTTTACGTTCATTAGGTGTTTTAGCAACTCCTTCACAAGATAAAGTATTTCTGCTATTACCTCCATTCTTCTTTCCACAATTAGTACGTTCAAAAGCTCTATGTCCTCCTTCACCACATTTGTAACAAGTACCTCTAAACCAAATCTCTCTTCTCTTTTTCCACTATTATTATTCCCAAAGTAACCAATATAGCTATCTCTAGAGTAACTACCTCATTTACCAATAGGTTCATCTTTCCATCCTTTATCTTGCATTATTCTGTAAGATCTGCTACTTTCTCCATAGGTTCTACCTCTGGTTCTTTGAAATCTACCTCATGTTCCTCTTTGCCTTTGATCATGTCTTTTTTCCTGTCTTTCTTCAGCTCTTGAAGAAAATTGATATGTTTCCTCTGCACTATCCATCTTAACATGGTTGATCTCATCTTGAATTGATGTCCTTAGGCCATTTAGGTATCTTGCCACTTTCTCAACTTCATCATCAACATGTCCAGATGTGATATCCAATCTATAAATTTCTCTATATAGTCTTTTACACTCATGTCCTTTTTTCTCAAACTCTGCATCTTCCTCAACAAACTAACATGGTAGTCTATTGGGAGGAACTTCTTCATTTTTCCTAGCATCTTCATCCAAGTCTTGATCTTTTCTTTCGCTCTCTTTTTTCTATCAGTTTGCAAATAATCCCACAAAAGAGATGCTTGACCTTTCAACTTTTTGACTGCAATCTTAACCTTCTTATTATCAGGAGTACCTTCATACTCAAAATATTTGTCCATCTTAAAGATCCAATCCTGCAATGCATTAGACTCAAGTCTTCCATCATAGTGAGAAAATTCTACAACAGGTCTAGAATTAGCTTTAGACAAAACTCTCTAAAATCTTTCCTTATCTTGTTTAGCTTTAGGTATAGGTTTAGGATTAGGTTCTTCCTCTTCTTCATCACTAACCTCTTCTCTAGGCTATCTCGACAACTGCAATCCTGGTTGTAATCTGCCTCAACATGTCCATTATAGCATTGTCAATATTTCCTCTACCACGAACCATCTTGACAATAGTTTCTGCAAAACTATAACCTTCTGCAATTTATAGGTCATATTTTAGATCTGCCACCCAACAACCAATCCAATAAGGTTCTCCATGATACAATCCACAAGAAAGAACTCAGCTTTGATACCACCTAATATGGGATGAAACATTTTCAATAGGGAATAAGTCCAACTTAAACCTACAAACACCCATGCTCAAAGTTACACATTGAAGAAACATCAAAATCAAAAGAACCAAAAGAGAACATGAGGCTAGATTCCATGCAACCACACTAGTGTAATTATTTAACTTCACATATATAGAAAACAAAACATGTCCAACTGTGAGGCCTTCTGGGTTTTGGCCATATACAAAGAAATATGAAATCAAGTTCAAGCTCACATCCTATCTCCTACTCTAGGATCTTCCAAAGATTTATCTCGCTACTCCTCTACTAAATGATCTTGTCCCTTTCTACATCTAACCAAGTTTGTTATATAGCTCCAGCTCTACCACAAGTCAACTAATCAAACAATTGATTACCTCATAGGTCCAAACTTGGAAGAGTAAACCAAAACCATAGAAATTCTCAACATGAAATGATGCACACTTAGTGGTGGATTGAAACATGTACTAAGAGTTGGCTCCTAACTTTGCAATATGTCATGTTAATATAAGGAACCACGCCAAATGAAATAAGACATTATGCAAGATTAAAATCACAAGACAAAGGACTGTGAAGAATGAAACATAACTTGAGAAGTATGTAACTTCAAAGATTGCGCTCTTAGAATAAGGATCTAGGATAGGTCCTCATCATTGTGTTAACCACGCATAACATGAAACCACAAGTAGCAATAGCTACTTCACAAATAGCAGACTTGTATAGAAAAACAAGAAATGTTTTTGGTTGATGCAAGATTTCTCTAAGATCCAAGATGCTCTTACATTTGGAAGATAGTTGTACTGAAGCCTTAAAGAAGTGATCAAAGAATGATCAAATGTACAGGCTTGACCGAGTGATAGAGAAAAAGATTAAGGAACTAGAAGTTTATACCAAGTGATGTTAGTGCCGACTGAGGCACAGCATGGGTCAGGCAGAAGTGGTGTCAATTGAGCATCAATATTGACCGAGCATCAGTATATGTGCTAAACAAAAAAGTTAGTAGCAACAAGGTAACCCAGCAATGATTGAGTGTTAGAACATAGTGTTGGTCGAGGGACAAAATTTGATGAATTATGAGAAAATTGTGATTTCCAACTAAGATATTTAATTTATTGGAATATGTAACACATGTTGAAGATAAGGATGGATGACCTAAAACATTTAATTCAAGGGAAACTATGTTTGCATGTTTCTATGCAAGGATTTGTAGTGCCTGCCCCTAAGTCGCATTTCAGTCTTCATTGCCAAACTCTTTTAGGCCAGTTTTATACTTGATGTTTAGTAGCATTACTTTCAAATTATTAGATGTTGTTGTACACTCAATTTATTATATGATGAGATGACCTGGTACTCTATATTTCATGCATATATGATGATTACTCAATGTTTTCAATTATCAAATGATGATTAGTTATATGGTTTATTATCACACGTGCTTTCTTATGGATACTTACCCCATACTGCATGTGTATGGTGTGTGTGTTTGTTTTCTTTATGTATGGTGTTTCTGATGTGGTTAAGGAAGAGAGTCGTAGTCACCTGCTAGTCGGGATCTACACGATGCACCACTTCCTGCCATTGTCTGTTTAGCTTAGAATATTGTGTCTGTACATGCATGAATTTTATGCAGGTTGCAGGTATCGGGTATCGACTTCCCTGAATTGCCAGGATGAGCGTACCCTATCGCATTATCTCAATGGTAAGAGAGGGGAGTTAAACTCTTAAGTCCAAATCCTAAACCCTTTAGCCAATTGTCCTAATTGATAATTAGGACAAGTATCTGAGTTAAGTACCCTCCGAATGCATCAAATGATGTTATTTCGTGATTATAACCCTTTTTGTTTGATTTAGTATGTGTTCTTCTATGATGGGTTTTCATATGTTGCTTTATGAGTCCTTGATGTATTTTCTATTAATTAAGTTTAATTAAAAGGATTAATTAATGATTTAATTTAATAGAAGATTATTATGACATTTTAATATTTAATTATTTTTAATTAAATTGAGAAATTAATTAAATGAAAGGAATTAAATTTGGAGATAAAAGCTTTAAGTCTAAATTTAGAACGTGATAATATTTAGTTAATTTAATAATAATATATTTAGAGTTCATTTTTAAATAAATGCTAAATATTATTATTATTTGAGTTAATAAATATTTTTATCAATTTAGTTTCTAAAATAATTTAAAAAGTGAAAATATAATTATTTAATAAAAGATTCTAGTTCGCATGACTTATGCATAAGATTAAATAAAAAAAATTTATTAAAAGATAAAATAAGTGAAAATAATAATGTTACTTTAATTTCATAAAGTGCGCATGGGATTAAAAGTAATAAAGATCAAAAATAGAAGTCAAGTGGAATATTAAATAAAATTATTTAATAATTCAACTTAATGTACATGAAAGTTGAATGCAAAAGAATAAGAAAAGATAATAAAGGTTAATTTGGAGTTAACTGAGTTGTGCAAAGAGTCTTCTTGGCTAAACCCACAATTAGTGCCCCGAATTGAGGAGAAATTGTTTATCACAACTTTGGGGGTTCATTTTTGGGATATACAAAGTTGGACGGGAAATTTTGGGGAGACATCTTTTGGAAGCGATTTTCAGAAGGCAAATACCAAAGAAAGATTTTGGGAAGAAGGTTATTGAGAGGAGCGAATTCTCTTGCAGTTCCTGGGGATTTCATAATAGCATCAGGATCAGGTAGGGTCTTGTGTTGTTGATTATCGATTAAATACGCAATTATCCTTTCCTGTCTTCTTCGTGTCTGGGATTGGTAAATCCGAATTCTCTGTGATGAAAGTTTTAAGCTTTCAATATTGTGAATTTATTAATTGTTCGTCAATAATTTCTGTATCCATGGAGATTGGATGAATTATTAGAACCCTTGTTTTCTTGATTTAAAAATTAAGATTTATTTAGGTAAGGATTTTGAATGTAAAACTGAAAGTTCTAAGTTGTATATATATATATATATATATATATATATATATATATATATATATATATATATATATATATATATATATATTTTTTCCTTGGAGGATATTGTCTTAATGAAAATTAAATCAAACTAAATTTAAAATAAACATTATTTATTATATATATATATATTTATTGTTTTAATAAAATTAAATAAATCTTATTTAAAATAAAATTAATTATTTAATACTTTTATTAAAATCGAAAATGGAGATTTGTTTTAAATTTTTAAAAAAATAAATTAAAAAAAAAATAAAAAAATAATAATAATATATTTGGGGTGGGGCGGGGCCACCACTTCGCACGCCCCACAATCTTTCCCACGCTGCCGCAGCAGCAGTAACACCTGCGGCCGCAGGTGGATGGCAGGCCGGCGGGCCTTTAAAAACGCCATTGTTTTATTTAAAAAAAATATATTACGATTTAAAATTTTATAAATCGTTTTTTTTTTAAAAAACGTTTTAAATAGAATTACTTTATTTAATATTGTTATTAGATAATTTAAAATTATTAAATTTTAAATTATATTGAAATTTTATTATTATTTATTAATAATTTTATAAATAAATAAATTATTAATAAATATAATATAATTCTTTATGTATCATTAATTAATCTTAGTTATAGTTTGACTTAATTAAGATTAATTAAATCGAATATTTGTGTAAGCAAGTTTAATATTATAACATCGATTTTAATGGAAGCTCAGATTATTATAATCAACAAGGATTATTAATAATTTAATTAGTACCTTAGATTGTTTTAGGACTTTGACTTAAAATCAATTAAGGGTAATTAAATGTTTCATTTGGAGTTAGGAACGGGTTACTTTGTAAAGGTGAACTATGGGTTCTATCTGTTTAAAACATACGTTCAACTGAAAATGGAAACCTCAATAGTATATTATCAATTAAATTGAACTATAAAACTTTTTATTTGAAAATAAACACTGAAAACTGAAACCTTATTGTTTAACTCAACTGTATATTTCAAATCAAAACCAATTGTGAGACTATGATGTTTTCTATATATTGTTTATGTTTGAGTGTTATGGGGTTGGTTTAGCGTTGACCAGTTTAGGTTGTCCCTAGAGGCTCGGGGTTGTGAATGTGATTTTATGATGATTTGTTCTCGATCTTTTCAAACCAACCAAGGTAATGTGATAGTATGCTCTATGATGGATGTATTTACTGTTTGTTATTGCGTTCCAATTTCCTTGTGTGAAGCTGAGGTGTATGTATTTGAGATACTTGACTTAACCATTTTTGAGTCTCGATCAGTTATACTTGGTTTGCTTTTCAGTCGCTTGAGAGGACTGAAGTGTTTGTTATGTTCTTAATGATGTCATGTTTTGACTTGACCATTTTGGAGTCTTCGATCAGTATTGTAATTTACTATTGGGATACTTTCTGGTTGCTCATTGGAGAACCATTGGATTTTGTGATTTATCATTGATGCCTTCAGTTGCTGATAGAGAACTGTCGTGATCATATGATTATTATTGGATGCTTATCTGTTGCTCATGAAGAACTGATGTAATTTTGTGGCTTATCTTTTATGATGTTTTTCAGTTGCTTGTATAGGACTGAGGTGATTTTATTATGATTCTTGATTTGTGATTTCATGAGCCTAGGGTAGGTTATCTATGTGTAGAGTCGAGAAGTGGCTTGCAATGGGGATCAGGGCCCTAAGAGGCTGCCTGGAGTAACCCATTGTAAGTTGTTTTAATAAGTGAAAACATTTAAACTAAATAAGGGAAAATGAACCTAATTAGATAATTGTATGTTCTCTCCCATGCCTTGAGTGCTAGTACAGACTAGGATGGGGTAGAGAGAACGCTTGGTTATGACCTTGCATTCCATAGTATGCCTCGTCAGTACGAGAGGATACTAATGGCCACAGGGATCAGTAGGGACCCGGGATTCCTAAGGGATTTCTCGGGTAACTTCTACGTGACTTTTGCGATGACACTTTCCCGCTTGCATATTAGGTTTCCTGCGTGTCTTGTGGTACCTCTAGGATTTAGATGTCGATCTTTTTAGGAACCCTTGAGTTAGCATACTTATAGGATTTCCTGGACTTAGAGAGTATTTATGATTATAGGTTTTGTTATCCTATTTGGGACTTGAGACTATCTCCTCAGCGCGGTGGGAGTGGACCATTTAGGTTCCACGCGATCGGGTGGTAGTGCTTTTACTCTTACCATTGAGATCCGTTTCGTGGTCACCGTGGCTGGAGTTTTCGTGATTGGCATTTACCTTCACTATGTTCTTGGATTATTATGATGGATGGTTACATATTATGATAGATGTTTTATCATTATGGATGTATGGATGTATCATGTATGGTGAATAGTTTCATATATTTTTATGGTACTTTGTATCATGAATTTGAGGATGTCGTATCTTTATCTTTACATATGTATATTCTTTTAAGCCTTTCATACCTTGTGACTTGTACAGTGGATGATTGAGCATTCCGAATTAATTTGCCAAGAGGCATTCGGATCAAATGTATATTATGGACATGGGACTTTCTGATTATTCTTTCATATGTATGTGATAGTTGTTAGACTTAGAATTAGTTAAATTTAAATGTGACTCAACGTCTTGGGATCCTTAAGAAATGTAACTTGCAAAGTATGGTTATCGATGATTACATGTTATTGCTTCCGCTACTATGTGTTTGATGTGTATGTTATACATTCTTACTTTAAAAAAAAAAATGTTTAGCAAGCTTAGTGAAACTTTAGGTTAATTTTTTTGGGTCCCTTGGCGGGGCGTTACAGGATTCAAGGAGAAGTTTCTAGAGGAAAAAGGAAAAGATGAAATGTTGGATGGATTCAATGAATCTGACCTAAACCTAAGATCTATAGTGGTGTTTAAGTGGAAAAAGATCAAAATTACCTATTTAAGGAGGTACAAGGTCTATGATTTCATGTGTCTTTGTGGGTGTAAGAGCATGTGAAGACCTAGAAAGGTTGAAGCAATTGTTGATGCTATTGACTAGTGAACTCAAGCAGGAAGCTGGACAGAGTTGTGAAGGGTGATTTCTTGTAGGGTTGCCAGGCAAATCAGAGACAAAGATTAAAATGAAGACCAGTTAGTGGATCAATATATGAACAAAATTGTAATCTATATTTGCAAAGTGAGTTTTGCAGTTTATCATATCAAAACCTATTGTTACTTTGTAACCATTGTATTAGTATTATACTTCCTTTAATCAAGGTTCACCTAGTAGTCATATATAAATCCTTTAATCAAGGTGGTATTCTAATCGAATGTTCTAAAGTCCTCTAACATAACCACTCCTAACAGGGTGGTTAAATCCTTTAACAAGGTCATATTTAACAATATGTTTTATATCCTTTAACAGGGTTTTCTCCTAATAGAGCTCACTTCATAAGAGTGAAAAGATCAATGACATGTTACTCATGTTTTTTCCCAAATTATGTTTCCACGTTAAATCCTAGTGTCAGACTTGCGTCAATGTTTTGTGATGTTACACTATTTGTGGTTTATATTTTGCAAATTTGTAATTATTAGGACACTGAACTAGTAGTTGATGTTATTGTTAATCTACTATAGAGACCGAGTTACTAAATGATCATATTTGGGTTAGTTAAAATGTTTGTTTGCTCAATTGGTAAATCTAGACCTTGGAAAACTAATTCACCCCCCGCCCCTCTCAGTTATTCTAAATATTTTAATAATTTCAATCTTTAACTTCACTTCATTTAGATGTGTTCACGATTATATCACAACTTTCATGTGTTGTGAACTAATCCTCCTTATGATGAAACAAATTTGATCATAACTATGCACCTTAAAACTAATGTATTAGGGTGTAAGACCTCTATAACATCCAAGACTAAACTCTTCGGTTGAACTCAAGTTTGGTGCTACATTAGCTTGACTATAGGAAGACATGATATTTCATAGTTATAATATATATATATATATATATATATATATATATATATATATATATATATATATATATAAAATAGGAAACATAAAAAACTCTAGTAAAGTGAATATGATTGTCAAATTCTAGATAATAAAATGAAGGTGAACATTGCAAGTTACTTTAAGATTACCTAACAACTCAATAGTAACTAAAATTATATTTAAATTGCACACTTCAAGGGAAATTGTAAAGTAATTGAAAATGAATGTGTATAGAAAATTGAAACATGTATAATATAAGATGATCGTTATACTCTTTAATTTTACAAGTACATACTATAGTTGGTGATAAATTCTAATTATATCTTACATATATTTTTGTCAAACCATGGTAGCTCATTTGAGTTTTATAATATAGAATTTATGGACAATATGATTAAAAAATGCAATTACCTTTAAATACACCATTTTAATAGATTTTTAGTTAGAGTTTCATATATCAACAAACTAAATTAAAAATCCAATCAATTGACACTATTTGAATTACGTAATTTTCATAATGGTTAATTAAATTATTGAATTTTTAGTTCCTAATAAAAAAAAATCTAAAAGAAATAAATGATAAACTTGAACATTGGAATCTTGGAAGTTCCAAACTTAGAATAATTCAATATTTTTTTATCATCACTCAAACATCATTCATTTGGAGTGGATCAAATAGTTAACAAGGGGCGCATGCGCCAAAGTTTTTGCCTTCATGTTTTTATGGTTGACTGAAGTAGCTTTTGCAATGATCTCTATCTTCTCAACACCTCTGTGTTTTACTGATGGAAACTTATGGCTCAAGATTAGTTTTTTGTGTTTAGTGAGGAACTAATAGAAAATGTTGAAGTGTCTTTTAAAATGGAAACGTTCATAACATTTTTCTATATATATACAACTAAGCTAATGTTGATATCAAGGATGACTATGGCCCATGGGATATAATGTTATACGAAGAGAGAGCTAAAAGAGAGAATAATATGTTATTATAAGGACAAGTAAAGGTAGAATAATAGAGAGAGTTGAAGAGAATTTGAAAAATATTAATAATTTTATTATTTTAAGAAATATATAAATAACAATAAAAATTATATTTTATGAATGAACTACTCATTTCTACCATTTCAATTATAAGTTGAAATATTTAATTAAAAAAGAATTGTTGATTACTTAAATCAAAGTACCAAAATATAGTTTAAGGGGGTAGTATTTGTAGACAACTAAAAATCCTTTAGAAAATAAAGTATTTTTATTTTCTGAAAAAGTCCCTAATGACATCATCATTTATTAATTAATTAATTATTTTATTTATTTATTTATTTTGATGCCATTAAATCTCTTTATCTTAATTAAAAATATTTAATTAAGGAATCCCTCCCAAAAATGTTTAAATCTTATTTAAACATTATTTTATTATTTATTAATTATTTAATTAATAAATTGACCAAAATTTTCAAAATAAATATTTTTTTTTCTTTGCCCAAAACTTGGCCAATTTCCTTAAGACCACTAACCTCTTCCAAAATCTTATAATCCTTCTTTAATTTTGATTAAAGGCTAATCCCATCATTTCCTACCCCTAATCCCAACTCAAAATATTTAATTAAGATTAAATATTAATCCTCATGTTTATTAAAAATATTTTAATAAATATCTCCTCAACCCAAACTCTTGAAAAAAATAAAATTTTATTTATTTCCTAAAAACCTTATTTATCCTCATCCTAGGAAGTTCTAGACTCTTCTAAAAAGTCTCCATCCTCATCCAAAACCTAGACTCTTCTAGAAAATGTCAATCCTTATCTTTAATCATAATCCTAATCCCCTCCTAACCTTGTCACATTCTCTAAACATGGGTTAAGACTTGCTAACCCAAGCCAAAGTTAACAAATATCTCCTCCTTCACCCACCCTCATTTATTGCCATCCACTTGCCCATCTCTAATAAGCCTAATCTAATCTTAACCCAAGTCTAATCCAAGCCTTAATCATTTACACATTCCTAAGTCAAGCTTAAGACTTTTTTAATCCAACCCAAGTCAAAATATCTCAACTCTCTCACAAATATCCCAACCATAAAACTTTGTGAAGCCCACAAAGCCATAAATCACTCTTACAAGCCCATTCATTGCTCTTACAAGTCATTATGAGGGTCTTTATGAACTTTGAGTCTCCTTTGTTGACTCCTCAACCCCTCTTGCTCTAACCAATGACCCCGTGACATGTGTCACTCCTTGATTGGCTGTAAGAAAGCACAATCCATGTGCTTTCCTCTTATTCAATCTAAACCTTCCATAAGCTTTCTCCCATCCTTGCATCCTAGCCCTTGATCCCTCAATCCTTTTGCCTATTTAAGGAATCCTTTCCCAAGCCATTTTAACACAATCTAGAAAGTAAAACCATAATGCCATTTTGAGAAGCCATTTTTACATCAAATCCATTCACCAAAATCTATCAAAAATCCTCCATTGAAGCCCATTTGAGCATTTGAGCATACATACATAATCAAGCTATCTTAGCTATTAGACACACCTTTACATCAAGTGATCATCCTCATTGAGAGAGCCTATCCATGGCTTATATTCTTATTTGAGGACTTCGCTTTGTCTCTCATGAAGTTATGTTAAATTAGTATGCAAATACTTTTTGATTGTTTTAATTTAGTGTTTCTAACATACTAAAGTAGCATATACATTTTGGCACGCTCGGTGGGACTCCGCATGGGTCATCTTCATTAGCTTTTCTAGTCAAGTTTTGTATGTGATTTGCTAATTTTGGCTAATTTTGCTTGTTTTTGTGATTGGTAGAATTGTATAAATTGGTTTTGCAGGTCCACATGAGCATGAAGAAGACAAAGGAACTCATAGTCTATCTCATAGTGTTTGCAAATTTTTCAAGCTTATAAGTGGACGGAGCACTTGGAATTATTCTTCTTCTTCTTGTCTATATTCTTCTTCTATTCCATCTACTTCTTCTTCTTCTTCTTGAGGGATCTTGGCCTTTTTTTTTAAGGAAGCAAAATCATACACACTTTTTTTTAAGTGCTTAAAATGAACCCCCAAATCATACTTAAATTCATTAAAAACTAAAAATTTGCAAAAAAAAAAAAAAAACTTTTAACAAGTGAAACTAAATCAATCCAATCATTTGCATCCTTGCAACATCAAGGTTTTAGATACATTCATGCAAAGTTAGGAACACTTCATTTTTGAAAATTTAAAAAGAACTTCAAGTTTCCATTTCAAAAGGTTCAAAATCAACACTAAGTGCACACTAAAATCTAAATCAAACTCAAAGTATTAATCAAGGATAAAATAAACCTCATTCGCAAATATTTTAAAGTTCTTTTAAAAATCTCATGAAAACTAAGAGTCCTAAATGGTTGCCAAAATTGTCCTAAAAGCTTTGTTATTTGTTCCAAACAAATGTCTTGTTGCAAAATCTTGAATGTTTCCTAGATTTTTCATGCATCAAAACAATTTAGGAATATCATTTTTTAAGGCTTAAAACATGCAAACTAGAACACAAAATCTTGAATGAAAACCAAAGTCCAAAGAGTCATTTTCACTTTTGAATCCAAAACAATCTTCAATGATCTAAGATTAAAACAAAGCACTTCAAAGTTCTTAAAACAAAACAAAAAATCTCAATCTTGAATGCTCAAAGGAAAATACTTGAATGTTTAATCACTTGTCTTTGAATGCATTTTACTAAAATCACTCTTGAGTGCCATGGATTAAAATCATGTTTTTTTTTTTTTTTTTTCTAAATTTTTTATGAATGTATGGTTAAAACAACAAATCCAATCTTGAATGCAAAAGGTCAATTAATCATTACAATATCTCACACTTCATCTTTTGGGGCATAAAAATAATTTACATTTTAGAAACTTTCTAAGTTATAAAAACAAATAAAGACACTTTGAGTGAATTTGTTGTTGGACTCACCCTCTTTAATCACCTATCATTCTAACCATTGGTTGCAATATCAGCACCATATACGGGGATGGGTCTACCTAAGAAGGTGTTAAGTGCTCCACAAAAATCAAATTCCACTCACTTGAGTTTTTATTGGTTTTTCTAAGATAGAAAATTTCTTGAATGCACATTAGTCTCGCTAACACTTCAGTTGGGCAAAAAAGTTGAACAAATCTTGACATGGAGGGCCTCCAAGTGTGCACTTGAAATCGAGCTTTACACACATCTTTGTTTTGGGCTTAAAACAAACTCACACTCAATCTTGAATGCCTTAAAGAAAATCAATCGATACTTGACGTGGAGGGCCTTCAGGCACGTGAGTTTACTTTTTGTTGACCCTAAATCTTCTTGGTGTATTCATTCTTCGATTACTTCTCTTTTGTTGGCGCATTTCAAATTATAATTGAACCTTTGCATCTTAAATCACATGTGTTTTCAAAAGGTCTAGATCAGAAAACTTAAAGCGTCAGTTGGAAAAGAACTATGTCTTTTAGCCCAAGATCATCCAAGTCTTCTCTCCCCTTGTTGTCTTTCGAGGCCATCTTGGGTGCATAAGATTAGGATCCAAAATCTTGTCTTAGCTTTTAGGAGGCCTGCTTGGGGATTTCATCACCCCTTGGGATGACCTGAACTCCAGCGTTCTAGCGGAGTATAAAGATCAGGAGGTGAATCCAAAGACACCTCTCTTGGGATCAAAATTCTGTCACTCGAGCTAAGCCTCAAGGAACTTTATACCCTTGAGAAGTGAAAGAGGAGAAGTGGGTTACCGCTCCTCTCAACTGTGTGACATTGTTTTGGTTTCATCTACAGATTTGGGCCTCACGTACCTTGGGTATATCGAGGACTCCCTAGCTAAACCAACTGTCAGCCTTGTAGACAACCATCTAGGATGTTAATGTGTTTGAAGTGATTGATCGAAATATTTGTAAAATATACACACTCCTTGGCACACGTATCACATTCTGAGAATAAAAAACTTCTATCTAGTTGTTCCTATCTATTGCTTGATCTTTTACTTGTTGAATGAATGTTTGCCAAACTTGGTCAATCCTAGCTTAGGGCACACTTAGCGTAGTCACTGCCTGTTTCAGAAGTTGAACAAGTTGAAGCAAAACAACCACAATCTCTCAAAGCCAAACAGATTCAGGAATTTATGTCAGAACAACCCAAACCCAAATAGAAGTTTCACAAAGCCAAATTCAAGCCCTCTCAAGCATACCAAAAAATTTCAGCCAAGAGAAAGGAAGTAACACCAAGCCCTCGAATTGCCAAACTTCACAAAGCCGAAGAAAAAGCAGCTGACAAAACCTGTTAGAATGCCTGGTTAGATCGCACTATCAGATTTAGCAAGCATCCAGGAGTTAACCCTGCTTATGTCTTACCAACTAGGCATGATTTCTATGATTAGGACCCCTTGTTTTTCCACATCTTCTTGCATAAGTTTCACTTTATAGTCATCTTTGTAGGAAAGCTAGCCATTCTAGGTTATCCCTTTAAATCATTTTAGCGCATCCATTTCATCTAGGTCTTTGCCTTAGAATCAAACCAATCCGCTCAAACCTAGTTGGCATCACAAAAAGCGTAATTTTCACATCCAAGCCTTTAAAATTGTTGTCACCTTGCCAAAGGTTTTCCATTCCTACCATCTTGCAAATCCACCAGCCTCACCGAGGTTATCCCTCTGATAGAGCTTTGTCTAGGGTAATCTAGCTTTGTCACTTGTTATCCCTCATGATCACCTTGAGCCAAAGGTTGGGATCTACAAGTGGTCAATCTCGTGTTTTTCCTAAAGGATCATCAGTCTATCCTCAAGTTGACACCAAAAGCCACCAATCCTGCACATAGGAAAAGAAAAACTCTCACTTTTTAACAGCATACCCTTCAACTCTTCCATCCACAAGAAAGCCAAAAGTCTCCAACCAATCCTCCTTAGGTCTGTCATGCAGCTTTGACTCTCCCTAGGAAATATTTCATCAGCCAATCCAAAATTTGCGCTTAATCCAAATCCAACCATGAGCTTCTGTGTTCATCCATATGCAAGACCCCATCCCTATCCAACTCATCATCAAAACATGAAATCCCAACCCTATCATGATGAGTTTGGTCGCATTGTCCTTTCTCCCGCTACATCCTATTCCAATGATGATGAAAATCTTGTTGACTATGCCGGGTATCTTGAGAGCCTTAGATGCCTTCCGCCAACCATCCACCAAAATCCAAGCGTTCCTCCAAACTATCTAGTCATGCCATCTCATATCCCAGCTTCTCCTCCATCACCCAATCAACCAAGCTTCCAATCTTCCACCCCCATCACACCAACTATTCCTATCAATCCACCACCTCCACCTCTGACACATGAGTCTCCCATGAATCTCCTACAGGAAATACAAGAAAAGCTGCCTCCAATAGTCGATAAGCCATGTCATCTAATCAAACCATGTGAAGTAGTCAGTGATGAAGCTTCCCCATCTATAATATCACCTCCATCTCCCATAGCTATCATCCCCATACCATCCATCAAATTACTTAAAATCCTTCCACTTTCGCAAGCATCAAAATCCCACCACCTATCAAATCCCTCCAAATCCTATCCACATCACCTCCAAGCATTTCCCAAATCTCCCGTAATGACCCTTATGCATCCATCTTCTACTCAACCATCTCCACTACCGAATCTCCCATCTATCCATCCACTGCCTTTGAAGAATCCATCCCTTCACCTCCTATCGCACCATCCACTCCAATCCAATCCTATCAAGATCCTACCTAAAAGCATGTTGACATCCCCCAAAGCATAAATGAAGATATCATCGTACCATGTCTTCCATCCATAGTGCAGTCACCATCCCCTCCATCTCCAAAACCTCAAGCCATACCTCCTCTACTACAAGGATATCTTTTCATCCCATCAGCTAAATCAAGATCCTATCCTACCATCTCCTCCGCTCCATGCTTCCATCTTACCACCTATCCAAGCTATTCCACCATATATAATCTACCCTCTTGGTTCACTTACATTCATCCATGGTGGCTCCCTCTCAGAAGAAGAATTAAGAACATTATCTCCCCGTTGAAGTACACCTAATAAAGCACTTCTACCATTTTTTATAAGCAAAAAGTTTCCTCAGCTCGTTCAAATGCTCAATCGATGGCATTATCAAGGTCAAGGTTTAGGACCACAAGAGCAAGGAATCAAAAAGCCTATTATTGCACAAAAGAATCCAAGATTTCATGGTCTTGGATATGTATCCAAAGGCTCACCATCTAAAAATTTTGGTACACGCCATCCCCAAACCAAGCCTATCTCCAGGCCCACCATGCCAGCCTCCCATCACTCAGTCAAGAAATCTTATGTCATCCCCCCTCCACCATCTTTGCAACCCAAAACAACCTACCATATCCCCCCTTCATCCGCTAAATCCATTTTGGGTCCCCATGTCCCAAAATCTACCATCCTCCATCCTTCTATTAGCCATCATAAAAATCCTATTCCCTCCATTCCTACATAAGATCAACAAAGGCACATATCAGGACACATCATCCATCATCATCCCCCTACACGATCTTCCATATCCTCTCCATCTCACAAAGCTTCTCCTAACCATCTTCCCAAAGCTTACCACAGCAATGTGAATGCCAACTTCAAAATGCATAAAGCTAAAATCCACACCTAGGCAATCATATGTCTATTCTAAAAGACATAATCCAAAAAGGCAAAATCCAATCAAAGAATGCAAAACAATGCAAAAGCCTATGAAAAGAAAATCCAAAACCATGTGGATCCCAAAGAAAAAAGTTGAAACCCAATGCATAATGGCATCCACCATTTTTTATCCCCCATCCAGTGACTCGTGTCCCCCATCTCCTAACTCCATCTTGGGTGCCTATATCCCCAAGCGCACTTCCACAAATCCTCCATCAAGCCCACATCTACCATCTATCCCCCATATGCTCTTTTCACACTCATCCCAACATGTGCCAATGTTGATCCTGCAAGCATCCCCATCTCATGCTCCTTTCCAGCCTTTTCATCCCTCCATCTCCTACCATCAATCCCATCTAATCCGATCTATTGCATAAATCACACATCCGGTGTACCAACAGCTAGCAACAAAATTGAACATTCCAACAGCCAGTGAAAAATCCCAAAAAAGCCAAAAACAACTGAAGAAAGCCAAAATCATTCTAGCGAAGTCCAAAGTCAAAAAGTCAAAAAAATAAAGAAAAATAAAGTGTCCACTGGTGAAAACTTGGCAATTCAAGCGCGTTGGACAAGTACCATGATAAAAACTTGGCAAACAAGCGTCATGCGTAATCTAGCCATCCCTAGCTTAGCCTATCATCCTCATGCTTTTGGTCACATCTTGCCATGCAGCTCCATCTTCCAATTTATCCACCTATCTTTCATCCTCTAGCTTTTATCTATCACTATCCACTTATCTTTTGCAACCTCACCCCGTCATCACAGCTATCATCCATCTCCCTCGTGCCTTCAGCTTTTCTATCCTAGCTTCAATCCTATCACATCCATTGTAAGACCTCCTTCTGCATGTCATCTTCTGACTAGGGGCACTGTATTCCTTGGAGATCTTGTCTTGTCCATCCTCCCTTGTCATTGGTATCTTGCTCTAGGCTATCCTCATGCAAATCCAATGTCATCCTCTCATTAGCCATTCACTCTAGCGCCATCCATCATTTCAGCTACCACCAACCTTAGCATTGTCTGCATCCTTGGTCGCACATCTATCATCATCATTGGATGCATCCTGCCAAATCCATATCTTCTGTTATCACCTCATCCTTAACTTTTGCATCTTGCACCAACTTAAGCCATCCTGCTATCTTATCATCCAGAGCTCCTGTACAGCTTGTAAATAATCTTGTATCCAACGCTTGTATCATACTTTGTATCATAGCTTGTATATCCAATCTTGTCCAAAACAACTTGTACATTTGTATCATATCTTGGTCCGTCAGCTTGTACATCCTCTTTAGCTTAGTACCATTGTATCTATCCAGCTTTCATGTCAGTTCATCCTTGATCAGCATCTTCCACACATCGCACAAATCTTGGTTAGCTATTACAATGCATCCTTTAGCTAGATCTCTTGTCACCAAAGTGTTATCCTTCTTAGTTTAGCTTGCTAGATGCATCCCTAATCCAAATCCAACAGCTTAGGTGCTCTCCGATAGATCCTTACAGGATATAGCTTTCCTCATGTCTGATCTTGGTTCGTTAGTACCTTATCCTACCCATCTCGTTGGCAAATGGTTCTCTTTTGGATTTTTCCTTTCTTTTAATTTGGAATCTTCCCTTTTGGGTCTTGAAGTATCTTTTCCAAGAAATCTTTTTGTTCCCTCCTCAAGGTTGCCACGATCTTCCATATCATGGTATGCTACGAATGGGGCTCTTTGAGCGTACGGTTTTGATCAAGTCTTTCATTTGTTTCTTTTTTTCTTATGGGTTACCCAATGTCGATTCCACACTATTTCCTCTGGGTTTCATGTGTGATGCTAGGGTAATCCTTGTGTGTTTGTTTCGAGTCAGTCCATCAGTCCTCTGGACGGTTGGTGACATGGCCTTGATGTTCTTGGTAACCTTGGCAATTAAGCAACAGTCCTATAGCAAATATAGTGCTCAACTACATGGTGGTACTTCTCTTTAAAGTATCCCCCTGCTCAAAAAGCTTCAATGGATTCCCTTCATCTCCATTATCCCCCATCCATATCCAGCATCCATCTCTCCTACCACAGCTTGTGCAACCGTATCTCTCAGAATCAATCATCACTCTTAGCTTTAGGGATCCACAATCCTAGTCTTAGTGATCCACCCATCAAATCAATCTACCAAGCCTCATCTTTCGAGATCCACAATCCTAGTCCTAGGGATCTCTGATACCCATCTTCCATCAATCTCACTCTTTGAAATCTTGTTGCCTCAGCTTTATCTCATCCCATCATCCCTTCCCTTATCCTGGATTCCATTTTATGGCGCTCCGCTCCTTCATCCTCCATCTCCCCTAAAATCTTAAGCTTATTTACTCTTGTGCCTCTGATTCTCCCTTTATCATTCTCCCATAGTGAGAGTTTGAGCTAATTTAGCCCCTTCTCTTTGCCAATCTAAGTCTCCTTGCTCATCCCAGATTCTTGTATTTTTTCAAGAAATCGTCGAGCCTCGTTTTCTCTCCCCGCCGCCTTCTTAAGGGGGCATCATGTAGTCTAGTCTCTCCTTCTTACCTAAGACTACGACAACTGTGTTGCTCCATAAAGTCATCTCCATGTTGTTTATATTTGAACTTCTTTGAAATAGTGTTGTTTCAACACTATGTCAAAGAGGGGCAAAATGTAGACAATTAAAAATCCTTCAGAAAATAAAGTATTTTTATTTTCTAAAAAGTCCCTGATGACATCATCATTTATTAATTATTTATTTTATTTATTTATTTATTTATTTTTATGCCATTAAATCCCTTTATCTTCATTAAAAATATTTAATTAAGAAATCCCTCCCAAAAATGTTTAAATCTTATTTAAACATCATTTCCTTATTTATTAATTATTTAATTAATAAATTGACCAAAAATTCAAAAATAAATTATTTATTTATTTTTTGCCCAAAACTTGGCCAATTTCCTTAATACCACTAACCTCTTCCAAAATCTTCTAATCCTTCTTTAATTTTGATTAAAGGCTAATCCCATCATTTCCTACCCCTAATCCCAACTCAAAATATTTAATTAAGATTAAATATTAATCCTCATGTTTATTAAAAATATTTTAATAAATATCTCCTCAACCCAAACCCTTGAAATAAATAAAACTTTATTTATTTCCTAAAAACCTTATTTATCCTCATCTTAGGACGTTCTAGACTCTTCTAGAAACTCTTCATCCTCATCCAAAGCCTAGACTCTTCTAGAAGATGCCAATCCTTATCTTTAATCCTAATCCTAATCCCCTTCTAACCTTATCACATTCCCTAAACATGGGTTAAGACTTGCTAACCCAAGCCAAAGTTAACAAATATCTCCTCCTTCACCCACCCTCATTTATTGCCATCCACTTGCCCATCTCTAACAAACCTAATATAATATTAACCCAAGCCTAATCCAAGCTTTAATCATTTGCACATTCCTAAGTCAAGCTTAAGACTTTCTTAATCCAACCCAAGTCAAAATATCTCAACTCTCTCACAAATATCCCAACCATAAAACTAAAGAAAAATAAAGTCCACTAGTGAAAACTTGGTAATTCAAGCGCCTTGGACAAGTACCATGATGAAAACTTGGCAAACAAGCATCATGCATAATCCAGCCATCGCCAGCTTAGCCTATCATCCTCATGCTTTTGGTCACATCTTGCCATCCAGCTCCATCTTCCAATTTATCCACCTGTCTTTCATCCTCCAGCTTTTATCTATCACTATCCACTTATCTTCTACAACCTCACCCCATCATCCCAGCTATCATCCATCTCCCTCGTGCCTCCAGCTTTTCCATCCTAGCTTCAATCTTATCACATCCATCGTAAGACCTCCTTCCGCATGTTATCTTCTGACTAGGGGCACTGTATTCCTTAGAGATCTTGTCTTGTCCATCCTCCCTTGTCATTGGTATCTCACTCTAGGCTATCCTCATGCAAATCCAATGTCATCCTCTCATTAGCCATTCACTGTAGCGCCATCCATTAGCTCAGCTACCACCAACCTTAGCATTGTCTGCATCCTTGGTCGCACATCTATCATCATCATTGGATGCATCCTGCCAAATCCATATCTTCTGCTATCACCTCATCCTTACCTTCTGCATCTTGCACCAACTTAAGCCATCCTACTATCTTATCATCTAGAGCTCCTACACAGCTTGTAAATAATCTTGTATCCAACACTTGTATCATAGCTTGTATATCCAATCTTGTCAAAAACAACTTGTACATTTGTACCATATCTTGGTTCGTCAACTTATACATCCTCTTTAGCTTAGTACCATTGTATCTATCCAGCTTTTGTGTCAGTTCATCCTTGATCAGCATCTTGCACACATCGCACAAATCTTGGTTAGCTATTCCAATGCATCCTTCAGCTAGATCTCCTATCACTAAAGTGTTATCCTTCTTAGTTCAGCTTGCCAGATGCATCCCTAATCCAAATCCACCAGCTCAAGTGCTCTCTGATAGATCCTTGCAGGATATAGCTTTCCTCATGTCTGATCTTGGTCCGTTAGTACCTCGTCCTACCCATCTCATTGGCAAATGGTTCTCTTTTGGATTTTCGCTTTCTTTTGATTTGGAATCTTCCCTTTTGGGTCTTGAAGTATCTTTTCCAAGCAATCTTTTTGTTCCCTCCTCAAGGTTGCCACGATCTTCCATATCATGGTATGTTGTGAATGGGGCTCTTTGAGCGTACAGTTTTGATCAAGTCTTTAGTTTGTTTTTTTTTTCTTGTGGGTTACCCAGTGTCAGTTCCACGTTGTTTCCTTCGAGTTTCATGTGTGATGTTGGGGCAATCCTTGTGTGTTTGTTTTGAGTCAGTCTGTTAGTCCTTTGGATGGTTGGTGACACAACCTTGATGTTCTTGGTAACCTTGGCAATTAACCAACAGTCCTATAGCAAATCTAGTGCTCAACTACATGGTGGTACTTCTCTTTGAAGTATCCCCCCGCTCAAAAAGCTTCAATGGATCCCCTTCATCTCCATTATACCCCATCCATATCCAGCATCTGTCTCTCCTACCCCAGCTTGTGCAACCGTATCTCTCAGAATCAATCATCACTCTTAGCTTTAGGGATCCACAATCCCTCAAGAAGAAGAAGAAGCAGTAGATGGAATAGAAGAAGAATATAGACAAGAAGAGGAAGAAGAATTCCAAGTGCTCCATCCACCTATAAGCTTGAAAATTTTGCAAACACTGTGAGATAGACAATGAGTTCCTTTGTATTCTTCATGCTCATGTGGACCTACAAAACCAATTTATACAATTCTACCAATCACAAAAACAAGCAAAATTAGGTGTCTACAGTATTAATGGTATAAAAAAAATTGAGCAAAATTGTAAAATAGTAGAAGATAATAAATGTGTTTAAAATGAGAAATATATTTAACTCTATATTTGATTAAAATATCTATATTTGAATAACATTTTACAAATTACAAAAATAAGCATCAATGTAAAACTAGTAATAAATATATATTTAAAATAAAAAATATAAAACATTGAAGTCTATATTTGAAATTGGTAAGGAAAATAGATAGGAAGAAGAGACACAATGCGTCATAGTTCCTACCTAACACATAATGGTTGTAGAGGTGGAGATGAGTGAGAATCTAAATTAACATTGTGAATGCATTAATTTTTGCCTAGAAATGCACTTGTGATCTGATAGGATTGCTCATATTTTGTTAAATTCTCGTCCTAGAAATGTGCTTGTGATCTGATAGGATGGCTCATATTTTGTTGTTAAGTTCTTGTGCTATATTATTATATCTTTTGGCATTTAAGCCCAAGAATAAGAGGCCAAAGTCCCCAATATGGCACTAAGTACTTAATATCATACTACGATCAATACATATGCTTTAGACAAATTTGCGCCTTCTACATTGACAACTTAAATTATGTGCAATGAGGAAAGATATTCATACCAATATTTGAATTATAGAACTTGAAGAAGTGATGAAGCATTTGGAGTATCACATTATATGTTTATGCATACCATGCATGCTACTAGAGAATCATAAGTAGTTGAAAAAACTCCCCCAACTATGTATTATTCTCATCTTGATTATCAAATGAAACTCACATTATTTTTAATCATTAGCACTGGACAAAAATTAGGATAGAGATAGATAGAGATAAATAGTAGCATACAACAATAACAACATAAATATATATGCAGAGGAAAAAAGGATAGATAATATAGAGGAGGAAGAGGAAGAGAGATAAAATAGTAAGATAAAGTGATACCAACATAAGTTGTGTGTTTGTGGGAAAGAGAGAGAGAATTAAATATAATTATTTTTCTTAATTAAACAAATAGTCAAAATAAAATTATGGTTATAATAAAAAATTAAAATATATTATATTTTAATTAATGAAACTAAGAATTTAATTTTTTTATTAAAACTCACATTTCTATAAGAAAAAATGAAATGTATTGAAATATAAAAATACTTTATAAGTAAAACTAATTGTTTAATTTTACTCAATTAGAGAAGGTTTACTATTTAATGTTTTGTATTTTCAAAATTTTCATAAAATAAAGTAATTTTTAATTATGAAATAATATCTATATGATTTAATAATTACATTTGTAAGTAATAAATATGATGTAATAAATAAGAAATAAAATATAACTATTTAATTTTAATACATAGTTTATAAAAACTTAACAATAATTTATATATCTTTTAGAATTGAATTATTTATTTTTTGTGGTTATTTCTTTAGTATTTTTTTATATAAAATATAATTATTAATTTAATATTAAAATATATATTTAAGTTTTAAATGTATTTAAACTAAATGATAAAGTATTTAAATAAAAAATATTAATAATAATTGATGATATAATTTATAAATTGTAACACTTATCAATTATACATATTACAAACATTATTATAAAATATAATTAAAAAATAATATTGTTTAATTTATTTTTATAAAAGTAAAATAATAGTAATAATTTAACTACCTTTTTTAAAAAAAATAAAGTTTAAAAAAAATTAGAAATTCAAATACAAATATATAACATATTAAAAAGACATATTTATTAGTTATATATATATATATATATATATATATATATATATATATATATATATATATATATATATATATATATATATATATATATATATATATATATATATATAGAAGTATAATTTGAACTTATGCATTACATGAAGTTTTAGGAACGAGTTATATCAAATAGTCAAAAAAAAAATCAATGTAAAACTAATAATAAATATATTTAAAATTAAAAATAAAAAATATTTAATAGATTGTGATAATTAATATTGATTAGACATGTTGTGTGAGGTGGAAGATAAAATGATTGAAAAAATAAAATCCTATCAACTTGTCACAAATGTGAAAAAGATAAAGTTGTAATTAATACATTCATTAATGCAAGATGAAGGTGCTAGAAAATATTTGTATTTTTTGTTGAAGAAAATTAATTTTCTCCCCCACCAAAAATAGTATGGATCAATAGAATGGATGAAAAATATGATTTATAAAATAATGAAAAATTAGAAAAAGATGTAAACATTTGAAATTTCATATAATCTTTTAAATTCTTTGATTTGATTGGTTAGTGTGAATGTTATATTTGCATTGACATGAATGCATAAGTATTCCTGCCATGGGCAATAACTAATAATTTATATTGATTAGACATATTTGTGAGGTGGAAGATAAAAATAATTGTTTTTTTTCTTAAGTTTATCCACTTGTCACAAATGTGGAAAAGATAGAGTTGCAATTAATGCATTCATTAATAGAGGTGTTCGAAAAATAATTGTTTTTTTTTAAGTTTATCCATTTCTCACAAATATGGAAAAGATAAAGTTGCAATTAATGCATTCATTAATGGAGGTGTTAGAAAAAATATTTGTATTTTTGTTAAAGAAAATTGAATTTTTTCATTGCCTTTTTCATGATGAGCCAATACAATTTTTAAAAGTTGCATTTTTTAATTCCAAAAAAATATGCAAATTAATATAGCTTTTGCAAACATTAGTATATCTTGAAATTTTTTGATTATGTAACTAATATGGAACCTTATGATTCCATTAGTTTCCTGCCAAAGGTAGGAACTAATAATAATCGGGGTTAACAAGGAAACACATTCTATTTTAATTTGTGTATGCTTGTCATATTATTTACCTTCAAGACTCTTCTTAGCCTTCAAAAATAAACATTCTAGATAGTTCGCCCACTCCTATCATTTATCCCACCTAATACAAAACATTATGAAATTCAATCTAGAACTTGAAATTTATTTTACTCCCTATTTTGATATTTATCCACTTTGACTTTAATGTCAACTTGAGAGAGTACAGATATCTTTAAAATGCATAGTTTTCTAGGTTTCATTTTATTTTTATAAAGAGTGAGCACCTAGATCAAACCTTTCATAATGTTGAAGATTGAATACAACTCGACCATTAAAATGCACTTTTAAATCTATTTACTTCACTACATCCAAAAGTGTGGAATTAATGATTACTTTTTCTGTGATTTAAGGTTTCAAATGAATATTCAATCAAGAGACAATTAGAATGAATTAAATAAATATATTTATATAAGATCACGAAACATCAAATTATAGAATTATGTGTTTCATTGGCTTTTGGAAAAATGAACAAAAATCCCAAACTAAAATGTAGCATTTACAAGGAAGGAAAAAAAACTTGACAAAAAAATTAAGTGTCCCCTTAGTAAGATGTTGTGTTTTAGTTTAGTGTTTAGATGTTATCAATGAGTAGTAGACAAAAGACTATGTCAATTAAACCATCTTTACATATGAGTACTCGAATGATTATCTTATCATATATCAAAACATTTTTCAAGAGAAACATAACACTAAATAATAATATATAACTTAATATTGATGTGTGGTAGCTTTGGTTGGATAAACCTATATAATTATCTATGAGTTATAGTTATATGTGTGTTTATTATTATATGAGATAAATTAATATTATAATGATATATAACTATGGTTAGAATATTAATTATGAATTAACAAACAAACATGTCAATGGCTTCACTTATTTATATGAGAAGAGTTGCCTTTGGAAAACAGATACCACTTACAATGGTAGTGTTAATACATTTGTAGCAGATCCTCGAGAACTTAACATGGTATCAAAGTGAGGGCTCCAAATGCAAGATCATGCACTTAAGCTTATTACTGCAATGTGAGTCTAGTTAGATGATAAAAAGGGCAGATCTTGAAATACTCAATGTCTTCAATCGCAGATCAATACTTGTACCCCATATCTTTGGCTTGAAGAATGTCTATAACCAACCCGACCAATAATTCAATCTGATTTTGATATGAAAAATCATCATAAGTGGTTGATTTGAGGAGGATACAAGCTCAGACATGATGCCAAAGACTTGGAACTATGACTCAACCAGTCTGTGTCAAACATGCAATGACTCAAGTTGAATGCTTGGATCTTGACTTGACTACTAATGACAATGTGATGTTTGAAAGCCAAAGTGGACCTGTGATGCCAAGTCAATGTCTTTAAGGATTGACTTGGTAGATTTCGTAAGTTGCAAAGATGAAGCTTGTTGTCAACTTGAGAATGATCGGCAATGGAGGCTTAACAAAAACTCTCTTTATGGCCAAGAGACAACCAATTCACCATGCTTGGATGATTTAATTCACATAGGACAACCATGCATTTTTTTGTCATATTTCAACCAACATAGAAGCTAAGTGAATACAAGCATGGGATGAGGAGCTCTCAAAAAAAAAAAAAAAACTCCACGTGCTTTCACTTGCTAATGTTATTGTAGCATTGAATACTATTAGAAAAGAGAATTTGTTGACATACATATCTCTGAATTATATATCTCTCAATGTTGTGTATTAGTATTGAGACTTAATTGTCATATTTCAAACTCACCCATGTTAATGTGATTTCCTTGTCTCTAAAGGATTCAGATTCATCAATATTCACATGTGGCAATATAGAGAGGATGGCATTACAATAGGGACAATGTACAAGTCAACAATAAACTAGTACTATCACAAGTTCTACGTCATTGATGGATTATAGGTGCAATATCCCACATCATCGACATAGTATAGATGCAAGGTCCCACTTCATTAGTGGAGGTACGTATAATGTCATTTGTGCCAACATATGGGTGACATGTATTTAGAATGGTAAGCCTATTATTGATTTATTTAAAGTTATTACTAAGACTCTAAATAATATTGACATTCTTATTTATACACTATAAGAATTAATTTCCTTGATCTATTCTAAGATTATTTTTGCAAAAAAAGGATGGCTGATACCAGATTCAAAGGGAGTCTAACACTTCTTCAAAGGTAATGGGGCTCAGAAGATTAATGTTCAGAGGGAGCCTAACATGTTATTAGGGGCAACCTTGAAAAAGATGGAGAAGAGTGAGGATGTTATTTAGTTAACCTTCAGTGAACTCGATCATTGATTAAGAGGGAGTAAACCATGTTGAGATAGTTTCTCTAGTGTTCTCTACATTTTTGCAATCAAGAGGACCATGATTTATACATCATGAATGTGATTTTAATGTGCCTACCCCTTGTGTACATCATTAGGAAGTGACGAATTCCAAATCATCATCACTTGTATTTGGAGAAGTTGTTGTAAGGTGACAATCTTCCAATAACTTGTATTACGAGATCAAATAAATTGAGTAAATGGTGAATGTCTTGCATTGCAACATTCTAGAAGACCATTAAGTATTTGGTAAATATCATTGATATTCTGGAAGACCAATACTCGTGATAGCAGATGTGGTATCACACCTTATTTGAGTAATTGGTGAATATCGTATGATATTTTAGGAGACCAATACTTGTGATAACAGATGTGATATCACACCTTATTTGAGTACTTGGTCAATATTAGATGTCAATATTATTGGAGATCAATACTCTTGATACCAAATGTGATATCAAAACCCTATTTGAAGTAATTGGTAATTATCATATG
This sequence comes from Cupressus sempervirens, assembly GCA_028749045.1. Lineage (NCBI taxonomy): Eukaryota > Viridiplantae > Streptophyta > Pinopsida > Cupressales > Cupressaceae > Cupressus > Cupressus sempervirens. The sequence goes on from CM053789.1 coordinate 331,691,150, forward strand.
TTGATGTTCTAGAAGACCAATACTCATGTTCAGGGATAACTTTAATAAACCCCTCCCGATAAAAATATGTAAAATGCTAGCGACTTCAACATTAAATATGTAGGAAAAAATTCTAATCGAGGGCAATTTTTTCATTCGAGGCAAGAGAGAAAATTATTTTCTACTGACAAAATTTTCCTTTCCATATCAAAATTTAATAATAGCTGTGGCGAATTAATTTAATTTTTTTTGGTATGCAAATAAATTTAGGCAATTTTTTTTGTTGGTTATAAATATTTTTGTAATGTAAAAGGCAAATTAATTATTTTATATAACACAAAATATTAATATAGTTGGCTAATATGGCAGTTTCCAAAGAGGGATTATTTAAATTTTTTGGTGAGTTTATAGAGTCACAAGTGGTCCATGGCCCACATGCCAAGTGTACACTATACAATGTACTTGTAGTATACCAATCCATTAAGATTTAGTTAATAATGGGTCATTTTTTATTGTCAACTTGGTCATCGTCACTTTTAATGTTGTCATTTTTATGCTGAAAGGAATTAATTTGGACCATTGATGTAATATAGATCAATGGCTTCAACTCTGTTTTGGGCCTAATTTTAAATGACATACCATAAAGTATAAATCTTCCTGAAATTAGCACATATGTCGCAAAGACCAAAACATAAAATAGTTGGCTAAACGAGGTTAGTTGGAGACACATGTCAGGAAAATGGTAGGCAATACCCAACCTGAGGGAAAATTTTATTTTATTTTAAGGATGAAATAACATTGTCCAATAAGAAAACAATAGGGAAAGGTTGGTGAAAATTTTAAAATAATTGTGTTCTACATGTAGATTACATTGGCAATTGGACCAAGATTTGGGACCAATTATGTGTAAACTAATGAGCGATTAGCCTAGGATTCGAACCCAAATTATTTAATATCTCGATGATGTGATTGACCCCATATGTAGGTTTTATTCCCCAAATTGTGATTTTCCAAAGAAACAGAATAGCCAATTGGCAAAGATTCGCCACTAAAAAAATCACTACTCATGAAATCAAATTTGTTATAAAAATTTTGAATATCTTTTGATCAAAGATATTCTTATATTGAGGAGATATATTATCATGTGTTTATCCTCCCTAGCTAAGAGGGAGTTTTGATGTGTGGTAGCTTCAATTGGATAAACCTATATATAATTATCTATGATATATAATTATATGTGTGTTTATTGTTATATGAGATAAACTAATATAATAATAACATATATGTTAGATTGTGGTGACTGATAAGGAAAGTATTGTACATACTTCATAAATAGTGGGGTTCAGGGCATCGCCTCGAAAAAAAAAAATTTGGAAGTAGCCGACATATTATGGCCGACATATGGCCGACATGTTATAACCCTAAAGCAATTTAATACTTGTATAAAAAGGGCTTAGGATTGGGTATTTTTTATGTGTGGTGATACGAAATTGGTTCTTGCGGCGGTATTGAGCTGTAAGGGATTACGGATTGTAATCAGGTTGTAATCACTGGATTGTAATAAGATCGGACTTGCTGTTTGGTGGACGTAGCCCAGGGATTGGGTGAACCACGTTAAATCTTGGTGCCTTGTGTTCATTTCTGTGTGTTCTATTATTTTTGTTATTGGTTATATTTGCATGTAGTTTTTATTTATGTCCGTGGTTTATCCTAACAATATATAACTTTGGTTATAAATTAATATAATAATAATATTATAACAATGGTTATAATATTAATTATTAATTAACAAATAGACATGTCCCTTAGAGGGACATGTTTTTTCATGGATTCACTTATTTATATGGAGAGTTGTCCTTGGCAAACACATACCAAATACAATGGTAATGTTAATACATTTGTAGTAGATCCTTGGGAACTTAACACTTAACACATTCATAATATTTTTCTAAATATTTAAACATTAGATTGATCTTTCCCCATGTGTGTGTGTTTGTGTGTGTGTGTGTGTGGTGTGTGTTAGACCCATTTGTGCATGTATCTAATTATAGTTATCATAAATATTAGAGTAATTCGATTAAACTTTAAACTTTAAGCAATATTCGATAAGGTTTTGTATTAAACCTTTGATCATTACTTCTAATTTGCATTTCTTTAATCTATCTAGACTTCCCTAAAATTTTAGAGAACCTCCATATTTCAAATGAGTGTATAACATCCTTGTACAAGTAAAGTCAATCGGAGGTTTAAACCATTGGCACTCAAATATGACTTGAGTTGCTCAAAAAAGAGAAAAAGGTTTAACGTGTGATAAACTCTAATTCGTAGTCTAATATCTTCCTCCAACCAATTGTATAATCAAAGTGCAATCCACAATTGATTTTTTGTAGCACAAAAAATGCCATCTAAAAATTTGATATAGTTTGATTGACTATAAATCAGTCTAAATGCTACAAAAGATAGCTAAACTCTTATATCCACCATTTTATAAATTATTTATTATGCAGTTATTAGTAACTACTTAAATTTCATACACTAAGACTTGATTCTCAAGTTAAATGTGTTCAATAGTAACAAGTGCCACACAATAGTTAGTATTTGCCAATTATATATATAATATTTAATAGTAAAAATATAGTGTTGAAATAGAATTTGATTATACAAATATAATACATTTATAAATGAAAGCAATGATAATGTCATAATATAATATACATATATAAAATAGCATTTACTTAATATCTAAATCTATGCATAAATGGGTATCACACCTTATTTGAGTAATTGGTGAATATCATATGATATTTTGGAAGAGCAATACTTGTGATAACAGATGTAATATCACACCTTATTTGAATACTTGGTCAATATCGATTGTTGATATTATGGGAGACCAATACTCTTGATGCCAGGTGTGACATCAAAAACCTATTTGAAGTAATTGGTAAAGATCATGTGTTGATGTTCTGTAAGACCAATACTCATGAATCAGGGATAACTTTAAGAAACCCCTCTCGAGAAAAATATGTAAAATGCTAGCGACTTCAACATTAAATATGTAGGAAAAAATTCTAATCAAGGGCAATTTTTTCATTCGAGGCAAGAGAGAAAATTATTTTCTACTAACAAAATTTTCCTTTCCATATCAAAATTTAATAATAGCTGTGGCGAATTAATTTAATTTTTTTTGTTGGTTAAAAATATTTTTGTAATGTAAAAGACGAATTAATTATTTCATATAACAAAATATTAATATAGTTGGCTAATATGTCAATTTCCAAAGAGAGATTATTTAATTTTTTGGTGAACTTATAGAGTCACAAATTGTCCATAGCCCACATGCCAAGTGGACACTGTACAATGTACTTGTTGTATACCAATCCATTAAGATTTAGTTAATAATGTGTCATTTTTTACTGTCAACTTGGTCATCGTCACTTTTAATGTTGTCATTTTTTATGCTGTAAGGAATTAATTTGGACCGTTGATGTAATATAGATCAATGGCTTCAACTCTATTTTGGGCCTGATTTTAAATGACATACCCTAAAGTCTAAATCTCCCAAAAATTAGGACATGTGTCGCAAAGACCAAAACATAAAATAGTTGGCTAAATGGGGGTAGTTGGAGACAAAAGTCAATAAAATGGTAGGCGATACCCAACCCGAGAGAAAATATTATTTTATTGTAAGGATGAAATAACATTGTCCAATAAGAAAACAATAGGGAAAGGCTAGTGAAAATTTTAAAATAATTGTGTTCTACATGTAGATTACATTGGCAATTGGACCAAGATTTGGGACCAATTATGTGTAAACTAATGAGTGATTAGACTAGGATTTGGACCCAAATTATTTAATATCTCGGCGACGTGATTGACCCCATATGTAAGTTTTATTTGCCAAATTGTGATTTTCCAAAGAAATAGAATAGCTAATTGGCGAAGATTCACCACTAAAAAAATCACTGCTCATGATATCAAATATAATATCAAAATGTTAAATATCTTTTGATCAAAGATACTCTTATATTGAGGAGATATATGATCATGTGTTTATCCTCCCTAGCTAAGAGGGAGTTTTGATGTGTTGTAGCTTCAATTGGATAAACCTATATATATTTATCTATGAGATATAGTTATGTGTGTTTATTATTATATGAGATAAATTAATATTATAATAATATTATAACTATGGTTATAATATTAATTATTAATTATTAATTATTAATTAACAAATAGACATGTCCCTTAAAGGGACATGCTCTTTCATGGATTCACTTATTTATATGAAGAGAGTTGTCCTTGGAAAACACATACCAAATACAATGGTAATGTTAATAAATTTGCAACAGATCCTTGGGAACTTAACACTTAACACATTCATAATCTTTTTCTAAATATTTAAACATTAGATTGATCTTTCCCCATGTGTGTGTGTGTGTGTGTGTGTGTGTGTGTGTGTGTGTGTGTTGTGTGTGTTAGACCCATTTATGCATATATCTAATTATAGTTATCATAAATATTAGAGTAATTCGATTAAACTTTAAACTTTAAGCAATATTCGATAAGGTTTTGTATTAAACCTTTGATCATTACTTCTAATTTGCATTTCTTGAATGTATCTAGACTACTCTAAAATTTTAGAGAACCTCCATATTTCAAATGAGTGTATAACATCCTTGTACAAGTACAGTCAATTGGAGGTTTAAACCATTAGCACTCAAATATGACTTGAGTTGCTCAAAAAAGAGAAAAAGGTATAACATGTGATAAATTCTAATTCATATTCTAATATCATCCTCCAACTAATTGTATAATTAAAGTGCAATCCACAATTGATTTTTTCTAGCACAAAAAACGCCATCTAAAAATTTGGTATAGTTTGATTGACTATAAATCAGTCTAAATGCTACAAAAGATAGCTAAACTCTTATATCCACCATTTTATATATTATTTATTATGCAGTTATTAGTAACTACTTAAATTTCATATACTAAGACTTGATTCTCAAGTTAAATGTGTTTAATAGTAACAAGTGTCACACATTAGTTAGTATTTGTGAATTATATTTATAATATTTAATATTAAAAAATTAATAGTAAAAATATAGTGTTGAAATAGAATTTGATTATACAAATATAATACATTTATAAATGAAAGCAATGATAATGTCAAAATATAATATACATATATAAAATAACATTTACTTAATATCTAAATCTATGCATAAATAGTAAAAAGTAAAAAGTAATAATTTACTTTGTATTAATCTTATGAATTTAGAAGTAATTTTAAAATAATACATCAAAATAATATTTATAAGAAATATATTTCTGTCATAGAAAATAGAATAATTTCAATATTTTTATATTATGGAAATTTGAATGACACAAATGATGAATAAATTGGCAACTCGTTAGCTTTTAATAAAATCTGTATATAAGATGTCAAATTTAACCAATCATCATGAAGAAAAATCATTGATTTCATTTTGTTATTTAAATATTTTACACATTACTTCAAAAAATTTAAGAACTCTAAGAAAATAAAAACACTTTATTGCACTTTATTGCAATTGATTAAAATGAATTCAACTGTAATCGATAGCAAATACCAAAAACTGAGTTGCTTTTTCCAAAATATTTTTCCTGATGTATGATGTTCAAAAATGATCTATTTTTATAATAAATATATAATAGATATTGGAATAAGAGAGCATACCAGTTATTTCAACTTCAGTTTGAGTGAGAAGCATATAACCCAGACATCCTTTGAAATCATTTCCCATTTTATAATCATAACCTGATCCAAGTATCCAGCCGTCCAGCAGACGCACTCTGTCCCATCTCCCTAAAATGTTATGCTCCTTAATTATCTCCAACCCATTTCTGGCTTCCTCAAACGTAGCCAGACGCCATCCAATTGGAGTGCTGAAATAACTCCTTTCAATCTTCTGAAAAGGCACGCTTACTATCTCCGCCATAGCCTTCAAATTTCTCTCGTCACCTTGCTGAGCTGGATCAATACAACTCTAAGATCTAACCTTGAAACTGTACAAGGAAAAAATATATACAAGATTAAATAGAAATAAAGAAAAAGAATTACAATTTTCTTCTTTTTGATAATAGATAATTAAGCATAATCTGAAACTCAATGAAAAAAAAACATACACAATTTTATTTAAAACATGCGACAAATTCTAATTCACGTTGTAGAAAACTTATTCTAAATAGAAATTTATTGAAGCAGCAGCCTCAACTGCTTACTTAGAAATACTATTATATCTAAGAAATAAATGAAAATTGTTTAACAAAATGTAAATATAATACCTGGAGGATTGTAAGTACTTGTGACAACGGAACTAATATCTGTTCTGCACAAGGCGTTGCAAAAATTTGTTTCGTTCCATGGCCGCACTTTCCCTCTTTATATAATTTTAGTTTCTTATATTTTAGTTTCTTATATTGTAGTTTCTTATATGTAGTGTAGATTCCATTTGCTTTGAAGAGTACAACTAAATGTAGAGAGTTAGTAAGCAAATTCAAATAATGACATTCAAGCGGAGTTGATTAATTTGCATAGGATTCGCAACTTTTCTTGGACAATTGCATAGATTTTTTTGTCCTTTTGCATAGGATTCGCAACTTTAGCATCATTTGTTTGTTTCCTTTCCTTTTGCTTTTTGACCATTAATTTGGTAAGATATAAAGAGAAAAGTAACCGATATAAAAATCGAAGGGCCCACTGTCGGTGGCAATTTACATTATCCTTCTTTTCTATATGGTTTGGAAGAGTTTTATAACTACGTAGTAAGGATTTTAATTACCTTGTGCATGCCTTGGCTTAACTTTTTCTATTATCTTGGAGTTGCTTAATTTATGTCAATTCAATGGCTTTCATTTCTTCCATCTCATTTTCAGTAATCTACTAAATGCACTAAATTATCAAATCGAATATAGTTAACACCACACCTTTACTTATAAGTAAATACAATAAATACAATGATTGAGTCATGTGAAAGATGAATATTGTATTTTAATACATATGTTACATAATTATTTGCTTCATTCTATTGAATTTTTTTTATGATTGTATAATTAATTTTCTCAAAAATGATACTTGACTTCTTAATTTATATTCTAATAGTTTTCTTATTTATTGCTAGTATAAATAAATGATGTCTTATAAAAATAATTATTATTCTTAAAAAGATATTGACTATAAATTATTAAAGAGAGCACTACAAGAAATCTTTTTTTAAATATATTTAAATATAAATATTAGTTTTAAATAATCGCTTAATGTGAAATAAGCTAACTAGCCTTTGAACAACTTAAACATTATTCTAGATCACTCTTAGAATTATATATTAACTCAAATAAAGTTAATTCAAAATCATATATTAATATCTTTATTAATTATAATAAAATATTTGGTCCAAAGATCCTCAAAATAGAACATTTAGTGCACCATCCACTAAAACCAACTCCAGAAGAAGTTATCACAAACCTAATAAATATTAACCAATAGCTTCATTCCTAATATGGGAAGTAACCAAGACAAATACATCACTTCTAAAGTACTTTAAAGTCCACTCTTAGTAGCATTCAAAAATGACATTTATGTAGCAAAAAATAAACTAATCACATTATACCAATGCTTCTTCTACAATAGTGAATTGAATCTTTATTAAGAAAATGAATGGAGAAGAATTTAGTGGTTCCCTAGACCCAACAGATTACTCTACATTTGTGTGGGAAATTTTTTTGTTTCACCTAGGACATTCCTTTGAAGTGTTCTAGAAACAAAGTATGATGCAATAAAGTATTCATTTTTTTAAAGGAATAAAAAAGGCTAACTTGTCAACTAATTTTTCTTTGATGGATATTTTGAACTTCAATGAATCTAATAATCCAGGATAATCCTCAACTTAGGCTACTTTCACAAGCTCCAACTCAAAAAATCAGTTAACTTTTGAAGGGAAAATATTTTCTAACGTGAACAACATTTTAAAGAATGTCACATATCTTCTTATATTAGATTTAAGAACCATCAATTTTATATTTGTGAAAATTAAAAAAATCATATTTGATGATAAATTTTCAAAAATAAAAAATTATTATTAATTAATTTAATTATAAAACTTAAGCACCACACCCTTTACAAAAAAATTCTACACATTGAACAAATTAATATAAAACTCACACTTGGTAAGTTTAGTAAATATTGGATTAAAGAATACACATGCCACAGTCTACTCATTAAAATTATTTTGACAAAAAAATTAAATTTGATTATGTTCAATTAAAAAACTCTAGTTTCACACTTAGACAAAAATATTACTATAAAGAATGAGGATGATAAATGGAAGAAGAGTTCAATCACCTTATAAAAGAATCAAGGAAATTAATAGCTTTAAATGATTTTTTTGCTATGTTTTTCTTTTTATAGGTAACATTTTGTATTATATTGATAATTAAAGATAGATACAATATTAGTGGTATGGCCAAAACACCTTACTGCCATATCTACCCATACCTTGGCCATACCTAAGCCATTACAAAAAAATTAGAGTTTGAGCACTCTGTAAAAATTAAAACACCCGCCCCCCCGCCCCCCTTATACTAAAAAAGGGGGAACCAAACAAAACAAAATAAGGTGTCCACATGCATTCAACAAAAGCTCTACCATCTAGTATTGTTAATCCTTGAACCAACGCGTTTCTTCCTTGTGAGTAAATGTTGTTATTGTTCGATCTTCCATCACCGAAATCCCCTACCTCGCTTGACGGCGCTTGCCACTACCCTCCCCATCTTCATTGAGTAGTGAGGCATCCACCCAAACTCCCTTTAATGTGAACGCTCCCCCTTCCATCGGGTTCTTCTTCACTATTTGGTGGTGTAATTGTTGCTCTAGAGCAAGCATGCTCTTTCTCAAACGTGGCCTTCACGAAACCTCATTTGTTCTCTGTCGATACCCAAATTTGCTTAGTCAGAAACTCCAGGATCTTTTTCCATCCTTTCTTTGCTTTGGGGATGTGGGCATCTTGTGGATTTGAGGACTACACAACCAATGGCTGAATCAATGTCTGGACCCTCCACCAATTAGCCTCCAAGGCTTTAAACCCATCTCAATTCCCACTCATAGGACAACTCTTTCAATAATGTCTTCCAACCCCAAGAGCCACTACCTGTCCACACATGCTACAACCACACAACGGACCTCCTCCTTCATTCCCCCATTATCAATGTGAGTGCAACAAACAATGATGCCACATTCACATTTGATCTCCTCTTCCAGTATGCGCTCAGGTACTCTGCCCAAACATCTGTTGCACTCCCTCCATGAAAGATGGGTCATCAAACACAAAAAAGTATTTGAGACATGGCGTAGTAATCTAGCCCTCGTAAGTTTGCATCTGATAATCAAAGCCCAGAGTGAAATTTGCCTCCATTTCTATCACATGAGGGAAAAAATGAGTTTTGCCTTCCTTCTATCTACATTTAAACTCCTTGGAACTCTCTGGAACCAGAGTACCAAGTAATGAAGACACTCAAGCTGGCACGCGTGGAGGATTGGGGATCTCTGCATGCCGTGTAATGATTTAATATTGTCAGAGGAAGGAATTATGATGCCTTTCCCTTAAATCACCCAGGACAAAAAGTTTCTTATATGTTTAAATGTCTAATGGCCAAAAACATACTCTCTTTAATCTAATGCAAGGTGTTGTAGGTCCTCAAAATTTTCATTTTGGATACCCATTGCAGAATTAGTCCCCATGTTGGCTAACATGTCTACCACCCTGTTCACTTCCCGGAATGAATGAGAGACCTTGAAGTCATCAAATTCTTGAAGCAAGTCTTTGATCTGGTGGATGTATTTATTGAGGTGCCATGCCTCCATCCTTCCTCTCTTCATGCCGTTAATAATGATCTCTGAATCCCCTTCCAAATGGACTCTTTTCAGGCCTATTTTTTCTCCTAAAACTAGAGCCTCTCTGGCTACATGGCTTTCTACAATGTTATTTGTGTCATCCTGCAATCTTTTGGTCGTAAATGAAAGAAAATTTCACTTATGGTCTCTTGCTACACAACCACACCCCAATACTATTGGGTTTCCCCTAATTGCCCTGTCAAAGTTAATCTTGACCCAACCTTCCTCTGGTGGTGTCCAACTCACCTTTGCCCTTGTGATTGTTGGATTAGCCCTACCAAACCCATAAATGGGCCGGATGTTTTTTCTATGTTAATGTAAATATTATTTTATTAATTTTTGGACTTGGTTGTTATCAAATTTTAGATATTAATTATTTCAAACTTTAAATGATAGCATTCCTATTTTTAGGAGACATAAGACTTTAGATATAATTTTAAGAGTTTATTTAAGAAAATTTTCCACACATTGAATAAATTAATATAAAACTCATATAGTGGAAGTTTAGTATATACTAGATAAAAGAACACACGTGCCCTCTACTCATTTAAATTATATTGATTATAATGAGAAGGGGACAAAATTAAATTTGATTATGCTCAATTAAAAACTCTAGCTTCACACTTTGACAAAGACTATTACTATAAAAAAAGGAGGGTGAATGGAAGAAAGAGTTGAATCACCTTACAAAATAATGGGAAGTAATTAATAGATTTCAATAATTTTTTGCTATGTTAATGTAAATAGTAATTTTGCTATTTTTTTGGACTTGGTTGTCATCTAATTTTAGATGTTAAATATATCAGACTTTAAATAGTTGAATTCCTATTGCTAGGAGACAGAAGACTTTAGATTATAATTTTAAAAATCTAATTAAGAAAATTTTCCACACGTTGAACAAATTAATATAAAATACATATATGGAAAGTCTAGTATATATTAGAATAAAGAACACACATGCCACCGTCTACTCATTAAAATTATATTGATCATATTGACAAGAATGTTGACAGAAAAAAATGAATTTGATTATGTTCAATTTAAAAAATCTAGTTTGGCACTTTCACAAAAACTATTACTATAAAAAAGGAGAATGAATAGAAGAAAGGGTTTAGTAATTTTGCTATTTTTCGGATTGATTGTTATCTGATTTTAGATATTAATTTTGTCAGACTTTAAATGACTGCATTCCTATTGTTAGGAGATGGAAAACTTTAGATTTTAATTTTGAAAGTTTATTTAAGTGGAAGGATAATACAATAGTCGTAATAAAGGTATCTAATTCTTAAAATTAGTGTGAAAGTTTGTGATGATTTTGTTAGATGGCAGATGTTTGTATATCATATTTAATAGCTAGATGTTCTGCTCAAGGTTGAAGTTGTAATGTAATCCTATGCCATTTTAATCAAAAACATTTTACAAATTATACACCTTTAAATAAAAATTCACACGAGAAAATTATATACAAAAAAGAGTATGTAGTGTCATTTCCCAAAGCCATACCATTATACAATGAAATTGGCAAAAGATGGATGGAAAAGAAAATGAAAGAGCCACCTAAAACTATTAAAACCTAAGTGACATGAATGTTCATTTATTCTGTGTACCCAAGATAAAAACATATATTTGAAAAAAAATAAAAAATCAATTGAATGATAAATATACGTGTCCATAAAGTAAAAATGTAATGAGCAAGGAAATAGTTGTAAGATTTTATGAATGACAAGAAAAGCATAGCCATGTCCTTAAAGTTTTTTTGATCTTGATGTGGCGTGACTGCACAGAATAATGATGTCCGTTTAAAGAAATAAATGTGGAAAATTTGTTTGTTTCAGAGAATGACTTTAAGGTGGGTAAATAATTGATAATGTCTAACTTGTGGTAAGAATATTTCCCAACAAAAAAAATAGCATTTTACATTATGGCAAATAAAGTAAAAACGCCTTTAAAAAAGATATTCTTCGCAGTTTAAACCAATGAAATACATACGATCCTTGATTTAATAGATGAAGACATTCAATAACGTTCTTTCATAATAGGAACACATCATATAGGTAATGCTATGTGAAGAGAAAAAAGTCGTTTATTTGTTGGTAAAATATTTTTATATTTTAAAATGGAGTAATTAATGAATATAAAAGTGGAAAAATGAGATATGTATAAAAGTAATACGTTGGATGCAATAAGATTATTTTAAGTCTAGCATTAATAAACTAAAATGAGATAAAAAAAATATAAAAGTGGAAAAATGAGATATATAAATATAAAAGTAAATATTAGAGTTTTCCATTATCTATTTTGTATTAATCTTTATTTTGGTGGTCGTAAAGTTTTCAAAGTTTGTTCAATAGACGTGCCATTTAGAGGTGTTGTATGGATAATAGAATGTTGTGCTTGAAGGTGCCAGAATTTTCTATGCATCATTATTTTCTCGTAACTGTTCAAATTAATGGCGCCTTAATATTTTTACATAAACATTATACATTTTTTTAAAAATTTGATTTTTTTAAAAAATAAATTCCTTATATATCCTTTTAGTTCTTTTCATGGTGGATTTATATATTTTTTAATTTTTACTTCCACTTTCATCTATATATATAATTAATATTTGCCCAAAAGCATATGCTATTGTAATCAGTTTGGTTTAACTAGTTATTAACCAAACTCATTTTTCCAATTTGTATCTCTGATAGGCTCCATTAATTAGTGTTCTAGTAATAAATATTATATTTTTTTGCTCTTTCTTTGTCTAATTAGTGGCATTCATAATTATGGTTTAATTGCCAACTTAAGATAAAATATTTTTTATTAATTTTTTAAGATTATTATTTAGATTTTAATAAAATAAATCACTAATAAATTTTCATTATAAAATAATTGAAGATTCACTAATTTTCTATTATTATTTTTAAGTTTACATTTTAAATGATAAATAATTACTATTCCATTCAATTACATAAACATATACACTTTTTAAAATTTGATTTTTTTTTAAATAAATTCTCTCTATACCCTTTTAATTATTTTCTTGGTGGATTTATATTTCTTTTAATTTTTTACTTCCACTTTCATATATATATATATATATATATATATATATATATATATATATATATATATATATATATATATATATATATATATATATATATATATATAGTTACTATTTGTCAATAGGCATATGCTATTGTATCAGTTTGGTTTAACTAAAACTCATTTTAATCAATTAGAATTAACTACTTTTATTTTTTTAGTGCTTAAATTATTTTCTAAAGTAATGTGTACAATATTTAAATAACAAAATGAAAACAATGTTATTACCGAAAGCTAACAATTTTCAAGCCAATTTGTTTGAATCCACTACCTCATTCGAATTTCCATAATATTGTGAAAAAATATTGAAATTATTTTATTTTCCACTATTAAATAAATATATTTTTTTATAAATATTATTTTAATGTATTATTATAAAATTACTTCTAAATTCATAATATTAATACAAATTTAATTATTACGTTTTCCTCTGTACTTGTTTATACATACATTTAGATATTAAGTAAATGTTATTTTATATATCTATATTATATTTTGACATTGTCATTGCTTTCATTTGTGTACTATAAGAGTAAAATCAATTCTAATTCTACAATATATTTTTATAATTAAATTTTTAATATTAAACATTATAGCTATAATTGCCAAATATTAGCCGCTATGTGACACTTGTTTACTTTTGTAGTCACTAATCTCATTTTACCCCTAATTCTTTCATATTTATGAATTATAAAAAATTATTATTTTAAATGTTATTCATTTAAATATTTCAAAACAAATCTGACCTATAATATTTATTACTAATTTTTAAATATTTGCTACTTGTAAATAAATGTTTACATATTTGACTAAGAATATTTCTTAGTTATTTTAACAAGATTTGGTTTCAAGTTCACTTTTTTGTACACAAGAAAAATAAGTAAACATTATTTATAAATACTTTAACTAATTTTAGTTTTAACAATGATTTTTAAATATGTAATAGTATATTATATTTATTATATTATATTAATGATTGAATTGAATATTCAAGCTTTGATTTTAATAATCATTGTTTTAATACATTATAACACATTCTACAGGAAAGTGACTATTAGTGCCTATATAAGTAAATTCATGCACTCAATTTTGGTATCAAATGACGTCAACTTTTGTCAAATTTTTATGTTGTTTATGTATGTGACTTAAATGCTTGTAGCTATGCATTCAACTTCTAGCCAATAACAATGCACTATATGTTTGCATGAATGTTGATTGTATTCCTATGGGGGGGTATGTTAACATTTCTCAACACATGATTCAGTGGTTATGTGTTACACTCGTGACACAGCTTCACATTGATGTCAACATACAATTTATTTTATGAAGACTAACAGAGCAACTAAGAAACAAGTATTCAATGTGGATTAAGGATTGAAGATAATCTTATGCATACTTGAGTTTATGTTTTTCAGTATCATGTCATGTTGATACAGTTAAGAGCGTGTACTTTAAAATGAAGTCTATATGGAGTTATGACAGTTTTATTGAAGGCATATAAATCATACAACATTTTTGGAAAGCAGGTACTGATATTTTGATTCTATCTCCTCACTAGGATGGAATTGGCTTAAGAGGACTTAGATGAAGGTCGAAGACAGGTCAGAGATGCATTGGTTAAGAGGGCATAATCTGATAATCAACATATGCAAAGTTATGAATGTTGTGAATCGACGGTTAGTTTATAATCTTTAAAATAAACTTTGATTGTGATGTATGTGCATTGTAATATCTTAATGATGTCTGATATTATTATTATAAATTGAGAAAGCCTTTGGGACAACTCAATACTTACTTCCAGGACTTGGTATGAAGGAAAGATTGTTTCCTTGGTTGTATGACATGTAATGAGTAAGAAATGATATGTGGTCATATACATTGTGTTGTTTGGTTAAGTGAGCTTGAATGTGAATATCTTTTTATCAGAGCAAAGATAGATGTTGAGGATGTATTGTAGGCTTCAAAAGAATTGTATTAGCAAAAGATTTGTTGTTTAGTCAGTTCAAGATATTCAATAAGTATATCTAAAAGATTTTCTAGTGAAGACTGAGGCTATTTGGATAGTGAGTTCAGTTTTCCTCCTTACAGCGCCTAACAGGGTTGAAATCTCCTAAAAGGAATTCAAAGTCTCCTAATAGGGACCATGTGCACTAATTGTATTCTATTAACTCCTATCAAGGTTTATCCTTTCATAAGGAACTGTTATGTTTTTCCACCATCTTGTGGGAATCATTCCAGAGTTTTCCCTCTAATCAAGGGTTTCCTTAGCATATCTGGTGTTATTGTTCATGGTTACCTTTTTATGGTTGTTGCATCTATTGTTTACATGTTTTAGAGCTAGTAAAGTTATTGAGAATTGTTTTAAATGTATAATTGGTTCACCCACACCCACCCCTCCCCCCGGCTCTCAATTAACTTGGTGGACTTTACTTTCTAACAATTGGTATTAGAGTGTCAAGACCTTAAAGGAAAAGCTTAATAGCTTGAAGAGATCCAAGACTTTGACATAAAATGGATGAAATGGAACCAAAATAGCGCATTGCACTTCTTTTGGAGTTTCCCAATATCTTTTCTTGGAAATATTCTAATATGTTTGGCATTGACAATATAGTTTTAATAATTGGTTCACCCACACCCCCCAACCCCCCCCCCCCCCCCCGCCTCTCCATTAACTTGGTGGACTTTACTTTCTAACAATTGGTATTAGAGTGTCAAGACCTTAAAGGAAAAGCTTAATAGCTTGAAGAGATCCAAGACTTTGACATAAAATGGATGAAATGGAACCAAAATAGCTCATTGCACTTCTTTTGGAGTTTCCCAATATCTTTTCTTGGAAATATTCTAATATGTTTGGCATTGACAATATAGTTTTAACACTCGATGCTAAACCTATTAAGAAAAAGATTCGTAAAATGAATCCTAGCATCACTCTTCTTGTTAAGGATGAAATAGAGAAACTTTTGGATGCTACCTTTACACATCCTATAGATTATTTCTATTGGATTTCTAAAATTGTGGTTGTCTCTAAGGGTGAAAATATGATAAGGATGTGTACTTATGGTCATGATTTGAACAAGTCTTCTTTCAAAGATAACTTCTGTTTACCCAACATTCATATGTTAGTGGACTCGACTGTTGGACATGTTTTACTATCTTTTATGGATGGATTCTCTGGGTACAATCATATTTTCATTCCTCCTTATTATGAATATAAGACCGCTTTCATTACTCCTTAGGGAACATTTGATTGGGTAATGATTCCTTTTGGATTAAG
Organism: Cupressus sempervirens; assembly: GCA_028749045.1. Taxonomy (NCBI): domain Eukaryota; kingdom Viridiplantae; phylum Streptophyta; class Pinopsida; order Cupressales; family Cupressaceae; genus Cupressus; species Cupressus sempervirens. The sequence goes on from CM053789.1 coordinate 331,707,430, forward strand.
AAATGTGAGTGCTACTTATCAATGATTTATGACTTTAATTTATAATGATTACATGCATAAGATTATCAAAGGCTATGTGGATGACATTCTAGCAAAGTTTATAAAACATAATGAACATGTTCCTACTCTTAGATAAATCTTTGAAAGAATAAGTAAGTATAGTATGTGTCGGAATCCACAAAAATGTGTCTTTGGGATTGACAATGGGAAGCTCTTAGGGTTAATCATAGCTAACAAAGGTATTGAGATAACAAGGAATAAGGCAAGGCTAGTATTCAAAGGTTATTCTCAAGAAGAAGGTATTGACTATGGGGAAACATTTACCCCTGTTGCATGACTTGAAGGAGTTAAAATACTTCTAACATATGTTGCACAAAGGGGATTCAAAGTATATCAGATGGATATCAAATTAGCTTTCTTAAATGGAGTCGTGGATGAAGAAGTCTACATTGAACAACTTAAAGGTTTCGTTGATCCAAGAAAAAAAGACATGGTATGTAAACTTCATAAAAGCTTTATATGAACTGAAGAAAGCTCTTAGAGCATGGTATAAAAGGCTACATGGATATCTCATAAGAATTGGTTTTGAAAAGAAAAATAATAATAGTAATTTTTATGTAAAAGAAGGACCACATGACAAGATATTGTTTGCAGAAATATTTGTAGATGATATCATATTTGGAGGACATCAAATGTTGTGCAAGACATTTGCTGAAGAAATGAGGAAAGAATTTGAAATGTCTATGTTTGGAGACATTAAATTCTTTGTGGGTCTACAAGCTAATCAGATGAAGGATAGTATATTCATCATTCAATCAAAATACATCAAGGAAACATTGAAAGTATTCAAAATGGAGGATTCCAAACTAGTTGGAACACCTATGTGTACTAGACATAAACTCTCAAAGAATGATGATTCAAAGGACGTGAACCAGACTACTTATAGATCAATGATTGGTAAACTTCAATATGTGGTACACACTAGACCTAATATTGCATTGGCAGTTGGCATAGTTGCAAGGTTTTGTGCTAATCCAAAAGAAAATCACATGATGGCAGTCAAAAGACTTATGAGGTATCTAAAAGGAACATATGAATATGGTTTGTGGTATAAGAATGGAATAAATCTTGAGTTGAGAGCCTTTTCTGGTATAGATTGGGCAGGAAGCATTGATGATAGAAAAAGTACCAGTGCAGGAGCATTCATTCTTAGAAAGAGGTTAGTATCTTGGACAAGCAAGAAGCATAATTTTATTTCTCAATCAAAAGCAGAGGTAGAGTATGTTGCTACAACAATCAATTGTTCTAACAGAATATGGATCAAGCAATTAATGTTGAGAATGAAGGAATAAAGCAAGGAACCAATGGTTATCTATTGTGAAAACCCAACTGCAAGCAATATACCCAAAAACATTGTGATGTACACAAAGACAAAACACATTGCAATCAAATATCATTTCTTAATAGAATTGGTTCAAGACAAAGAGGTGAGATTGGAATACGTGACAACCAAGGAGCAGATAACATATATATTTACTAAGGCTTTACCTAAGGATGCATTTATGTATCTAAGAGGTAAACTAGAGCTCATTCCCTTATTTGATTCTCACTAAACCAAAAGGTAGTGAGGCATCAACCAAGCTTCATTGAAGATCTATCAAGTTGATGCAAGTTGTCATACTTCATGTGTGAAATGCAAAGCATATTTGCATATGTATTAGTACAAAGGTACTTTGTAACTTGAAACGTATGTATCTGTTGGTAATTGATGTCGAAGAGGGAAAGTTCAATGTCAACACAAAAAAGTGAAGACTTCAGTGTCAAAGACAATGTGGGAGAGTATTGTATCTCGGAAGGAAGATATTCAGATGAGAGAATGCACAACAAATACGGAGAAAACGACAGAAGTTCACAACAGAGTGTTAATAATGGAAGTAGGAGAGACAAATCCAAGCAAAATCTTAGAGGGAGTTGGTATGGATGAGAATCATAATGAAAGTAAGGATATTATTAAATTTCTCATACTTCTATAAGTTTATGTTGACATGTTGTGTTTCCATCAATGCTAAAGAGGGAGTTTGTTAGAAATAATTCTTCAATTGTATGTTGTCATTAATGTTACACAAATGTTAGTATTAACCGAGTAATGTAGAGTTTACATTATTAACCTTGTATATCTCAGTATCGACCGAGCAGTCCGATAAAGAAGACATTTCCAATATTAATTGAGCAATTGGTTAAAGAAGGGAAACCTACTTGCAGTATTGATCGAGTCGTTGGGCATCAAAGAACTCGCAATGTTGACCAAGCCTTCAAACCTAGTATTGGTCGAGTTACAATAGAATGCATTTGTGTAATATTTAATTGATTGAGACTAACTATTTGGATGTTTATAGATTGTTTAGAAGAGTATTCAAGCCTACTTATCCTAGCTTATGATATATAAGAAAGGTTAAGGTGTGAGGATAAAATGAAATAGTGGAATATGAAATAAGATGGATGTGTAAGAAAAGGGAAAGGTAGTGCAAGAAAGTGTGGAAGATAAACTACAAAAAAATCTGATTAGGAAGGATCCAAAAGTTAAGCCAGAACAGAGATCTGAATCTACAAAGATGTTGTTTCGTAAATAAGGTCAAATTGTTGTTACCTTCTAACCATTGTAGAAGTAAAAAAATCTCTTAACAATCATATTGTAAATCCTCTAATAAGATGACAGTTTAAGATTGAAGTGTTTGAAGACCTCTAACCAGGAAACTCCTAACAAGGTGATGTAAATCCTCTAAAAGGGTCATCCTTAAAAGTATGTTTTATAACCTTTAATAGGGTTGGCTCCTAACAGGGATCACTTTAGAAGAGTGAAAAATGGTGTAACTAGTTGTATGGTGGTTTTTTTCAAATTGAATTTCCACGATAAATTTTGGCACCATATGTGTTCATGTTATTAGCTTATGCTTTATGTTTTTGCAACTAAGTTCCTAAAGGTTAAAACAGTTTAATAATCATAAGATTGTTTTTTTAACCAAGCGGCAGTAATATTATAGTGTTAACTGAGTTGGACAATATTGCATGATCAAGGGAAAGTTTGAATTGACATCTGGGGACAAGGAAATTTTTTATGGTAACTAATTCACCCCTTCCCTCTCAGTCACACTCTTACAGTTCCAACACCACTACATTGTAAACACATCTCATAAAGCAATCATTCTATAAAAGAAACAACCATCAACTCTAGAACATACAAATTGATCTAGCAAGTCTCTTCATGATTTTTGAAGCCAACTAGCACCACAATTCTCCAATATTGCATTACCATGCAAAGTAGAATGGATGGATAGTAATAGTTTGTGGTGAATAGAAAACACCACATGGTATTTGCAACATGTATTTTGAATCGTAAGTGGCACACAATAAAATTGGTTCAAAGATACAAAAGCCCTTTGCGATATATGTGATCTTTGATGACACTCTTTAAATTTTTTGAACAACATTCTTTGACTCACCTCCAAATAATGTTTAAAATGTAGAGGGAGGTCTCTAATGCCAAATCTCAATTAAAACATGTCTCTAACATTTGGTGAGACTCTTGAGCTAAAGTGCCAAAACTGTGTAATTTCTTGTTTGATATTATCAATTAGCTTCTTATCGAAACATGAAAGTCTCCCACCATAAGACATTGTATCCTTTTGAAGAGGATCATCAATTCTCTCTCTTCTAATAAGTGCCCTTATCAAAGTAATACACTTTAGGTTAAAGTCAATACAAGTTTGTCTCATATATCTACCCTTTCTCAAATGATGACTTGCAAAAGATATTGTAATAACCCTTCAAATAGCTCTCTTGTCCTTCTCCTTGCTATTTTTTCCAATGCTATTGAGAGCACTAAAAAGATTCTTCATAATAGTGGCATCTCTCCATTTTATTGTTCATACAAATCTTCAATTTAGCAAGCATAGGTCTCGTGTTTGGCACCTTTAATAAATGCACAAAAATTTGACATTTCTCCACCACTGTCTTATTGCCAAAAATAATCCCATACTGTTTTGAAGCCCATAACTAAAGGGGTCATAATTAGAGACAAAAGTTGTCATGAAAGTGTCGAAAGGGGTCATAGATTTTGACACTTTTCGTGACAACATTTGTCCCTAGGGGTCTTAGGACCACTAAGGACCTATTTCATTTGTTTAAATGGATCCTAAGGGGTTATAGGTTAACCTACGATCCCTTTTGACATATTTCATGAGAACATATCTCCTTAGGGGTCTAGGGACATATTATAATTGATCAGATAGGTCGAAAGGGGTCATAGATTAACCTACGATCCGTTTTGACATATTTCATGCCAACATATCTCCTTAGGAGTCTACAGACATATTATAATTGATCAGATAGGTCAAAAGGGGTCATAGGGTAACCTATGGCCCCTTTTGCACAATTCATGACAACATATGTCCTTAGGGGTTCAATGCCCCTAGGGACCTATTTCATTTGTTCATATGGATCGTAGGGGTCATAGGGTAACATATGACTCCCTTCAACACATTTCATGACAACATATGTCCCTAGGGGTCCCCAAGACCCCTAGGGACCTATTACATTTGTTCATATGGGGTCATAGAATAACCTATGGCCCATTTCGACACATTTTAGGACAACATATGTCGCTAGGGGTCCTGGGACCCCTGGGGACATATTATAATTGATCAAATGGGTCGAAAGGGGTTATAGGATTATGTATGACCCTTTTAGATACATTTCATGTAAAAATATGTCCTTAGGGCCTATTTGACTTTTTCATGTGGGTCTTAACAAGTCATAAGATTACCTATGACATGTTTCAACACATTTCACAACAAAATGTCCCTAGGGGTCTTGCAACCACTACAAACAAATTATGATTCATCGTATGGTTCCAAAGGGGTCCTCTTTCGAGACTTTTCATGACAACATATGTCCCTAAGGGTCCTAAGATCTCTAAGGACCTATTTCATTTGTTCATATGGGTCATAAGAGGTCATAGGTTAACCTATGACCCATTTTGACACATTTTATGGCAACATATGTCAGACATACTATCATTGATCTTATGGGTTGAAAGGAGTCATAGGATAATCCATGACCCCTTTTGACACATTTTATGACAACATATGTCCCTAGGGGTCCTACAACCCCTAGGGACCTATTTCATTTGTTTATATGGGTCGTAAGGGCCCATATGATATCCTATGACCCATTTCAACATATTTCATGACAACATATGATCCTAGGGGTCGTGGGAAACCACCTAAGGATATATTCTAATTAATCATATGGGTTAAAATAGATAATAGAATAACCTATGACACCTTTCAACACTTTTCATGACAGTCGTAAGGGGTCATAGGTTAACTTATGACCCCTTTCAACACATTTCATGATAGCATATGCCCCTAGGGATCCTAGTATCCCTACGGACATGTTATAATTGATCAGATGGGTTGAAAGGGGTCATAGATTACCTATGACCCATTTTGACACATCAAAAATAATCTAAACTACAATAATCAAATTAGTGCGCACTTGTAAAATATAGTGTCAAAGATGAGCACTAGATGAAAGAGAACGATCTTTTTTCACCTTTTTAATTTGTAGGAGAAATTATTAAGTTATTATCAATCTACAAGTATGTTACAAATATAACAGAAGAACGTAGGAAAGTGAGTTTTGATACAAATCATTAGCTTCACAAGTCTTACATTTGTTTTGAATATGTGAAAATAGATTTTGAAAGGACCCAACACCTTTTACAAAGACACAAGAAATATATAACAATGAAGGATTTAAATACGACTATGGAACACCACCCAACAAACTAGAGGGACACACCATAGTTCCCAACAAGAGGGCTAAAAACCAACCCAAAAATTAAAAAACAAAAGACCATCAAGATTTACATTTTGGTCTAGTCTTTTGAGAATGTAAAGACATATCAAATGAAGGTTTGGAGGATTTGACCTTTTTTCCTTTAAAGGATGTCCATCCATCCTCTACCTTTTCAGTACCCATTTGCCAATCTAGAGATAAACATGAACAACCAAGGAAAACCGCAAGAGTATCCATAGTGGGGAAAGGGGTAGTACCACTACTAACCCCCAAAACCCTTGCAGAAGAAACATTGGCCTCAATACCCACAACATCAAGAGATAAGACAACTAAATCAGCACCAGCAACAATGTTCTAGACAAAGTCAACAGCAAAAGAAGGGACAACTTTAACATAATGAACCAAAGCCACCTTAGAGACAACATTTGTATCGTCAAACACAGTAACAATATCATCCACCAATGAAAGATCATTCTAAGAATCATTTCTTTCAACCTTGATTATAGTGTGCATGATTATTGGATCAGTGCAAGTGATTCAACCTGTATTCACTAGTCAGGTTCTTTGTTTGCTGATTGTTTTTGTCTTGCATTCACCGAATGCCTCACTGACTTCTTTGTTGTTTTATGGTGATGTCTTCTTCTTCTTTCACTGAGTTGTCTATATGATTCTTATTTTTTATCCAACTTTGTGTATTTGATTCAAGGATGGAATTAATGTATTGGATCAATCATTGGCCCAAAGGCCATATTGTCTTATGATTTCATCTTATTTTTGTGTTATCCCCTTGTTGTTCGAAAATTCAACCAAATGACAGTTTTATGCCCGAGTTGCTCAAAATTCAACCAAATTACGGTTAAATGCCTGTGTGTGTGCCTATGTGTGTGCATGTGTGTGTGTGTGTGTGTGCGTGCGTGTGTACGTGCGTGTGCATGTGTGTGCCGTGTGCGTGTGTGTGCGTATGCGTGTGTGTGTGTGTGTGTGCATGTGTGTCTGTGTGTGTGTGTGTGCGTGTGCGTGTGTGCATGTGTGTATGCATGTGCATGTGTGTGTGCCTGTGGGTGTGTGTGTGTGTGTGTGTGTGTGTTATGTTTCCGCCCATGACTCGAAAATATAACAAAATAATGCTTTCGATCGGTAGCTTTATTAGCAGTAGCAGAGACCATGGTTTCATTTGGGTTTAATGTTGAGGTCTTTGCCTGTGAGTAATATTGGGGCTTTTCCCATCTTTCCACTTTGCGTAGATCAGCCATCATAGGTCATTGCTTCATGCGAGCATATCTAAGTGCGCTGAGTGGAACTCCTCGAACATGGGCCTGGAGCTGGAGGAAGGTGCTTGTTCAACTCTGAATTACATTGGTTCAATTCATCTTCTCTTCCATTGAAAACCTTTATGCATATATCTACCTTGGAAAGGAATATGAAAATAAAATGGTGCAAGTTATTCGAGAATTTATTTTCTTTGTTTCTCTTACATATCTTTGATAGAGTAATTGTGTACTTTGTTCTCTAGCATAGCCATGATTTTATTGATCTATAAAGAGTCATCTATATCAATCATAACTTCAAAACCCCTTGTTAAGACTTAATAGAGGTAATTGGGCTAATTCTAGTATTGAATGGAGATTTTGTATAGCTTCTATAGATCAATAAAGAATTGAATTTGGAATTCTTTCCATCATGCAGGTGAGAGGTATGGCTTTTATATTTTGTGCATGGACTTGGATGACTTTTACTATAGAAACTAAGATATATATTTAAAAAATCCAACCACAATACTATTTCTTGTGCAGGATACAAAGAGCGTACAAGATACAAATATACCTATATCGATAATGTGATTGTCGATGCTACAAGGTATGTGCTTCTTTTCGATTATTACCATTATTAAATAATTCCCCTTCTTTCAATGTGAATTAATACAAAATCACTCTTCAAGAATTATTTTATAATATGAGGACTTGTGTCTATCATATATGGTGTGAAATGTAGAGCCAATTCCTCATATCCAGGCACATGTGGTCGAGTTGTTGAGCCCTCTACATCAGTTGGTAGAATAAAAATGTTAAAAAACATATGGAATGTATACTATCTGCAATAAGTTGCCGAGAATTAAATTGTAAACTAAGGCAATAGTGAACAATAGAGTACATGACATATTGCAAATGGTTCAATGCCTATTTAGTCACTAGACTCATGGTCACTCAAATCTTTATAATGGGAAATACTTTGAATTCCAATTATGACTCTTTGACTCCTTTAAATGCAATAGACGAACTTTTTTTTTCTACTGATACCTTTGTTGTATTTTATGGCATGAGTGTACTTGATGTCATTTTATAAATTACTCGTTGCTCATTGATAGAGAATGTTATGGTCACATTTTTTTAATTTAAAACAAAACTTATAATGTTGGTTATAGATTAAAACATGGCTTCCCTCCCGTGAAATCTAAACATCTTCATGTACAGAAAACAATGCATCAAAAACCACTTTATACAATTTAGAAAAACTTGTGCTTCTATTTTTGTTTGTAATAAAGTAATTGATTGTACACCAATGTAAAGGATTTGAAAAATTAAGTGCACATAGCTCTTGTTTAGGTATGATTATCATTTGAACCTCTTTTCATGAGCTTGTGGTATACAATGAATACTAAATGGATTCACATGATTATGTTTAAGATTGTCATGTACTTGCGCATTACTAGTACCCAGAATTCTTGCTAAATCCTAAACTCTATTCTTTAACTTTATTGGTGCTTGATGATAATTCCCTTGTATAAAAATTGCTACTTGTTTTTGTTACAACTTCTACATTAACATGGGTTGACAGTGCATAGAATACTTTGTCTGGTTAATAGGAATTAAATATAATCTCACTCTTGTTAGAATAGACAAGGAAGAACACCATGCTTAAGGATATAGATTGCAATACATACAATGAATGTATATATACATCTTTAAAAATTACATACTCTTAAAGGTTTTCACCCTTTTATTAAATGTTGGGCCCTTGACGTTGTGTAGTCCACATAGGTTGTTCATAATCAGTTGTATAACCTTCTTCAACATGTTTCCATTATAATGTGCAACAAGAGTTGTTATTCATATGATTTAAATGTGACAAGAAGTGGTCGCTAATCTTACATCTTTAGAAAGATGCTCCGTTACTTTTGTCGAACCAAGGAAACCATCAAGGTCTGCAAATCCAAATTAAAAGATGTCTAGTCAGACTAGTCCACTTTGGTAAATATGAATCTAGTTCTTCCATGTTTAAAAGGAATCTAATTCTTCCATGTTAGGACAGCTAAAGCTAAACTTGTTTTAGGACAAAAAATTCTAACATTACATTTTGGATTTTGAATTTTCTATAGGGTATATGTGCCACAAACATTATATTTTGGATTTTCTATAGGGTATTTACAGTGCAAACAGGTAATATGTTTCCCAATCTAAATATTCACGTGCTGGTATCTTATAATTTGGTTTTATAACATAGGTAACCACAAATTTTCAACATTACTTTATCCTTTGCTTTGTTCTAGGTTATACAAGATTTTAAAAACCCATTAATTTAATTTTTGGTCTCACTTCTTATGATTTCTTTCTATTGCCGCAAAATCCCTCTTTGGTCTTTACAACATATTTTTCCTGGTTGGTGTTGCATTGGATCTCTGTTGGGTAAGTACAAATTTTTGATAATCATTTATCCTTTACTCTATTTTATTATTTAGGTTATGCAAGATAACAAACCCCTTTGTTACTTTTGAATCATATTTTCCAAGCTATCCTATGCATTTTCTTTTAAGCGTTGCATTATTTTCCCCTTTCTTCTTTGCAATATAAGCTCAAAAATTTCTATAGATTTGCTGCAACATATTTAAAATGGTTTATTCATAATATTCATCCTCTTCATGCTTGAAGTTATTCAATTTATATTCTTGTTTTTCTCTAGATATCTATTCTTTTGGGAATTCACAGGATGTATTTTCCAACACTATCACCCATACACAATACAGACCAATAATGTGAAAATAACTTAAGTAGAAGTCATTTGAGTATATGTCAGAAATTATGGAAATTATATCAAAATAGATAGTATCTTTTTCTATTCTAAGATTATAAATTTTAAAAACAATATGTTTACAAATTGCCACACAGCACAAAATTCCCTAAACTGGTGGAGAAACTTTCAATACCCCAAGACCAACTTGAAGCTTAAATCTATATACGAGGAGCCCCATTTGAATAGATATAGATCTATTTACTTTAGTAACTTGTACTAACTATTTCCATAATACCATTATTATGGTTAAAGAAAGGGTGCAAGTGCCTTTTATGGAGCCTACTATGAAAAATCCAATTAGTTGAACTTGATCTTCTCAATTTCTCTCTATAAATAAAATTTTAGGTTTTAGATTTGAAAGAGTCTAGCCATCCCTGCCAAATGGTAGCAATTTACTTATGTGATATCAATTCAAATTTCTATACAATTCTTAGGACTACATACATATATCAAAATCTAATGTATGCTTGAACTATTGTGATTTATTTATTTATATCAATTTTTGAACTTAAAATTGTAGTACACTACAATAAGAAAGAATGAAGATATAATAATGTTGTGGGGAGTTATGAAGAAGATAGCATCAAAAGTTTCAAATTCTATAGAAAAGCCTTTACATTTTGATCAAGAACTTCTTCGCAATAGTTTTTATGTATTTGTCACAAGGGGCTTTTTAGGAAGATCAATTGAAATAATTACTAATATAGAGTATGAGAATATGCTTATGGACAAATTTAAGTACAAATAGGTTCATTTAAAGTTTAAAGTATCATAGAAACCTTGCTATGAATAAGAAACTCGCAAAGTACGAACTGAAGTGCAATTTCCAAAAAGAGAACAAAGAAATGGCTTATAAAGATCAATAGGGTTGGATTAAATATCTTCTTATATTGGTTGTGGACTGTGGAGAGAAATACTTCCATGCTGAGGTTCCACATGCATTACACGTCACCAGTAGACCTCTAGTTTAGATTAAGCAAGATTCTCAGATACTATTATCTCTTAAATCAATGTGCTCATATAGGGGGGGTCATTGAAAAGAGTAAATGCATCCAACCCTTTGCACAATCACTTTGTCATTACAACACTTTCAAGGGTGACGTTGAATCCATAAAATTATGTTGTTCCAATTCCAATCAAATATTAGATTGCAAGTTTTCTAATCTTACATAGTATAGTATACTCTATGTAGATTTTTTCCCTACATTCTACTGCAAAAATTTCCTTGTAATTTGGGCATTTTACAAGTTGAAGTTTGGGCAACATAGAGTTTCAATTCGTGAAGTTGCTCGCACATGCTACAATTACATTTGGTATGAGCTTTATTTCCTCCTAGGCACGGCTTTTGCACCTCATTAGAGGTGTTTGGGTAATATCTGTGTAGCAACGTATACTTCTGATCAAGTTGTGTATGGTGCTAGGCGTGAAGTATGTAGTTTAGCTGCAAACTAGACATCTTTAGATGCAAAGAGTGGTTGTTATCAACCAAACAGTCCCAAATCTAGACTGAGAAAGGTTCACACATAAGTCATCTAATGTAAGCAACTAGATTACTAGGTTCCCTATATCTAGTAGTATAATTTCTTGGGCATTTTGTAGTTGAATCATAGTATATGGTTAGAATCTTATAATGATTGTCAGACTGTAATGTCTTGCATATAATTACAATCAATGAATTCATCATATCTTGGTAACTAACTCTATCATGGTATAATGTATTTTCTTACATTGCATCCATATATCTGATTTTTCCATTACAAGAAGCAAGGAAGCTGCAATTTTTAAGCATCCAAGATACACACTCTCTTAGTTTGTCAATGTGAGCTAGTTGGTGGTGCAGGAGCACCTAGGTAGGCTAGCATGAAACCTAGGGCTTCCTTTTTTTTTGGCTTCTAGTAATGATTAGCCACATCACTAGTCTAATAAGAGGTCCTATTTGGTCCTTAGGTGTGTTTAGAAGAGTTGGCAAGACCCAAAAGAGCCAAGTTGCTAGAAAGTGCAAAATATTGTCAACTAGGTGACTTAGGTTCTAGAAAGGGTAAAATGGTCTACTAAGATTCCCATGGGCTTGGATATCTTATTTGAGGTCCTTTAATGCATATTATATGCCCACTTGGTCTTTGGAACAAGTTTGGAGGTCTAACTCCAATTTGGGAAAAAGTTACTAAAATGTTGTCATATTATCATGACAACATTTTCTTGCTAAGAGCAACTTTTTTGCAAGATTTTGCAACTTCGTGTTTGCAATGCTCTAACTGTTTGGAACAATTATGAAACCGATGGGGGAACTTTTAAAAGCATGAGGGCAACCTTTTCAATGGGTTGGAAAATTTGGAGAAAGTACTGTATGGACTGTGCACAACGTTTTGGTTGCTAGTCTTGAAAATGACTTAATTAAAATAAAATGTATGCAATTCATTTCCTAAAAGTTAAAAATATTAATTTCATTGTCCTGTTCTATATTTCATCATAGGTCATGAAAACTTTCCCCTCAAGACCTACATGAAGAAAAACAAAAATTATTAAAACAGAGACAAAACATGAAAGCCAACCTGTGTGGAAGAGTAACTCTTTTTGGATTTTCTAGCATGTTCTGCAAGCATGCACCTTTAGCTAAGGAAGAAAGGACATAGTCTTCTATTGAGACAATCTATAAAATAGAAAAATCATGTATACAAAGGACGTCATCCCATAGCATTACAGAAAGAGTAATATCTAGAACTGAAAAAAAATGGATTGCACTCTGGAGGAAAAATAAATATCTATTGAGAAAAATAGGACACTCAAGACTAAGAAATTTCTCTTCTTAACATGAAGCACGAGCATCACCAGTCATGTTAAAAAGTTTTGTCGCTACAAGATAGTTTATAAGGTGCTATACCCGAGTCCTACAATCTGAAAGAAAAAAGACATCACGATTTTCTTGGAAAGGCAATCAAAGTAAGGGCATTCCAAAGATCATAACAAGACTACCACAATACACAAAAATCTAAAATAAACTATCCAACCTGCATCAATGAATCCTCATATAAACCAAAATGTAGACTATATTGTTCACATATGACAGTGAGTAACATTTTAAAAGTCTTCATTTGATAAATGTAGATATTTTGTTACTTCTAATATATACATCACTACTGGTGAATTAAGCTTGTACAATGATGTTAATGATTCCTTTAAAACCTGCAACAAAAATGCCATCCCATTATGGAGGGGAGATATGGTACATACACAGAATGAAAGTAGCTAGGAAGCCATTCTAGTAGAGACAACCCAAGTGGGTTTGGGAGGTTGGACGACAGATCTCTTTCCATGCTCCTAGGTTGGGCGGAGCGGCTCAAGTCACCTTGTATGATCTCCCAACTGTTGCCCCATAGTGACGATGGGTTGTTTGGGTAAAAATTTTAAAGGAATCCCTCATATAAACTCTGAATAGTGAATACTGAATAAATTCTATTTGTAACATTGTTAATTATATATTTATTTATCTTTTAAAACTAAGATTGTTGCAGGCTCTAAATGAGGAAATCAATTTGACAATCACCTTTTCCAACACCATTTATACCTTATTTGGGAATTATAGGGAAAATTGAGTAATGTCCCAATAAGGGACATTACAAATGTAGTGAATGGGCTCTTGAACATGTAGGAATAGTAATCCAACTGCTCTAGAACCTTCAATGATTAATGGAAGCTCTATTTGTGTAACACAAGCATGAATGAGTAATTTTGGTCTTTTGCATTCTAGTCGCAGATATGAGTATAGATACACTTGTACATCAATTATTTTCCCCTTAGGTATGGTATGTTTCAATGTGTGTCTATGTAGATGCACAAAAAAAATTAAAAAATTAAATGAATATATAGAATTGTAAAACTAAATACATTTGAGTATATGATACTTCACCATTGATCAATGTCAAATGTCAAAATATTAGTGATAAAGATAAGTATTAAATGTCAATTAATATTTCAGAATTTGAAAAACATAATTCTGACTTATCATATGTAAACCATTACAAAATACCAAGAGCGTTATCGAGTATTTGTCAGCTATATCAGCATATACATCAACTATATTATCATATACAATATCAACATAAACATTTACGTCTAACTATTTTTAACAATAGTACATCTATATCAGTAAAATGTCTCCAATATGCCCCAAAAAAATAGACCAGGACTGCAACTCATATGTGTCGCACCCTTTTCACTAACACTATCCAACCAAGAGGACCCTCCTTCCAGCATAGTTCTTTGTCTTGCTATATGTAGGCTCTGTATGGATGCATCAGCACTTCAACTACTGGAATCTCAACACCTGCCACTGCTGCAATGGAAACTGCAGCCATAGGTATTGCTGTAGTAGCATCTTGTTTCTCCCTCCCACATTGCTCATTCAACTCTTCTACAATATTCTCTAGTGCAATCTCAAACAAGGACTTCCACACAAATATTCTATAGCCTATGTGAAGCCATGGGAGATTTCCCACATAATGATTCTCTTTGTTACATCCTGTAACAATCTTTCAAACTTTTTCTTGACTAATCTCAAAGTAACTATGACCTACACATCAACCTTGTGAAAATGAGTCTCCTTAGTGACTTAGTAAGAGTTCTATCCCTACCACTGTAAACATAGTCATTTCTAATCTTCCAAATGAGCCATAAAATTTCAACAACAAAGCAAGATCAAAAGACATTGCATTAAATTGAGAGTTCACGTGTATTTTTTTTTAAACAAATCATGTGTTGAAATTTCGACCAACTCTTGAAGGTTTTCCACCAAAAATTGGTTGATATTTTGACCAACTCTTTGGTCATGACCATGGCATCTTGGTCCTAGGATAGATCAAAATTGGTCAATATTTTGACTAATGCTTGGAGTTTTCCACAAAGAATTGGTCATGGCCATGGCATACTAGTCGTGGGATAGACAAGAATTGGTCAATATTTTGACCAATGCTTGGAGGTTTTCTACCAAGAATTTGTCGAGATCATGGCATCCTCGTCATGAGATAGACCAAAATTAGTCAAAATTTTGACCAATGCTTGGAGGTTTTCCACCTAGAATTGGTCAAAATTGCAACCAACTCTTTCTTCATGACTTTGGCATCGTGGTCATGGGATAGACCAAAATTAGTCAAAATTTCAACCAATTCTTGAAAGTTTTCCACCAAGATTTGGTCAAAATTTCGACCAGTGATGACCAATTAGGCTCATCCAAAATGCACTCTTTTTCGACCAAAGATTTGGTCAATATTTAAACCAATTGGAGGTTTGGTCAAAATTTCGATGACAAAAATTATGATGCACTACTTGGTCGCAACTTCAACCAACATGAGTCAAAATTTTGACCAAATTTCGTCAAAAATTGGGTCAAAATTTACTAGTGACTTTTTTTGCATTGACTCAAGGAGATTGTGTGGTAATTAGGTGAGCCCCTGGCCCTACTTAATTATCAAGAAGTTGGGTCACAACCTCCCTTTCTCCAAGGTTTATTCCCCAACCTAGCACTAAAATGGATAAATTCTCTTTAAATCCTTAAACAGATTCTTGTGGAACTAGATGATGCATAATAAATCACACAATGTCTTTGGATTCTCCAAGTTGCAAATCCTAGTCCATTATCATGGAGTACACATACGTGTTTGTGTAATGTTGGTTCTCGACTAGGAAGACTGGATCCCCTCAAACAAATTATCTATCCTAGCTTTCCTTGCTAAACACAAGAATGGATTCTACTTCTTAGTACATTCACGAGTAAAGGATGATTCCTTTATTGCTTCCTACACACTCCTCGTCTATAGCCAAAAAAAAGGCGTTCCTATTCTTATGTGAACCAAAGAAAGGGAATAAAAAGCTGCAAGTTCAGGCCCCATAAATACAAGTCCCATCAGTTTAACCCACAAAATTCTTTGCCAACTAAATTACCAATGCAAAAAATATTATGTTCCTCTGTCATCAAATGTTTCAAAGGATGGATTGGATTACTTCCCACCAAGGTACATCTTGAAAATCGTCAATAACTACATGGGGCATGTTAAGATTTAATGCCCTTTTAACATTCAATCTACTTCCAAGTTTCCATCTCATTTTTGTGGGAGATTTTAAAATCTTCTAGGGTGGCCAATTCTTAAATTTTGTTTGTAATGTAATTTTGGAGGTGTCACGCTTCTAGAGTACCTTTAATAGCTAATAAGTAATTTTGGAGGTGTCATGCTCCTAGAGTACATTTAATGGGGGTAACTATATATCTTACTCGATTATTATTTTCTTGTACTTTTCATATCATCTATTTGCAAAACATTTGTTAGTCTTCTAAAGTCAAAATTGTAGAAAAAACAATCACTCCTATTAATTATTTCACTACTCTTACAGTTTTAAGAATCGACCATTATAAAGTTTTGATTATTACGTCCAAACTCATCTATAATAGAACTTGAAACTCTAGCATTTTGCTCACTATATTGATATTAATCCATTTTCACTTTCACTATTAATTTGAGACACTGAACATTTTAAAATATATTTTATATAAATTCCATTATATTATTGTAAGGAATGAACATCCAAATCAAAGCTCGAATATTTTGTAAAATTGAAGACAATAATAAGCACCTTAACTAAACTTTTGTATTCATGTCTAATTCACTAAATCCTAATAATTTAAGAAGTAAGAATAAATTTAATAGATGTCTTCACATATTACCATGAAACATCGTATCATAGAAATGTGTGCTTAATTTTCTTTTGGCAAGACGAACAAAGGTAACTAGTTTACTAAATTTAAGATTTTGAAGGTAGTTTTGAGATAGAAAGAATCTGTACTCTAAACTACACCGAATGACAGATTCTAGTACATATCATATAAGGGGAAAGAAGTTAGTGATATTCAAATGGATGATGTATCGGAAAATTTTCTTTATTTGACTATGTAACTTTACAGACACATGTTTTCGAAGAAATTTTTATCTTGTAATAAGAGCGTACCAGAAGCGCCAGTTTGAATGAGAACCATGTAACCAAGACACCCTTCGAAGTCATTTCCCATGGACCAAGTATCCAACTATGTCCCATTTCTCCAAAATATTTTTCTCCGTAATCATCTTTAGCTCATTTCTGGTTTCCTCAAAAGTGGCGTGACGCAATCCAACTAGAGTGCTGAAATAACTCTTATCAACCTTCTGAAAAGATATTCTCACTATCTCCTCTATAGTTTTAGAACTTCTCAATAAACTTGTTGAGCTAGATCAAATAAAACACCCTCAGATCTAACTTTTAAACCATACAGAAGAAAATGTCACAACCCATTTCATCTACCTCCCAATAAGATGGGCAGTTTTGTACCACGTAGATTAATGAACAAATTTATTTTGCCAAAAAGAATAAATAATATAATAATAAGGTACGTCAGTTGCAAAGTATCGGTGGGGGACAGTTACAAAAGGATACGATACCATCTTATTTGGGGACAATTTTGCTAATGGGGCTGGGAGACAACTGGAGAGTTGAAAGTTGATCATGCCTTCCACCAAGTTTCCCTTTCCTTTTGTACTATCTCATGAACTTGAATGCATTCAAAGTCTTGTTCAATACAAATAAATATTCAATGGCTCGTTCTTGTTTTCATTTATTATTGATGAATGTCTGGATATTGTAATCAATTTATGTCTCGAAGTCCTCCATTCTCAATTCTTATTTAACTATCAAATCTTCTACATTGCATATTATTCTGTGATTGCATTGTATGTGGAAATGACTATGAAACACTTCCTATTACCTTGTTGTTGCCATGAAAAATAATGGTGATCAATTTAAAGTACCCGTCTAAAAACCAAACCGATTAAAGCATTCCCTCCATGTAAATAACATAATTTAAAATAAATTCTCTCATTTTCCTATTGTTGGGTGCTCAAAGCACAAAAGCATAACAGGACCAAGCAATTATTGTGTATTGCTAACTTGTTAGTAGCAACCTGTAAATGCTTCTTTGACAACCAGATGTAATTTGTTACATTTTTTTAATACATCAGAATGAACGTGCTTCCCATATCGCTACCTCTAAAATTTCATTTAATGACATAGAATGCATGAATTTAATATGGCTATCGATATCGAATGATCATGATTGAAAACAATTAGGAGAACATAGCCAATAATAGGAATCGTATCTCGTAGGTTTTAAGACACAGGGAGCCATGATATATTGAATATTATGCAATGACATGTAGAACTAATATCATTTCAGCATTTTATCATTGTTATCTAAACATTTTACAAAGAGTTTAATTATGTTACTTAATCAGAGAGAGAGATTAGTCATAAAGAAAAATTAAACTCTCTCTCCACGTACTAAAACTTTTAGAAAGAAGTAGGAGGTTTGAGTCAGAGTCTCATTCTCCTTGTCACAATCCTCTCTCTACGTACTTTTCTCTTTCCACTACTCAAACCTTTTAGAGAGAAGTACATGGTTTGATTTTGGGTTTGAGTTTTCACACTCAATTTTTCTCTCTCCACGTACTAGCCATACTCTCTCTCCCTGTACTCCATAGGTCTGAACTCAGACATGAATAACTCTTGAACCAGATCAAAACTCTTCAATCGCTCTGGTGAAGATGGGCGTAATTAGGCCTATAATAACATATCCAAAGCTCATGAAAATCCAACGGTGCATTTGGGAGATATTACCCATGCACTGAGATTAATTTTCTACAAACATACCGAGATCAATTCCGAGCACTACTGTAAATGCAGACTTAGTGGAGGAGTTGCTAGCGAAGTATGGCGGCCTATCACTTGCTCTAAAGGTGATTGAAAGCTGTCTATATGGGCAACCACGTGAGATTTGGGAAAGGGCAAAGGAAAAGATTTCTAAAGGAGAGTGCATATCAAATTATCATGAAAATAGGCTTATTCGATTGTTAGAGCTTCGTGTCAATTCCTTACATTGATCACTCTAGCACCTAGGAGGAGGTGCCTCTTAGTTTCTTTGATATGCCTTCCATTAAGATGTGGTCTATTTGCAGCTGCCACCTGGTTAGTAATTTGCTTATGACCTTCAAAATATGAAGGCTATTATAATGCTAAGGTTATCAGCTTTACCAGGCCTAATGAACTCACCTTTGCTAGTGTTCTTTCTACGATTGGCAATGTGGGATCTCTCAAATTAGGTACATAATTCCACGAAGAGATATTGAGATATGGGTTCCAATCTTATGTCTCTGTAGCCAATGCTTTGATGGATATGTATGCAAAATGCGGTTGCATAGAGGAAACCACCCAAATCATCAGAGACCGCAGTATCGAATCTGATTATTATATGGGGTCAAGCAATATGGAGTTGTAAAGATGTGCAAGAATAGAGTCACAGGAGAAGATATAGCATGTAAGACTATGTCCCAAGATTCTCCACAAAATGTTTACAAAGAAGTGGAGATTATGCAGCATCTATCTGGTCACCCCAACATTGTAACACTTCATTGAGTGTATGAAGATATTGACTCTTTACATCTAGTAATGGAGGTTTGCTCTGGAAGATGTTTGGTTGGTTATTTGAAAAAGAAATTTTATTCTGAGAGAGAAGCTGCACAATTGATCAAACAGTTGCTCAGTGTAATTCTACACTACCATGAGATGGGAGTTATAAAACCAAGAACATTCTTCTCAAAAGTGATGGACAAATGAAATTGTCTAATTTTGGCATGTTGCAAATGGCCAAAATTTATCAAGTTTGATGGGCAATCCAGCGTATGTTGCCCCTAAAGTTTTGGCAGGGCAATATATGGAGAAGGTGGATGTATGGGCAACTGGTGTCATCCTCCATGCCCTCTTGATTGGTAGATTACCATTTTGTGGAGATTCTGTGGATGCCATTGTTGAGGCAGTGAAATCTGTACAGCTGGATTTCCACACTGATAAGTGGAAGTCTGTTTTTGAACCTACAAAGGATTTGCTTTCCATAATGCTTTCAAGGGATGTTGAGAAGAGGGTTTCTCCAAAGGAAGCAAAACCATACATATAGCAAGAGAATTGTTTGATGGAATGCTTCTGTAGCATATAAGAGTTAGATCCTTTAAAGTGAAGTTAAGATATTGATGAAGTTGTATGATTGCCATAGATCAAGGAACGAGTTCAGGGAATTAAAAGTTAGAAGTATTTTTGTCTAAAGTTGTCTTAGAATTTTATTGATGTATTTTGTAAAAAGGTCAACTTTAGAGTTAACTCTGGTTTTGGTTTTTCTTACTGTAGTTAAAACTTTAAAGGTTAGAGTTGGTTACGAACCATCTCCAAGTATCCAAACTCTAACTTTTTGGGTAGTTACAAACCCGAAAAGTTGGTTGTTCTAGATTGGTTATAAATTCTTGAAAATCATTGTAATAGGGGACTTTTTGGACTTGGATACAGGGAACACTTATGCTCTGATAACAAAGCAATTTTTGGAAAGTGTGTACAATTGTTGTTTTTTGTAATCAATTATTTCTTACTTTCTTGGTGCAAGGAAATAAAGGAAGTACATTTGGCATTCTCTTTCTAAGGAATCTGAATGGTTGGAGTGTTGATTCATTTATGAGTATTTTCATGGTATGGTGTGAGTATTCATGAATGGTTGACTTAGCATTGTGTTAGTGATAGTTGTCAAGCGTAGTCCTTGATTGCTCTCATTAATAGATTACATCATTTTTACGAAAACATTGAAAGCATGTGGTGCATTCGCTATCAATGGTTTTCCTTTTTATTTTCCAAGTTCTATTCATCTTTATTGAAAAAGCACAAATTTTATCTTATGAGGGAGCTGCCCCTCTAAACGCAGAGGAAGGCCGGATATCAAGGGCCTATCCAACTGTTGGAGACATCGATTTGACACATACTCCATTGGGCTAAATCGTATATTTTCAAGGTGACAAATCTGTTTACCAACAATCATGCAAATCGATACCATGTTGAGTCCATCCTCGATCAATATTTGATCAAGCATTACTTGGGTATGTTCCGCAGTGGTGGTCTATTCAACAATGTTTTGTTATAGAGGATGACGTGTAGTTCATATACTCCATCAAATGATACCAATGTATCTTCTTTGATTTTACTTATTGTTGTATTCATTGATAATTACACCATGACATTTGGTCAATCGATTTATGTGCAACTCTTGTACTTGATGATAGGAATTGAAGGATTAGAACAATGATTTAAACTTTGATAGGAATCAAAACAAATATAACCACCCTGTGGTGTTGGAGTAACTATTATACTTACATCCATGTTATGCTAAATTACTAGTAGTTGTTTATAAAACTTAATTCATTCCTCAATTTTCCCTCTATTCATTGGAATAGTTCTATTTTTATAAATCAAATCACCATTCTCACCTGTAAAGGTTGACATGATATAATTTTGATATCTGAACAAATGAATTTAAATATTAATTTTTAATGTCCATGACTTGATTACATATTTTTCTTGAATGCAAAGGGGCCTAGAGAAGAGTTATTAGGTTCAATGACTTGAATTTGTGATATTGTTATTTTGTTTTCTTGGTTAGATGGATCTTAAAAGCTTCATGGATTATGCGATATAATAATGAATGTTGTTAATTGGTTTCTTTTGACCCAAGAAAAATGAAATTTATGCATATATAAAATATAAGAGCTTGCCTTTGAACATTCTTGTAGGAGAAAGGAAATTTTACCATGATCTATAGAATTAAAATTCTTTATAAATTAATGTAAGAATCGAATGAAATGATGAAATGGGAAGAATCTCTACACTTGTGAAGTATTTGTATTACAAGATCTAAATGGTGAATGAGGTTATTTGTCTTTTATAAAAAATGAGGAATTGTGTCCCATTTTTCTTAATGTTCCATTTTCTTCGATTTCTTTCTAGGAGAAAGATTGTGATCATTGATGAACTATTGAATAAAAGAGTTATATTTGTTGGTGTATTTAAATATTTACTAATTACCCTTTACTTAAGTTTACTTAGGTTAATGCATTAGCATATTAGTTGTCATGTAGCAAGAGTTATATTTGTCGGTGTATTTAAATATTTACTAATTACACTTTACTTAAGTTTACTTAGGTTAACGCATTAGCATATTAGTTGTCATGTAGACACCTAGGAGTTTGCATATTCACATGAGTTATCATGTAGACAACACAATTGTTTGCACTCAAATTGAGCACATGTTGTCTACTACATCTCTTGACAAGATACACCTTTGTATTCTTATCCTCTCATTGTTGCACGTACATTCATGCACAATGGAGGATAATCTACTCTTGGTGGACATGTGCTTAGTTGTGATGATTATCTCTTTGTTGACTCCTAGTCATCCTAGTTCCCTTTATATACAGGCACTTCTATGGTGTATTTATTTGATATCCATTATCATTTTGATCATTATTGAGATTCTCATTTGATCACTATTTGTCTCTCTTGTGCTATCTACTGAGCTTCTTGATCTTGGCATTGAATTATTGCCTTAGGCAAATTCTTACATTGTATCCGAGCTATAGGAGCTTCATTGTATAGTCATTAGAGAGCTTCATTTTGGATGGCCACGATTCAGATCCAAGATATCCATAGTTATTAAGAGCATCTTGAGCAAGATCTAACCTCACCATTGCATCTGGGTGGCCGTTTCCATAATTTCTTACACATATCTTGGGCAAAAGTAAAATCTGAGGCAAATTTTTTTTGCAAATCGAACTTGGAGGCCTGATTAGCCAATTTGGAGGATTATATTTGATCTATAGTAACTATCAACATTCCAAGCCCAACTCAATTTTTTTGGCTGCCCATATTTGATCTAGAGCAAGCTCGAGCCTACACCATTCAGATTGAGCATGACCAAAGCATTGCCTTCTAAGTTGTTTAAGTATCACTCATATCGCCCAACTCATAGAGATGCTTGGGCCAGCCCGGTCGAAGCGCACACAAATTTGTTGGAGAGTCATTTGGATTTGCATCACTGATCCACGATAACTCCCAACATTGCCTCTACATGTGTTTGAATATCTGATTCATTGCGAGAAGCTTAACTATCCATGCACACAATTTGTATCAAGATTCAATCTCTTTTGCGATGGAAGCCTAATCAAATCCACTACAAATCTTTGGCATACCGAGCATTGGTGGATCTGATCCACGTAGATCGTTCTCCTGCCAAGCATGCCTTAGAGTGGGTCACTCATAGCTTGGTCTTCCAAAGACAGACTTGATCCATTCTAACCCACATTTGTTGATCCCACATTCAACTTGATTTGCTCTCTACACATTGCATAGTGGAACCTATCTGCAATTTCACTCGCTACATCTTCCTAAGCACATAAGTCAACAAGCCTCCAGATCGTGCATCATCTTTGTGGTCCGCAAATTAATATTCAAATTAGCAGTGAAGACTTCCATTCGTTCGCATTGCAAATCCATTTCCTCGTGGTGATCTTGGGGCATGGGCATTGGTTCAGTTTCAACAGCCTGGGTCATTGTCGAGGTTTATCATTCATTGAGCTCCCATATAGCAATCTAAAACCAAGCCAACCATGAGCCCATTTTTTCGTGTGTCGAACCATATCTTAGATTTGCATTGTGACATCAAAACTTCTTCCATTCGAAGCACGATACTGTGAGATCATTGGAAGAGAGAATCTATTCTCTGTGTGCTCCATCTATGGTTTTAGTGAATTCTATTCTCGCAATCATAGAGATCACAAATTGGCAAGCACTCCCATCTCCACAACATCATTTTTTGAGGCAAATTGTGTATCAACACCCAACCGAGCATGACAAGTAGATCTAGACGCCTTCCACATTGAGTTCCATCAATAACCATCCACATTGATCTGTGGCTTTGTACCAATACAGAATTGATTTTACAGATTTTATAGAATGGGCAGATTTTGGTGACTATTCCTATGCAATCCTCAATTTTGCAACTTAAGAGGCTTCGTTTGGGCTCATACAAAGACATTTTCAAATGTCATTTTTTTTGAAAGTGCATAATGTTTTGTCTACTTTCCATATCTAATATAAGTTTGGAGAAATTGAAGTAGATATTGTACTTTCAGCATTCAGTCTTTTTTGACCTATTTTAGCACTTGTACTTGTTTAGATCCTTGAGAGATCTAGTGTCGTATGTACTTGAGTCTACTATAGCTTCACATTTTATGTTGTAACCATCAAAATTAGAAGTCTACTTTGGTCTATTTTGGCAAGTGGAAAATGTAAACGCACTATATATAAAGTGCCAAAAGTGTCACTTTTGGGGTGGGGGGGGGTTCTTTGATTGAGTAATTTTTATTTTTATTTTGGGGGGGGGGGGGGGGGGGGAGGGTGTCTTGTGTTCTTGTGACTCTCTCTCTCTCTTGTTCTCTTTTAATTTTGCATCCTGGGTTCACCTAAAACTCCACTTTTAATTTCACACAATTATACTACATGGAAAGATATTGTATGGAGTATATTAATGGAAAAAGGTTTAAATCTATATGTAGATGGTACAATTGTAAAACCCATTGATACTAATGCACAAGTTGATTGGAAAATTAAAGATAACCAAGCTTTAGGAATTATTAGGAGCTGTGTTCATAGAGATCTCTTCTTCCACATTTCCATCTTTAAGGATGCCAAGGGTGCTTGGGACAAACTTGAAGGGTGGTATGGTAAGGTGGATGAGGAAAAGGGATTCCAAATTGAGGATGATCTACTTCTCTTGGATCCTAAGAACTTTGACACAATTCAAGACTATGTCAACAAATCCAATGAGTTGAGAGCACTACTTAAGGATTGTGGTAATCCCATGAAGGATGATAGATTGATTCATCACATCTTGAAGAGGCTACCATCAGAGTATGCATCTTTTGTCTCAAGTTACAACACTCACAAGTTGACCATGGAAAGTGCCTTCACTAAGCCTTCATCTGATGCATTTGCAGAAATGTTGATGTTGGAACAATCCAAGTTGATAGATATGGGAATTCTGAAATCATCAAAGTCTAAGGCATTGGTGGCTAGTAATGAGAACCAAATAAATCAAGGCGGCAAAAGTTTCACCAACAATAAGAAAAAGCAATGGAAGCCAAAATTACAATCAGAGACACAACAATCTTCCTCCTTAGAACAAGGCAATTCTTCTTCCAACAAGAAGGATAAAGTATTTTGTGCCTATTGCAAGAAACCAAATCATGATGAGCATCATTGCAAGACTAAAAGAATAGATGAGTTGGAAAACTTACTTAGGAAGAACAAAATTAATATTACAAATGCTTCCAAGGATTCAAATCCATCCACTTCAAAGGGAAAAGGGCAACCACTTATGGCAAGTTCAAGTTCTTCAGGGGATTGGATTCTTGACTCATGAGCCTCACATCATATGGGTTCTTCAAAAGGACATTTTTCTTCATTGGAGCAATCTAAGGTACCTCACATCTTTATAGGGAATGATACACAAGTGGAAGTTGAAGGGAAAGGACAAGTTGAGATGGAAAATGGAGAGTTCAAAGATGTTCTCTATGTTCCTAACCTTAGCACTAATCTCCATTCAATTTACCAAATCACGCACTGTGGAGGTGGAAATAACGTTGAGTTCCTTCCTGATTTAGTAATGGTGCAAAATCTTAAGGATGATTTATTTGTTGTTGTGGGTAAAGTTAATCATGACACTAGGCTTTATTCTTTCTCCCACTTTGTGTCTAAGTCTCCTTCACATGCCTTGTTGGCACATGCACAATCACAAAGTAAATTGTGGCATAAGCGATATGGACATCTTGTCTTCCACTATCTTCATCAACTTAGCTCAAAAAATATGGTCAAAGGTCTACCTACAATCAACTTTTCTAAAGGTGAATGTTCGACTTGTTCAATGGATATGCATCTAGAAGAGAAGTTTGACAAGGGGAAGTCTTGGAGAGCATCAATAGTTCTTGAGTTGGTTCACACTATTCTAGCAAGCCCTTTTGCACTGACATTAGTTAGCAAGGGTCGCTATGTCCTCACTTTCATTGATGACTTTTCACGCTACACATGGGTCTACTTTCCTGATCACAAAAATGAAGTGTTTGATATGTTTCTAGCCTTCAAGAGTCATGTTGAGAAGCAATCAAGTAAAGCCATCAAGGTTCTTCGTATGGACAATGAAAGTAGATATGTGAACTCAATACTTAGAGACTTTTGTGAACTTGAGGGTATTGATCTTCATAATCTTATAGCATTTAGTCCATAAAAGACAAGTGTTGCATCAATGAGGATTAGAACTCTTAAGTCAATGGCAAGTTGTATTATTCAACTTAAGCCTCTTCATCCATCACTTTCATGAGGTAGAAGCTATAAGTAGTGCCAATCACATCCTTAATAGATCTTCGCATAATGTCTTAGATGGAATGACTCCTTTTTAGGCATGGTGCAAAAGAGAACCAGTGGTGAAACACTTCTAAGGTTTTGGTTGTCCAGCATGGGCACACATTTCTTCAAGGGAATGCAAAGCACCACCACCAAGGCCTTCTACTTTCATTGGATATGAAGAAAGTATTAAGGCATATAGACTTATAGATCCCGAGACTCATGAGATATTCATAGAGAGGAATGTTCACTTTGAGGAAAGTTCACCTAGCTTATCCTCTAATCCTCTCCATACTTCATACATTGTGGAAACTGATAGTAACAATTGTGATAGTTATTCAACAATCTCACCTATAGGAGATCCTTCTGACAGATGCAGGACAAGGTCACAACATCAAAACATTCCATATGCATACATTGCTATAGTGATCGGTCCATGTAATTTAGTTTAGTTGAGTACACCATGTCTTCCGTATCCAAGGTCAGGGGATGGCTACTTGACAAAAATTTCAAGTTTTTTTGTGGAGTCCTACATAGCAAATTTGGGAGACATTATTGATGATATACATATTCACTTTGATGAAGATTGTCCTTCTTCAATTGTTGCGAGGGAACACTCTGACCCTCTTGTCCATTCTCTGCATGATCAGTCTTACAAGGTTGATATGATTGTGGATCCTTATGTACAACAGTTGCAGGAGGTCTATTTATCATTTGAGGAGACAAATGGTTCTTTGGGATATGCTCTACATCCATCCTTGCTATATCCAAACTTGTTCTTTTCAGCAGTGTTGGAAGACGCAACTGTCAGTATCGACGTAGGGATAACTGAGCAGTTTTCAAAGACATCATTCATCTTGAAGATTCTTTCTACACATTGGGGAAGCATCTCATATGTACCTATGACATTGTTTCTTCTTAAGGGAAGGAACATCATTCAACAGTCACGAATCAGATTCTACATTCATTTTGGAGGAACTATCACTGATGGGCATTCTACATTGAGGGGGGACTACCTTATCTCCTTTCTTCTTCTATTTCTTCTCTCTTATGAGGGGGACCTTTTTCTCTTCTAGGATTGAGTCGTTCTCATGCTTCTCTATTGTATATACATGATGTATATTGTAATAGGTGGGTCTTAATTACTCCATCCATCCATGCATCTTGTTTTTTCATCTCTTTTTGGGAGAGGGTTTTTCCCACGAGGTTTTCTCTTTTTCTCCACTTTATGAGAGATTGCATTCTTTTTGCATTTTGTACATGGGTACTTAACATGGCTCAATAGTCGAGACCCATATTGCATTATCCTCTAGCTTTTATGAGCTTAAGTGCATTCCCCCAAGTTGCACTTACGGGGGGTGTTGGTGTAATTAAATATTTACTAATTACACTTTACTTAAGTTTACTTAAGTTTACTTAGGTTAATGCATTAGCATATTAGTTGTCATGTAGACACCTAGGAATTTGCATATTCACATGAGTTATCATGTAGACAACAGAGTGGTTTGCACTCCAATTGAGCACATGTCGTCTACTACATCTCTTTACGAGATACACGTTTGTATTCTTATCCTCTCATTGTTGCATGTAGATTCATGCACAATGGAGGATAATCCACTCTTGGTGAACATGTGCTTAGTTGTGATGATTATCTCTTTGTTGACTCCTAATCATCCTAGTTGCCTTTTTATACAGGCACTTCTATGGTGTATTTATCTACTATCCATTATCATTTTGATCATTATTGAGATTCTCATTTGATCACTATTTCTCTCTTGTGCTATCTACTGAGCTTCTTGATCTTGCATTGAATTATTGCCTTAGGTAAATTCTTACAATATTTCCTTATGCATTGGAGAGTTCTTTTGTTTTATTCTTTAAAAAGCTAACTATATGTGATTATTGTTCCTTGTGAGGAAGATGAATTTTAGAAGGGTGCTGATTATGGGTAAATTAGGGAAAGGTAGATGAGAAGAATAGATGTGTGTATGATATGGTTCCTTAAATCTACATGTGAGTATATCGGTAATGTTTCTCTCTTTTGGATACTTGAGTTTTGAGGACTATTTAAAGTGTGGCTTAACTTGTTATTCATTCTTTCTCTTGCTTGATTTATGAACGACTTACATTTTATTGATATGTTAGAAATCACCATACTTAGTGGCATTGTCTGAATGTATCCATTAAGTGTTTACATTTTTTAGCAAGCATATTTAATTGTATGCCTATATGTTGTTAGTGCATAGTGGAAATTTTAATTTGACAAAAAATAGATTTGTACATGTTGATCAAGAAATGTTGATGATTTTCTTTCATACATTGATTTTGTTATCCATGTTATTAATGAATGGTTTTTAGAACATGATTTAATTTAACCACACATTCCATTTCTACTCTTAGTTTTACCTATTTAGACTTCCTCATTGCTAGGTTGGGTATCTTTCATGTCAAGAAAGATTTTAGGGAAGCTTAACAGCTTCATGGTAGGGTGGTAGAGCACTCCTACAATATTATCACCCTTATGTTCTTGAGCAGGTTTTGAAGCTTATTTCAGCTTGGTCGTCCTGTCTAAACCATCTTTCTAAAATCTGGTATCTGGTAAATATATTTCTTTTAAATTTAATGATAATTGAGAATTAATGTTGACTGGTCAATATACAAAGAACATTGACTCTCATTGAATTTTCTGCATTTTACTAAGAATGTTGATGTGGCATTGGTTTTGCAGGGGTAGTATTTACAGAAAATATAAGATAAAACATGAAGGAAAAAATATAAGATAAACAAGTAAATAAAAAGAACTAAAGTGTGTGATGCAATACATCAATAGTTTAGATTTAAATGTGTTAAAGCAGTCCAGAATAAAATAAAATACTACAAGAATGGCTGCTGGCATATAAGAAAATATGATAAAAACAGAGATGTAATTCATAAAGAAGAATATATTAATCTAACTTACTTACAACATTAAGATTTCAAATAGCTCCTAATTGTGCAATGCATTTTTGTACAAAGTACATATTTATAGACACAATACAAAGATCTAGAAGCTGCTCTTCTATCTTCATCTTCCTTACAAAATGCTATCGTGTATAGGAAATAGATGAATGTAGTCTAACAGAAATGTAGATAGTGTACCTGTAGGATTCATAGCAGTGCTGAGCCTTGAGACATGGGCTCTAACATCTCGTCTGCATCAGTCAACACCACTAACCGCTGCACAACCCTTTAAATCCGGCAAGAAAATGGTTTAGTTCCATGGCCGCAGTTACTCTGTTTATATATTTTCAGGTAGTCCTATTTAGTTTAATATTCCCTCCTCATTACTCTGTTTTATTTTATACATTTATTCACCTCACAAAGGAATGTGGTCATGCAGCAACAAAAAGCCTTTGACATGACAGAATTTGATATTTAAATTAAAAATTAGAATATAATCGAGGTCTGATATTTAATATTAAATGCCAAACACTGTTCTCATCTCTAACAAGATGTGTTGTACAAAATTTTGCACAGAATAATATATATATTCGAGCTAGCTTAAGAAGGAGGCGATAGTAACGAATATATAATGCAGGAAGTTTCATACTGCTACATCCATAAAAATAAAGCAGGTTGTTCTTTTTTTGGTAAACTACTTTTCATACGTAGTCACAGCAAATATAAATAGATATTATCTACCTGGAGATAAACATATTTTAAATAAATAGATGAAAGATGCCATAGAAACTCAACGTCCGAGATGTTTGGACTTCACACCCCAACAGTCAGAACAATGGAGTCATTATAAACCCTTTCGGTGGTCTTTCTTCTTCACCCAAATACACAGATTAACGAGGATAGAAAAAATAATACTGAAGAGTGAGCTTTTGTTTCAAACAATAGAGTTATTGCATGAGGAACAGTCAGAAAGTTTATTTCACATGGCATTTCCGATGAAAGAGGGTCAGCTGTTTACTAATAAACATAACCATTGATAAGTAGGAGATAAACATAACCATGTTATACGATAAATTTTGCTTAAAACCTTTGAACAAAGTAAGCTAAAAACCACCGAGTTTCTCATATTTTCTACCTTGGCATTACCATCGCTCACAAAAATTTACAAAGCATAGACGATATTTCAGCTGGATTTAACACAGACATTCAAAAGCAAGATATATTGATAGACTGCCCCAAAAAAAACAAATGTAGAAATATGTATGTACCTGGAAAAGTTGTTGCAGTAGAAACTCTTGAAACAGAATGTTGCACTCTCTGGAATGGGGCCAAAAAAAATTGCACTGTTGAAGATTTACTCAAATTTCGTTCGCTCAGTAATCTTTGTACATTTTACCTTCCAAGTAATTTCTCCATTCTCGTCAGTGGAAGAAAAGAGAAGATGATGTAAAGCTTCACATGGCTCAGCCGGACAACCTGTCCTTCTCTGAACTGATTAGAGGCCTTTTTCCTGACAACGTCATTTTATATTATTATTTTGTCCAGAATTTCAAATAAAATTTCTTCTCCACCTGCACCATCTTATCCTGTGAGATATGGCGCGTTGATATGCAATCCTACTTATTCATCACCACAAGTTAGAAAATAGGTACCCGAAGTCATAGTGGATTATGACTAGTCTGAGAAGTCAGATTATACGAACTCTCAGAAATTTCAGAAAAACTTTTTTTTTGAGATTCCACATGCCAGCATTCTCTCCGTAGCAATAACATTTCGGCACTGGCTATTACCTCCCATACTTCCGTCCGTTCCTACAAAATGTACTGCCCAGCACGATTTGATCCACTGGTTTACAAATATTATTTTTAACTTTTATTTTATTTTATTCTATGTACTTTGATTTGACCCATGAAATGGACACTAATGTTGGGTAAAATAAATTATTATATGTTTTATTATATGTTGAGTAATTGTTATAAAACTTGTCAAACTTTTATGAAGTTTATTTAAACTAATTTATGAAATAGAAAATGAGTATTTATAATTGTCAAAATATATTATAACATTAAATAGATAAATAAATTTATTAGAATATAAAAAAATTATATGTTAAAATTAGTCTATAAGATACAATCTTATGTCAATATTGTTTTTATTTAATTATCAAATAATCTAATATATAATTTAAATTGTATGGTTGAATACTAAATCATTTGATGATTAGATAAAAACAATTTTAAAGGATTGTTTCTTATAGACCAAATTTAACATATAATTACGCCGAGAGGCGTTCTATACAATGGCAGCACAAATACCCAGCACGGGAATATGCCAAGATTCTTTGTTAATAAAAAAGAATTGGGAGCAGTTACAAACTTCTAAATTAAATATTAAAAAAAAATTTTCGAAATAATAGCTGGCCGAAATAATAGGAAGCCAAATGGAGGCCGAAATAATAGGCCCGAAAAAGTAGGGCCCGAAAAAGTAGGACCCGAAAAAATAGGGCCCGAAAAAATAGGGGCGAAATAATCTCAATATGATTTTTTTTTTTGTTATTATCTCTTCTTACACAATAATAAATTTACTTGTCTATTTACCTTTATAATATATTTTGACAATTTTAAATATTATTAATTTTTATTGTCAATTAAATTTTATCAAAAAAAACTAATAATTAATATAGTGAAGTTGTAAACTTTTAATAAATTAATTTTTTGAAATAAATTTTCTAAAATTTAATTGATATAAGCTTTTGGAGAACTACTATGCTAAAGTCTATGTGAATAGTTTTTTAATAAAAATGATATAATATTTAGTTGAAACTTTAATAAACTTATTTTATACTCTAATTATTAAATTTAATTATTTTAAATTATTTTTAAAATAAATTTATATAATATTCAAATTGTTTAAAATAAATTACAGAATAAAAATATATTACTTAACTAGTATGAAATTAAATTATTATTTTAATAATTTAATATTTTATAAACTTAACTATAAAATATTCAACATTTAAAACAAAATTGCTTCATTGACCCTAGATTCATAAGCGTTGATTCAAATTTAATGAACGAGTAAAAAGTAGAACTCACATTTTAATTGGAACCATAAAACACTAGTAATTTTGTTTTGAAAAATTAAAATAAAGCACTCGTAATTTTATTTTGAAAAATTAAAATAAATCTATTATATTGTAATTAATTTGGAAAGTAAAATTAAAAATCAATTTAATATTTGATATATAATATTATAAATGAACAATGGGTTCAAGAATTTATATTTATTTAATTCATTTTTATTTTTTACATTTAATTCTAAATTTTATAATAACTTATAAATTTGTGAATTCTTGCTATAATAATTCTTTATTTTCTAAAATATAGATACTCTAATAAATTAATAAATATTGTATAAATATTTTCTAACAAACAATGTTTTCAATATAAGTCTTTTGAAGTGGAAAAATAAAATAAAAGTCAATCAAAAACATGAGTCTCCACTCTATCTAGGTGGGACTAATAAAACATGAGAATTCTTATAAAGTATTTTTAATTCCCTTATAAAGTATTACATCAAATTTTTGTTTTGGACAACAAAATTTTGTATCAAAAGTTCTCTAACATATTTATCAATGTCTAACATTTTTTTCAATATATTAATACATTTATTTGATATAATCTTATACAATATATTATTTATTTATTTATTGCATAAACAAGTGTTATATTATTCATAGTTATTTATTATTTCTGAATGAGACATAAAATTATTATTTTATTTAATGAGCATCTTAATTGGTCAAATCAAAGCACACAAGATAAAATAATTTAAATTTTGTTTGTAATGGGTAAACACACAAGTCAATTGAGGCACAAACTAACAGAAGTAATGGAAGTAACCACATTCGATATTTAGCCAATTCTTAATTTCAAAAATTTATTTTATTAAAAAATTTGCAACTTCACTATATTAAACTATTAATTTTTTTGATAAAAATTAATTGAAAATAAAAATTAATAATATTTATATAATTGTCAAAATATATTATAAAGGTAAATAGACAAGTAGATTTATTATTGTGTACGAAGAGATAATTATATGTAGAATTTGGTCTATAAGATACAATCCTAAGTTTCAATAGTTTTTATTTAATTATGAAATGATTTAGTATTCAACCATATAATTTAAATTAAATATTAAATTATTTGATGATTAAATAAAAATAATATTAGCATAGGATTATATCTTATAGACTAATTTTAACATATAATTTTCTACATTATAATAAATTTATTTGTCTATTTAATGTTATAATATACTTTGATAATTATAAGTATTCATTTTCTATTTGATAAATCATTTTAAATAAACTTGATAAAAATTTGAATTGATATTTGAAATTGCACTTCTAATATAATATTATTCAATATTTAAAATAAAAAAATCTTCTTTTTATTAAACATTTGAACAAGTGCTATATAATTATTTATTTACACTTAATTACTATGGTGAATGGTGAATGAAACATATAATAATTTATTTATTTTACATGGGTCAAATCGAAGTGCAGAGAATAAAATAAAATAAAAGTTAAAAGTAACATTTGTAAACAGGCATGAGTCAAATCGTATTGGGTCGTACATTTTATCGAGCTAACGAAAGTAAGGGAGGTAACGGCACTAGCTATTTAGCCAGTGCAAATATTCGGCTATTTAGCTAGTGCCTAACACTAGCTAAATAGCAGAATATTTGCACCGCTATAGCCAGTGCCACGTACATGCCCATAGACCTACACGATCGTCCTTTCACTGCACTCGCTCAAATGGACGAAAATTGCCGTATTTCTCGCAAACGATTATATTATGATAATGTTTCTAAGTTTTATAATGCAATTGATTATATTTTTTTAATTTTGTTTTTTAAGTTTAGAAGTGTCAATATTAAAAATAAAAATATGATGCATCTATTTAAATATTTGAACTTTATAATAGTGAATATTTTATTTTAAGTTATTGATTTAGTTTACAAATTAATTTTAATATTTATATAATCTAGAATAATATTTCAATGATTTTGGGAAAAAAATGTCACTATTAAGTTATAATTATTTATTCTATTGTTAATTTATAAATAATTTAAATGCAAATAATTAAATTAGTTATTTTATCTAATTATATATGTATTATTGAAATATTATTTATTTTATAAATTTTTTAGGTTTTAGCAATTCAATTTAAAATAAAGATAAAATTTATAATATCTTACATTATCTATATTTTATTGTGTATGTTAATTTAAATAATCAAATATATTTATAATAAATTTAATATTAATATGTTGTTATCTTTTTGAGTAATTTGTTTTATTATAAAAAATTTAACTAATGTTATATTATTTTCAAATAAATATTTAATTTAAGTTAATATATATTCTTAATCATGTTTATTAAAATTTAAAAATTACAATATATTATTTTAAATGTTCAAAATATTTTATAAACAATAATCATAATTCATACATAATGAAAAATTAAAGAGTTTTCCTAATATTTTTCTTAATATTTTCTTTGTTCCTAATAAATATTGAATCTTAGTGAATTTAAACATATATTTAAATATTAATATTTAGTATCTTATATTATAATATGTTTGATATTTTACATTAGATAGAATTTAAAAATAAATTATAATTTATCTATACATTAAGCAAAATGTTTGATATAAAATTCAATTAAATAGACTTAATAAAATCTTAAATACCTATATAATAAAACAATTGAGCCAAGTACTATTAATATTTGTTTGAAAAACATTGATTACATAATATTAAAATTAATTTATAAACTAACCAAATAACTTTGAATCAAATATTCAACATTTAAAGTTCAAATATTTAAATAGATACTTTGTATATATTTAACATTAAAACTTCGAAACTTAAAAACAAAATAGCAAGATATAATCAAATTATCAAAAACTTTAAAACATTCATATAATCGTTTGTTGAAATGCTTGTATCTCATTCAGGCACATATTTAAGTCAAAAGTATTATGTTGTTATACCGTTAGCGTGCTATGGTGTACGTATCTTACCATTAAGTTCAATGGTCAAACAGTTCAGTAAAATTCTATATCTTATTCTAATCAAAAGTGTTAAAATTTTATATCATATTTATTGGTAAGGTCAACTATCTATATGTTATGTTATTTTCTAATCAATTCATTTCATACTGAAATCAAAATTAATGTTATTATCAATTATCTATTTTTCAATTACATTAAAACTTGTAAAAATATCTGACCTCATCATTTAGGGCATTTATTTATAAAAAAGATAACAAAATATTATATTAAATTTATTATAAATATATTTAATTATTTAAATTAACATACACAATAAAATATAGATAATGTAAGATATTATAAATTTTATCTTTATTTTAAATTGAATTGCTAAAACCTAACAAATTTATAAAATAAATAATATTTAAATAATACATATATAATTAGATAAAATAACTAATTTAATTATTTGCATTTAAATTATTTATAAATTAACAACAAAATAAATAATTATAAACTAATAGTGACATTTTTTTTCCAAAATCATTGAAATATTATTCTAGATTATATAAATATTAAAATTAATTTATAAACTAAATCAATAACTTAAAATAAAATATTCACTATTATAAAGTTCAAATATTTAAATAGATGCATTATATTTTTATTTTTAATATTGAAACTTCTAAACTTAAAAACCAAATATAAAAAGATATAATCAATTGCATTATAAAACTTTAAAACATAATCATAATATAATTGTTTGAGAGAAATATGGCAATTTTCGTCACGTTTAGCGAATGTAGTGAAAGGACGTTCAGCAAGTAAAGTGAAAGGATGGTCATATAGGTCTATGGGCATGTACATGGCACTGGCTATAGCGGTGCAAATATTCTGCTATTTAGTCAATGCCCACCTTCATAGAGAAAGAAGTAAATAAAAATGTCGTAAGATTAGAATATTTATGTAGGGTATGGACCTTGACAAGAAACAAAAAATAGAACTGTTTATCATTTCTGCATGATTCTATTATATAAGAGACCTTAATTTCAACTTTTAGAATAACATTGTGTTCTACCTTTTTTTTTTTATGGAGGGTTCAAACTTGCGAGGCAGCTAGCGAGGCACCAGGTCTGTGAGCTACCAACCAGCAAAGGCCACCACTTGAAGATTTAGGAACCTGATACAGGCCCACACGTGCTCTACTTTGAACTTTCTATAGTCGTTAATACACACACACACACACAAGATAGAAGATATACAAGATGAGTGAATTCTTCTTTTTAGCTTGATTCAATCTATCTTTCTTATTGCAAGTAAATATCTTTTTTATTCCTTCTTTGCAAAAGATCTATAGACTTGCATTAACTTGTTTTAAAAAAGATTAAATGAACCTTTTTTTAATTGGATTTTTTTTTTGCGAAACATATATTTATATTATTAATAACTACTTCAAAAAATGGCTCCCAGGGAAAAAGATAATAAAAGAAAAACTTTGGTCATGGTCTAATACAAAAAGGATAGAGAAGAAGAAAGATTGGTTCTAGAGAGAGTATCTATCAACACCAATGAAAATTGTCATTTTGAATCCCAAATCTAGAACATTTTGATTACAAACAGCTCAAATCTCATATGAATAGAATGCATTGTTTGGTGTCGAAGACAACACCAAGAGCCAAGCCAGAAATTGTCATTAAAGTTTCCATCATTGATCTTCATCCAAAACTCCATTTGAGGCCGTGATATTAGAAAAAAAATGTCATCCAATGCAAGTTCAATACAGGACCCTGAACAACATACAATATCTTAGAAAAACAAGTGAGATCCATAAAAGTAAAACATGTCAAATTGAAAGAAGTCGTGATTTACTATTAAATAATATTTGAGAAGGGCTCAACACGATTCTAAACATATTATTTTATCATTATATTAAACAAGTTGGAGAAATTAAGGAGATTAAATGGGGAAAGTAAAGAGTTCATATAAACCTCATCAATACCCAAATTAGCCAGACAATCAGCTAATAGATTGCCTTCTCTATTAGTATGCATAACGTAAAATTTAGAGATTGAATCAAGAAGAGACCATACTTGATGCAATATATATTGTATGGACTAATTATATACATGACGTTTAATACACACATTAATAATAATGGTTGAATCCCCTTCAACATGTAACTTAAATATAGATAGTGATTTTGCAGGTTCCAAACCAAAAAGCAAGGTCAGAGCCTCAGCTTTGTTATTATTACTCAAAGGGAGAGGAGATGATTTTTCTCCAATCACATGACCTTTAAAGTCTATAATGACTATGTCATAGCTAGAGTTACCCGGATTTCCCCTAGAGACCCCATCAAAATTAAGTTTGTAATAACCCTCACTTGGGGGAATCCACTTGGTTTGTGTTCAGATAAGAGAAACCTTGGATGGACACAATGGAGCAAGAATATAAGGAAAGAGTAAACACTTCCACCAATGAATAACATAGTCATCCCAAGGAGAACAAAAATTTTAAATTGATGTGTCTTAAGTTTAGAACAAAAGAAGAAAATAATATCATAAGAAGAAAATGTAAATTTATTTATCAATGTGCTATACTCCAACATTGTTTATTTAGACTTTGATTCTCCAAAATATCACACCCTAGGCAAAAGACAAACCCAAAAAAAAAAGTATTAGTGGATGTCAATATTTTGTCAATAAGAAAATTGAAATGGAAACATATAACCCGCATTGGAAATAAATTGAAAATTAAGCCGTGTGAGAACCCAACAATTGTGTTGAACATGTTAACATGTTACAGCTTTGGTTGCCTAAGAAGGGTTGAAAAAAAACCATGTCGTGCGGAAGGAGCTTCGTATGTTGTGTGCAAATTAGTGACCTTACTCTCCAACTATTTGAAGAAATTAATATTCTAAAATTTAGATTTCTACGAAATAGATAACATTCTTATTTTTATATTAAACTCTACTAACATTATAATTTTTATTTTTTTATTGAAGAGTTATTGATAATATATTATTTTTAGAATACTCAAAAATAGCCCATAATATCATTTCTTAAAAGAATAATTGAACCTTATAAATCTCACATTTTAGCGCAAGTATTTTAGAATTGGTGTTACACTTGTTAATGGTATTCCCTCAACAACAACAAAATGGTCTTGTTCCCAAATTAAGTTTATAACACTAGTGGTCCTGAAGACCACATTTGTTGGAAGCATTTGGACATTCCAAGTGCCTGGTGCTTTCATTTGTTGACATGTCTACAAACATGTACATGCGAATCCAAACATGTGGTAGAAAATTGTAGTTTTGAATGTACGAAATGAATATTGTCTATGTAAGAAATATAAACCAATCAATGGGCCCTTGGTTTATTGGTGAAGTTGAAAGGCTCACAAAGAGGAAAGTTGCCTTGCTAGGTTGTCTAACACATCTGAACCCTCCATCAATGTTTTTTTGAAAAAATGAAACAACATGTGAAATGAAAGCATACAAACTGATTTGGACAACTGCATTTTGTTGAAGATTAATGGCGTAGCTCACTTGAAGAGTCAAAAGAAAGAATTGATAGATTTTATAGAGTTATCCCAGAAAAAGCTTTAAAAGCTTTGACGCATTTTGTAGTTCAATTGAAAAGGTAGACATTGTAATAATTAAGAGACTTCTTAGTATCCTCAATATTGATAAGTAGGAGATAATTTCCATAGGAAGTCAAATTGTGATATGGTTATTAGGATTTACCTGTGTGATTTTGAGTCAAACTCATTGACCCATGTTTCACGAGTAGTGATTCAACATGAATCCATCTCTCATGAGAATAAATGGAACACTTGGCACTCATTGGATCTAGGTGATGCTCATAGGGGTGAAGCATTAGGACTTCCTGGGAGGTCACCCATCCCAGTACGACTCTAGCCTGAGCACGCTTAACTACGGAATTTCCTCCATGGTTAAACCCAAAGCTTGCAACCCCATTTGCACTTAGCACTCATTGGATCTAGGTGATGCTCACAATGGTGAAGCACTGAGACTTCCCGAAAGGTCACCCATCCCAATACTACTCCAGCCTAAGCGCACTTAACTACAGAGTTTCTTCCATGGTTAAATCCAAAGCTTACAACTCGATTTGCACTTAACACTCATTGGATCTAGGTGATGCTCACAGGGGTGAAGCGTCGAGACTTCTCGGGAGGTCACCCATCCCAGTACTACTCTAGCCTGAGCGCACTAAGCTTGCAACCTCATTTGCAAAAGGGGTTGCAAGCTTTGGGTTTAACCATGGAGGAAACTCTGTAGTCTAGCACGCTCAGGTTGGAGTAGTACTGGGATGGGTGACCTCCCGGGAAATTCTGGTGCTTCACCCCTATGAGCATCACCTAGATCCAATGAGTGCTAAATCACTACTCATGAAATATAGGTCAATGAGTTTAACTCAAAATCACAAAGTTAAACCCTGATAGCCATATCACAATCCTCAATATTGTATAAATTCTGAAAGGCAAAGGAAATATCATTAGATTATTACATCATTATTTCATTTTATAAATTTATTCAGATGTGATGAAATTTTGAACACCATTGACAACACACCAATCTGTTTTGTCAATTGTTTAGCTCTGGCATAATGCAAGAAAACTCAGCAAAACAATTTTCTTTTTTGTAGGTTATTTTTTTGTGTACTATTAAACTCAATAAAAAGTTGTTGAATATAAAAGAAAAAAACAATTTTCTTTCTTGCAGCTTCTTTTTTGTGTACTATTAAACTCAATAAAAAGTTGTTGAATATAAAAGAAAAAAATAATTTTCTTTTTTGGAGCTTTTTTTTGTGTACTATTAAACACAATAAAAAGTTGTTGAATATAAAAGAAATTAATGCTCCAACTGTACAGTAGAACTTGTTAGGTATCATTGCAGCAAATATAGTTTGTTGGCAAATTATGGCACCTGCTAGGAGCGTTAGAACACAAAGGCAAGGCACGCGAACTTTTTTGGATGGAATTTTCTTAAATAAATGTAGTCTTATGCAACATCTGCCCAAAATTAGAGAACAAAGAGCATTGAAAGTCCATATACAAGTGTGATTGGTAGGTGTATTGTCATTTTTCACAACTTTGCACTAGATCGATTCGTTGAAATGGCCTAAGAAGCTTTCCAGTAAATGCTAGCCATAGGTGTGAATACCAAATTCCATGACCTTTGGTAGCTTTCATCTTGCTCGTACCAATGTGGAAACTTTGATACGAGGAGATTTTTAGAATTGTTAAAATGAAGGGCGTACATTACAACACGTTATGATAGGGAACACAAAATATGGATTGAGGTCTGCAAAATATGAGTTTCTTAAAAATGTTTTTTTTTAAAATATCGTACGCAGATAGATAACCAAGCGTAGTGAAAAGGAATGAAAATATTACTAATTTGGGCATTCATTTTTACTAGAAAAATAATTGAGTTTTTGGAAGAGTCTACAGTGAAACAAATCGAGCGATAAGAAGAATAGAGCCACTGCTAAATGCTAAACTCAAAACTAAGGACGTTAGAAACATGTAATTATTTCAGATAACCAAATCTCTTAGGCCCAAAATCAGCTTGTCGTAGCAAGCGAATTCTTCTGCTTGCTTGTCAAAAGAGGTATAATTTAACATGCAAGTTGGAGTATAACTCCGGTATTTTTAGACCGTAAACATTTCTCAAAATTTAAATAGTATATATTTTTATAGATGTACGATATTGAGTAGTAGTCACGACCCTGTAGTAAAGAAGGCTCTACAAAAAAATCACAAAAACTTGCAGATTTTTGCAAATATTAAAAAAAGAACCAAATAAACTTTGCAACAATTCTTACCTTTCAGAAAAATTCAGTCCAAAATTCTCAAATAGCCAAGAAAATCTTCATACTTTGTAGAGAAACAAAACCTTGCTCAAGTGCATGCAGAGGAACAAAACCTTCCTCAAGCACTTGTAGTACTGTGAGAAATAAGAGCATACAATGTTTACCTTCTAGAACCTTTAAAAAAAAAAAAAACAAATACATGTTGTACAATAACTTTAATAACACATTGAGGATTCCAACTAGAGTCATAAATGGTAATTAAGAACATTCTTGAATTTTATGTTTAAAAAATAATTTTTCTCAATAAAAACATCAATAGTTGTTTTTTTTCTCTGTTGGTTCTTGCAGACTGTTGGATCTTGATGTTTAGTTAGTCTTTTGTCTATTGGTGGTTTCTGTTGGTAATGCATTAGTTACTAGCTTTTTGCTTGTATGGGTCAACCCTCTTGTTTTGGTCGCTTTTAATTTCAAAAACATCAACAATTATTATTATTATTGGAAAAAAATTAATATTCAAAAATTGTAAAACTATAGAAAAAACTAACAAACTATAGGATCTGGTTGGTAATAATGTTAATAATGTCAATGTCGATAAAAGGGAAATTAATATTAGTAATGTTTAGAACAATTAAGAGCGGGGGAGGGGGGTTGACTTAATTACTCAAGGTCCTTAAGTACTAGTTAAACGATCAAACATTAAACATTTTATTGTTCTACTTATTTTGTTGGAGCTCGGTCTCTATTGAATACTAATAAACAAAATTACTAGTAGTTTATTTTCCAAAGATAACAGGCTTAGCTGACTGTAAAATATGTAATTGTAAAACATCACAAAACATTCAACACAAGTTTGACACTAGGATTTAACGTGGAAACCCAATCTGGGAAAAACCACTTGCAACATGTTTCACTCTTTTGAAGTGAGCTCTGTTAGGAGCTAACACTATTAAAGGTTACAATACACACTATTAAATGTGACCTAGTTAGAGGATTTAATCAGCCTACTAGGAGTGGCTTCATCAGAGGATTTTGATCATTCCATTTAGAATGTCACCTTGCTAAAGGATTTACATAGACTATTAAGTCCTTCAATGACTGTTAGGTCAACCTTTGATTAAAATGATTTCAATATAAACTATTTACAATGATTAGAAAGAAAACAATAGGGTTTGATCTATATGATTACAACTCACTTTTGTAGGTTTAGTTCAGTTCTTGACTCGCTTGGAAACCCTTCAAGAAATTAATCTTCTCCTTCCAACAAACTTAAGCCTCTTAGATTCACTTATCAACTTTCACCAGCATTTGCGCAAGCATTTCCTTTCTTTTGCTTCACTTTCACACACTTGTGTATTCACCTTTGTGCATCTCTATTCCGCCTTTCTCTATGTGTGTATCTCTTTAGATTTCATCTCTATACCTCCTTAAATAGGTAATTCTGGCTTTGTCATTTTTCATAATCATCGTAGATCTTAGGGTTTACAATCAGATCAAACAAGTTCATTGTATATGATCATCTTCCTCTTTTCTAGAAACTTCTCATCCATCTAAATCGATCTTAATTATGATAGATAATCCTCTCCTTGAATTAAATGATACAACTCATCAATCTTATTATCAACACGCTTTTCACATCCCAAGAAATCAACTAAGTCGGTTGGAAATCATGATTCCTCACACACATTCAAAATATTGTCACTTGGCCATTACTAAGTCCTAACACTCAGTCATCGCTGAATTACTAGGTCACTATTGAACTCTTGGCTCGACATCAACTAGCTTACTCAGTCGATACCGATGCTCGAACAACAATAGATTTTCTTGGTTTGTATTGTAGCTCAGTTGACACTAACATCAATTGCCATTCCTTGATCTTTTACTCTATTGATTAGTCAGGCTTTACATCAATGATATATCTTGACTTAAACTGTAAAGGTTTGAGCATCAACATAATATAAACAATTACTTTGTTTTATGAAAGTCCAACTAATCAAATGTCTATTGTAGCTTCATTTTCATAACTCAACCTTTCCTCTAAGTTCTATTATTATGAGTAACTTCTCAAATCCTCTTCATCAATCAAATAGATATGAAATTTAGATCACATAGCAAAATGTCTCATTAGTAGATTTGACATCAATGTCAACACAATAATTGTTCCAATTGTAGTTTCCAACAAATAAATTTTACATGGGACAGTTGTAGCAACTAATATTTTGGACCTGAGTAAATGGTTTTTTATGTACATTAACAGCCATAGTACAAGCTGGTATAGCTTTCAAACAACAAGTTTACAAATTCAACGAGAGAAGATTTGATAATCATGGCATTGGAGACTTGTATGATAGCTCTATGGTTATGGAATGTTAATACCTA
This sequence comes from Cupressus sempervirens, assembly GCA_028749045.1. NCBI lineage: Eukaryota > Viridiplantae > Streptophyta > Pinopsida > Cupressales > Cupressaceae > Cupressus > Cupressus sempervirens. The sequence continues at coordinate 331,750,919 of CM053789.1, forward strand.
TGCATGGAGTGTTCCCATACAAAGTTTTCTTTAACGTTGATTTTTCCACATCCATCAACTTTGCACCAGAGCATACAACATTTATTTCTCAACAGTTATATAGGGCACCATCTATGCTGCAACATATTGGAGCCTATTGTGTAATCACAACTTCTCTTGCCTTATATAGGGATTTACTTGATAGAAAAAAATTCTTTGTATTAGGAAAAAAACTTCAATACCTTATTTTGGTAGGAGCATACAATTAGTTTAAATTATCACAAGTTGTCATTTTATAAGATTTAAAGATGACATTCTTTTATTAACAAATTGCGCTCCACAATCCAATTTTGTATTGGTTGAGAGGATTTTTTCCAAGGGTAAAGTTCTTTTTAAAATTTGGATACAAAAAACTAGACAAATACAACAATTATCATTATTTCTAGAATCTTCTCTTGATTTTAATATTATGGCTTACGATTTCTATGGCTTCCCCCTCCTGTTTGTCCAACAACAAAAAATCTAGCCCTGTGACATATTTCTCCCACTTCTAAGGTTTAATCTCGTATTTGCAAAATCAATGAAAAGGAACATATTGGCGTGATGAGGTAGACTGAGGATTTCATTAGTGGAGATGCATTCTCAATGGTGTCAAAGGTAAGTGCACAAAGTTGTTGTACCAAAAAGGGGTATAAGATACCACTTTTTTGCTAAAATCAACAATTCTTGAACTTCGATGAGAATTTTAAGATCGTTACACTAACAATTTCAAGATATGACTAAAACAATAATTGTAGTCCTCTAAATCTAGTTTCTAAACTACTAATTTGTTTTTAAAATGGTCAAGTTTAAGGCCC